>VXBX01002051.1:12323-31350 GCA_013400415.1 Scytalopus superciliaris
AAAAAAAAAGGAAGTAAAAAGAAGGAGGTGAAACTGACAATCCTCAAAATCTTCTGATTCAGCTAAAATAGGGAGGGAAAACTAAGGTATTTGTAGCATTTGGCTGTAGTTGGAGAAATTACCACCTTGCCATTATATTTTTCTGTGTGCTTACTGGTTTGCTAATTTGGGAGTTACTCAGTTACTACAGGAGCTGCAATTCAAATCAAAACTGAGCTGGCAGAATTCATACATCTCTACTCCAGCCTATCTGTAGCAGATGGGGGAATCAGCTATTTTGGGCAACCATACAGTATTGATGTTTTTTGTTTTCTTTTTTTTNCAGTGATACAGAATGCATGTTTTATTCATGATACACTGAAGATGTGAATAAAGCTTAACTTCGGAGATTGAAATACTCACTGTTTGTGCAAAATGACTGTATGAGAGTCCTGTAGTTTGACTGTAAAGTAACTTATCTCCTGGGGATTTCACTAACATCATCAACCATGATCAATGTCTCCTGTTTTTCTTTTGATACAGGAAAATTAATTCAGTGTCTGTATGTTGTGGAGAAACAGAAGGTAGGCATTCCCATGAACCATTTAAAAAAGCTTGTCACATAAGCTTGAATGTAGTTGTCTGTTATAGACTACTTTATCTTGTTTTCAACAGGGACCCAGGAGAATTCAGTGAAAAATATGTAGATGAAAAACTAGATTCCCTAGAGATATGCCTGAGTCAAAAATAATTGTATCCAAACTGTAACTAATGAACAAATGATTCAGTGAAATACATTCTGTATTTCCATTCACCACCATCTGTTATTGGCAAGATACTTTGTTCACAGCTACAAAGCTCGAGCAAGTGCACGAACACCAAATTAAGGGACAAAAATGGATGTTGTGAATGCTGCAAAGAAGAGTTATGGCTGCTTTTCACAGAAGCATTTGCTCTTCAATGGGAAGCAGGCATTCACCAGAAACAGGGAATGAGACATTGGTATGTAGAAAAGGAATTTCAAGACAAAGTTCCTTTTTCTTGGCGTGAAATGCCCTTTCATTGCAGGCAGCAGCAACCTGGGCTACATGAGCGAGTCTTTTCCATTTGTTGTGTAGACTGTCTAGACTTTTTAGTTGAAATCCTGTTTATTTTCATGCCGAAAAATTAAAATGGTGTTGTTCTTTCAGTGGCTAGCATCCTTCCCATAGAGTTCCTTTCAGCATGGTAAAATGAGACTGTACTCCTACATATAATTCCATTTGGACACATATAGAAAAAGGGTTTTAAGTAGAGTATGGCAATAGAGAGCAAGATGAACTTTAAAAGAGAGGTAAGTTTTTCATCAGTTTCATACAATTTCACATCCTCCTTTCCATGAGGATATTAAAACCATTCATACCAGTTAAGCAAAAGTGTGGAAATGACTTCAAAAACTCACAGACTTGCTAAGTTACATGTCAAAAAGGAGGGAAAGATGTGATTCACAGTCCTGTTCTCAAAAACCTTTAGTTCCACTCTGTAAACAGTGGCCATGGTTGCCTTAATATTAGCATCCATAAAGATGATTTACAAACATTACTTACTAAAGCAGGAAGGCTGTGTGGCTAAATGCAGACAGTTTTCAACCAGTTCCACCCACTTAGGGAGCTAGTAGGAATCCAGCCAACTCTACCTACTGCTATTAACATTTTATATGTTTCCTAACATGTGGTGCCCATGTGTCCTGCCATTGTGGTGGTGTGAGAAATCAGAGAAGTCCAGACAATTATACTTCACTGTGGAATTAAAGATTTTTTAATATTTCTGTCATTTAACTGGACACACCAAATATGTATGAGAAAAATGATGTTTTACAACATGACACTTCCTTTAAGAAGTTAAGAGCTTAAAAGATACTACTTGAACCTGCCTCTCCTAACCTCAATAATTTAAAGCCTTTTCTGCCACAGCCAACATTGCATTTATGAGCAGTTTAAAATGCACACAAACCAGTACTAACTAGTTAAAATTAGCATTTATTTATGAATTTTAATTAGAGGATAATTTATTTCAAAAGTTTTTATTTTTTCTGAGAGTGCATGCAGTTTAACAGACCATATAATTTATATTGTCTAATACAGATGCAACTGTAAATGCTAGTTATATGTGCAACATCTGGAATTCAATCAGGAAATGTATCTATACTGATAGGAATTACATATTTTACAAGTCAGTTTGCCTTGTGTTTACTTTACCAGAATCTCACCTTTCTTTTCATATTACGTATGAGCATTTAATAACAAACTACAGAATAAGAAATGAGAGTTTCAGCTAGTTTAACAATCTGTTTAAAGATTTATATTCTTCTAGAGGAATCAGTTTTCTAAACTGGACTATAATTTAGATGGTCTCCTCAACAGGACATTCAAATCAAGCTTAACATTGCAGTTGTCTTTTCATTCAGTTTAGTAAAGAAAAAGTACTGCTCCCATAACTACTACTTTCTACCACAGTTTTCCATGTGTGGAAGCTGAGATTTAAACAGAATATTTGATCTGACTGCATACCCATAGAAGTTTTCAGAATATCAACTATATTCCATCCATTTTCCAATGACTTCAGTGTTTTATGGCTGATAATCGAACCTCAAGTTTTTCCATTCACTAACATTTTGTACAGTAATGCAAGGTCATACTGAAGGTCCATCTATCTCAATATTTCATGTCTCACAGTGGGAAACATTTATGAAAAAATAAAGAGAACGAACACAGAGTGATACTGCCCAAAATATGTTCTGTGCAAGATTCAATCTTTTGGTTGTAGACTACCTTCATGAAAGAAGATCAGGTCTTGTTGAGATATAAAAGGCAAGTTTTATTAAGCTCATATACACATTATTATTTTAAAAACTGAAAAACAAAACCATATGGGGATAAGTTCAGTTCTGTGGAAGAAAGCTGGGGCTAGTCCAGGGTTGCAGCTGTATCATAGCAATGAGCTTAGCCGGGAGCTGGCAGGAAAGTCACCTACTGCTCTGGTCTTCAGGGCTGCAGCCACAGAAAACACGGTTGACTTGGCTGCTGCTGACAGTAACAACTTGTGGGCTGTCCTAAAAAAGTGATTATAAAAAATCATATGTCTACTTCCCTCTGAAGCCAGCACGTGCCTGTAGCTTGAGCAAGGTGCCTGTCTGTATCGCAGTGGGCAGCAAAATGGAAACAGCTCCCGTGACTGTGTGAGAAAACTGGCGTTCAGACTTTCTGCAAACTGCTCCTGCTGTACTAAGGAGGCAAGTAGCTTGTCCTCTTGACAGTCACTACTCCCAGGAAAACAACCCCAAGAGCCAAGCATGCCCATGCCTTCCTGCTCTCCACATTTCACCCCAGTTCCTTAGGGACAAAGAGCAGGGAAGAGGGTTTGTTCTTATCTCTGCTGCTAAGAAGTCTAGAAAAAAAACTGCATATAGAGTTTAGTGTTTACAGTAAGAGAGGTGGGGGCAAAGTGATTCCTGTCTTGCTCATTAGTAGTTACATGAAAGAGTTAGGAGCGGTTTGTCAGAGGTTTGTACAGGTTGTCCAAGAGGTTTCACAGAAAGAGCAAGCAGCATCAATAAAAACAGAGACCCCCTGAAGGTCACTCCTTTCTGAAACAACCCTCATGGGTGCTTCCAAGATTTCCAGCAGTAGAATCTGGGTCCTTCTTTTTGGAAATCCATAGACAATTTCAGTTTGTTTCAGTCCAGTCTGTTGAAATAGCAATTGGAATTTAACACATTTTAACACAGCAGCAAATCTAGCTAGTTCTAATTATTGGAACTTGATTCAGAATTAAGTTGATCTCTTTTATGTTTTTTTTCTCTCAATATATGCCCATCTAATTTGTAAAACTCTGTTAGTAGAGAGAGAGGAGAATTTAAAAAACAAACAAAGAAACCAACAACAAACCTAAATTTTCATTTAATATGGAAATTATATTTGATCCACCTTTTGTATTTTCATTTCTCATTTTATGAAAGCCAAGGAACTGAGAAAATGAAACATTTAGTTTGAACCCCTGAATTGTTCCATAAACTAGTGTGACACTTGCAACTGGATATTTAGATAAATAAGCCTTAAAAAAGCTAGCAAGCTTTAATACATCACAGCATTTTCTAAAGCGTGTCATCCAAGGTGTCAGTAATCCACAGCTCTTCTGTCTAGAAATCAAGATACAATATCTAAAAATAGAAGATAACACTACTTAAAACCTTTGGAATTATAGCAGTAGGGTGAGGAAGAGGAATGCTCTAACAAGAGTTTGTTTTTCTTAGAGATCTTGCAACCCAACTTAAAAAGGCCTCAGCATTATGGTCTTGCTCTGGATACAACTAATGGAGTGAAACAGTGCAGGAATTCCTACATTGTACTAATAATATTAACACACCGTAGAGCAGATCAATTAATACTCACAGCCATGGTAGGTATTAAAAAGCCATAACATAATTCAGAAAAGAACAGGAGAAGTAATTTGGGCATTATGGGGAAAAAATTGTAATGAGGAACCCATGGAATGGATTTTTACAATTGGCAACAAACTGAAACAGAAGGATCAGTCCCTCAGATCAGACAAAGCAAGAGAAATGGGTGAAAACATGCAGTTTTAAATGCCATTAAGCCCAGCAATGAAACAGCTCAAGAAAGTCTTCAGAAAACACTAAATACATGTAGACACTCTTGAAGACAGCACTCTGGCTACTTGACAAGGCTGTATGTCAGGGCAGGTTAAATGTAACTGGTGAAGACAGCCTGAGGAGAAATATAAGGATTTTCCTAGAGAGACACAGATGTCGGAAGGACTGCTTAACCAAAAATGGAGGGCAAATACTATCAAGTTGGGATACATGGAGAATTCAACCTAATCTTCAAGAAACACAAGGACAATAAGATTTGTCACACACCTCAATCAAATGAAATAATTTCTCCAGGTTTAATATCTCATCTAGAGAAACACTTGGTTGACTTCTTTAGCAGTGCCCAGTTTTAACGTGGCTGGAGCAGGTTGTATCCACTACATTGACTTATGTTCCCAGTCACAAGTGTCATATACCTTTCAGAGAAAACAAATTTAGACTCAACTCCTACTCCATAAATACCAGAATGTAGTAGGTGTCTTTGTTCTAAAGGTTATACATCCATCCCCTCCCCAAACATCACACTGATAGCTATTTGCATGAAAAAGGACAAATAAAAATAAGTAGGCTAAATTTCTCAACAACTGTTAGAATGGTGAGGATAACAATAGTGAATGGAGAATAAGTTTGGAAACAGTAAATGACGTGATGAATTTATTAAACTGAGCAGCACATGGGTGACATATGGGTACAGAACTTCACGATTAAGGCATCTCTTGCTAGCCAGACCATTTTGGCATTTTTTAAGGTGGTGAGCATTAAATATGAATTATGTCATGTATCTAGAAGGCTCTGCAAGTAATCTGCAGTGCTAAGAAGCCTCTTAAAAGTATGTGATTTCTTGATTATGACTGTTTTTACCAGTTCAACTATAACAGTTCACTTTACCACAGTAATAATCCAGCAAACATTTTGCAGGTTGACAGGTCCAGAGGCATGAGGCATTTTAGCAATGAATTTNNNNAGAGCCTGAAATTGTGTTGCCATAAAATAGTAATGCAACCTTGGTACCAGGGAACAAGCTCACTGATGGAAATGTAAATTCACTGTAACTCAAATTCAAGCCTCAGTCTGCAGAGTCAAGTAGTGGTGCTAAATTTTACATTAAAACATTTCTGATTGAAAGTATCTGCTTATTTCACAGTTGGCAATTTGCCACTATCCATGTGAACTGAATTTGAATCAATAACAACAAGGAAGGGGATCTGTATCACCTTATTTTTTTTAACTGGATTTCTAAATACAAATCTAAACTTGTCCCTAGCTATGGGAGAAAGTACATAAATGCACTAAAATAAAATAAAGTGCAAAGTTCACATCTATTCTACCAAAAAAAAAAAAAAAAAGGTATTGCTCAGGCAATCAATCACTCAATCAATCAATCAATCACCAAGGCAAGCATTGGTATAGCCATCTACAGTTTACTTGAGGACTTGATGATAACAAGAATTAGTTCAAGGAACAGAAGCCACAACAAGTGGACCATTAAAAGACAGAAACAAAACCAAATCAAACAAAACACATCAAACCCAAAAAGCCACTCTGAGTTTTAAACAGTACATTAAATAACTTAGCCAGAAATATAAAGTAAAACCATACTAGTGAAAGTGCAACACTGCACATAGCTATTTGTACTGTTACTTTAAATATACTGGTGTAGGAGGCCCTAAGTCTGACTGCTTTTCTCCACAAAGAAAATCTCATGAGAGCACTTTTAAGAACAAAGCACAAACTTAAGAAACTCCTGAACTGTATTTCCAGTTTCATCTCTCATCTCTGTTCCTCCTTTTGCTTGCAATAAAAAACAGAAACCAAACCTAAACTATTTGTTGCATGGTTACTTGTCACATTACCTGAACCCACCCAAACAATCCCTGATAGTACCTCCACACTTTTCCATGTGCCCTCTATATGTAAAGTCTGCATGGAACAGTGTGAGATAAAGAAAACAGGATAGCCTCATAAGGAAAGAAAGATTACAGTTACTGCAATAATCCTTCAGGGCCACACAGGACTCACTGGAACATGAAAGAAAGCAAATTACACAGGTTAGAGACTTTTGCCAAAGTGCACTTTGCTTCCTTCCCTCACCAAATTTTGTCATTGTTCTTATTCCACAGCAAATGTTTGGGCAATTATTTTAGGCCATGATTGTAGGCCAGCTGAAAATTTAACATTTTTTGTTCAATTATTGACTAGTTGAGGCAATTTGCAGCCACATGGCATTTTTATTTTGAATTAATAGCTTGACTAGTATAAGAAGCTTTTTTTGCTTTTTATAACAATGTACTACTTGTTTAATAGTCATGCATGCACAAAAAGGGGTTTGTATATTTTCATAGAGGAGTATTTCCATTTTTGCCCTCCACAAACCTGAGTCCAGGAGCTCCCCATTTTAAAACCTCAGTGTAAATAATTCTCCCCTTTGTTGATAATTCGGTTTAAGTCTGTTATTTGATTATTTCCTTGTTTTTCCTTACTCTGTGCTGTGCAAAATCACCATGTTTATCCTGTTTTTTTCCATATGATGTATGATTTCTTAGAGCTGTATAATGAAGTTCCTAAATGATCAAAGATGGTGAAAAAGGTCTATGTGAAGAATGAAGTAAAGCAGAGTAGCCAAGAATGAGTCATGTGCAGTCAGACTCATGTTCTATACTATTATGTTGTGGATGAAGTAATAATAATGCACTTTAAAACACAAAACAGAAACAACTACAAAATTCCCTTGCAAAGATATGCTTTCAACATCGTTGTGTAATGCAGGTAATAATCTGAGTTCCATTTAAAACACTGGGGCTCACTTAATGACATATTCTGATTCTGTATTGCTTCAGCTCAATACTAAATTTTTCTCACAGATTTTCACAATGATGAGACAAGACCACATACAGAAATAAAATTCAAAATTTACACACTCATTTCTTCCATTTAGGGGCTGTGTTACAGAGTACCAATGAGATCAACAAGGTCACCAGAAACAGACTGTATTCAGAATCACAGAAGTCTAGATCAGAAGGGACATCTGGAGACAACTTTGTTCAAACTTCTGCTGACAGCAGAGCTTTATGTTAGATTTTTGAGGGCTCTGTTAGGGCAAGTCTTGACTCTCCCAGATTTCACCACTCCTTTGTGTGGTCTACTTCAGTGTTTAATTGTTCTCAAAGGAAAAAAAACCCAAACCCTCTTATGTCCAGATACAATGTCCCTGTTACTTGCTGCCTCTTATCCTGTTATTATGTGCTCTCATGAAGAGACTACCTCCATCTTCACTACGAATACCTTGTAGGTATTGGAAGACTATAATTAGGATGGAACCTCAGTGGCCCTTCACTAGACCCTCCCCAGCTGTTCAGTGCATCTATTCAGCAGGAGGGGACCAAAGCTGGACACAGTTTTCTAGGCGGGTGGGGTTCCAAGAAGTGTCAAGTGGATGGGGATCATCACATCCCTCCATCTCCTGGCTATGTTCCCGTTACTGAAACACTGGATGGTGATGGCCCTTGCTGCTGTCAGCCCCAGAAGTAGGTCCTGTGCAGCTTGCTGTCCCCCAGGGCCCCAGGGACTTTTCTGAAGAGCTGCTGTTCAGGCACGCCCAGCCTGGATTGCTGCTCAGGATTTTTCCATCCCAGTGTATAACTTCACGTTTGTCTTTCTTAAGCCTTTTGCAAGTCCTAAGGTTAAACTCTGTGCCCTTAGTCTTAACAGAAGACTACATGAATTTGTTGTAGAGGTGGCCAAACTTGCCATCTGGTTCAGAGAAATGAAGGTTGACATTAGAGTAAAAGTGCTTGCCTATTCCTCAAGTATCACGGAATTCGGTCTTTTTCCTGTTCTTCATGACCAGTCAGCCAAGACACAGCAGTTTGTGTACAACACTTTCATGCCTCAGGCTGAGCACTTCTGAGGTGCAGCTTATTGAAACCTAGGCTGTCATAACAGAAAACCATGGCCCTGAATGCATCCAGCATACAGACATACATGGTAGAGTGCAAACTTTCATCTACAATGGAAAGTCAAAAAGGATTTTCCCTGAGAACAAGGAACCCTGTAGATTAACAGAAAAGAAACCTTTTCTTTTTTTGTCCCTTTAGTATTGTAAGCATAGAAAAAGAGATCTGCCCTCCACACAATCCAAGAATGAACCAGAACTATACTAAGCCTTTTTTTTCCATCCTCTCCCTTGCAGAACAGCTTTCCACATGAGTGATGAAACAAAACAAGCATCACTGGGGGGAACAGCTGCACTTTCCTGCCCCTTTCTTTTGCCCCACCCTGCCCTCTCCCCTGCCAACTGAGCTCGAGATTGATTCCCTCATTTAGAGAAGCAACTGACTTATGAGTGTGTAAATATGTTACGAATTTTCAGTTTTTCCCTTTGAAAGACATGGAAGTTTCCACAGAATGCAGGTACATAAAGGAATTAATTGCAAAGGGACATCAGGGATGCTGAAATTGTGGAAAAGAAGTCTAGAAACTACACAGACATTATCTAAGTCTCTTTCTTGAAATATTTTTATTTCAGTGCTAGGAGACAAAGCAACAACAACAACAACAAAAAACCCCATTCTTTCATTCTGCTCTAGCAATATTTGTCTATTGTCAGAGATAGGGTTCAGAATTGAATGATTGCTTCTACTGACAATTAAAGGCCTCGTCTATGTTTTTATGGTTTAATGATGTTGATACAAAATTGAAACAAACAAACTGCATCTTACAAAGGTGTTTATACTTCCTGTAGTTGTATCGAAAAGTCCAGGAGCAAATTGGGATTTCCTTCTATATTTAAGCAGGGTCCAAACCCTACAAATAGAGGCCACATCAACAGAATGTTCTATCCTCTATGTTTGTTCACTAAATATAACGAAGTATTCAAACACAGGTTGAATTCAAATGTGGATATGAATTTTCTATTTTAGGACTTGGAAACAACATAAATCGTTCTTTAATGTCATGCATTTTTGTTCAACTTACTTCAGAAATGGTTTGGAGTAGAAACATGTCAATTTTAATACTATTAAGTACATTTCTTTCACTTTGACATGCTAACCCTTGATTTATACAGAATGCCAGAGCCCAGCAGCCTTAGGTCTTCAGCACATTGCTAATTTCAGAATCAGGTCCTACAGAAGTTGTGACAAATCACTGATTATATTGAGCTCTTTCAAGATGAGGTCTTTAGTCTGGACTGAAATCATGTATTTGCATAAGTTATCTAGGTACTTGCTGAGTATAGGACAAAATCAAAGCATTTTTGTTTCTCGTAACAATTAGTTTTATGAATGTGCCAATAGAGAAATTGAGGCAATATTCTAAAAGCTTCCTATTTTATTTTCCTTTTATGATAGATGGAGGTCCACAGGGACATTATTTTATTTTCAGTGTGATATAAGATTAAAAAAGGCCTCTCCCTTTCAAGAAAAAAAAATAATAGCATCGATTTGAAACTGTCTCTAGTGCAGATGGTGATCACGCTGACATAACTGCTTCAGAGTTATGGAATAGATTGCAACCTTAGACTGTAATGTTTGATCAAAATGAAATTTATACTGAAATGATGGATTTCATTGACAGTTGTGGCTCCAAGAATGTTCCCTATAGTTCATGCATTATCTTAAATATTTTCCCAACCATTTTGAGACTTGTTTTGAGCAAAGTAAAATCTCAAAAAGTAAAAAGTAGTGACAAATTCTTTTCATGGCAGAATATCAATTCTAGCATTATCTTCAGCTGATCATTGTAAAGTAGTTCAAGTTCTAGAGAGCAAAATGACACAGGAGAGCATCTGGTTACTAAGTCTGAGAAGTTAATTTATCATAATAAATACTTTGCAAGAATAAAATCCAGGAAACTATATAAAGCAGATGCAGATAGTCCCATGTTTTATTTTAGAATTTGTATTATCCTGCCCTAGATTTTAGAGCTAGTAGTGTTGTTGATTCATTATTCAGTCAAAACCCAAAAATTTGCAGAATTTTCCTTCAAATGATAGGACCATATTGCGGGAAGCTGTTGACCGACGGAGGCGAACCCCCAAGGAACCACACAGACGCAGAGGCAGTGGGCTCCAAGTGAGCTGAAGTTTATTTGAAACCGGGGTTTTTATAGGGCAGGGTAGGGTTATTATGGGATGGAGGGTAACAACAGGGATGGGATTGGACAAAACTAGGGGCGGAGATAATAACCACGGCAACGGGACAGCCAACCAGGAACGGCTCCGCAAACAACCAATGAGGGCTCAGGGTTCAGGGAGTTGGCAGGAAAGCCGGAGGGAAAGACGGGAAAATCATGAGGGAAGAAGGGCGAAATGGAGACCTGAGGGGATAAAACAACAACGACAACCGCCATGATGGCATTAGGACAAAACATAAGAAACTACACAAAGCAACCTGTTTAAACAAGAACTAATTTTTCCTTTTGTTATGAGCAAGTCCAATACCACCCTGAAGGGTGGTAAATCATTTCGATTCCTGTTGAAAGTCTCATACTACACCCCTTGAGGAAATGTAGTAATTCTCGGAGTTCCCTCTTGTTCCACGGGGTCCTCCTCGTAAGTCCAGGGAGTAAAATGCTTCTTCCAGTTCTCATATGTGTTGTTTTCCCCAACACCATATGACCACTTAGGCTAGAAAATACCCTTAAAATTACCAAGTCAAACTATAAGTGTAAGATTGCCAAGTCCACCACTGTGCCATGTCTGTAAGCACCACATCTACACATCTTCTAAATACGCTCAGGGATGGTGACTTCATCACTTCCCTAGGCAGCTTGTTCCAATGCTTGACAACCTTTTCCATGAAGAAATCATTCCTAATATTGAATCTAAACCTTTTCTGGCAAACCTGAGGCCCTTTCCTTGGAAAAAAAAGGGTGACTCCAACCACACTGCAACATCCTTTCAGGTATTTGTACAGGGCAATAAGGTCCCTCCTGAGACTCCTTTTCTTGAGACTAAATACCCCCAACTCCTCCTGATCAGACTTGTTCTCCAGTCCCTTCACCAGCTCCACTGACCTTCACGTTACAGCACCTCAATGTCTTTCTTGCAGTGAGGGGGCCAAAACTGAACACAGGATTCAAGGTGTGGCCTCGCCAGTGCCAGTACAGTCGCCGCCCTGGTGCTGCTGGCCACTATGGCTGATAGAGGCCAGGATGCCACTGGCCTTCTTGCCCACGTGGACACACTTCTGTCTCATTTTCAGTCTGTCTACCAGCACGCCCAGGTCATTTTCCACTGTGCAGCTTTCCAGCCACTCTGTCCCAGCCTGTAGGGGTTGTTGTGATCCCTGCACAGGACCTGGCATTTGGCGTTTTTGAACACATATACCTTTGGCCTCAGCCCATCGATCCAGCCTGTCCAGATCCCTCTGCAGAGCCTTCTTGCCCTCCAGCACATCAACAGTCCCACCCAACTTGGTGTCCTGCAAACTGACTGNTTCTGGCAAACCTGAGGCCCTTTCCTTGGAAAAAAAAGGGTGACTCCAACCACACTGCAACATCCTTTCAGGTATTTGTACAGGGCAATAAGGTCCCTCCTGAGACTCCTTTTCTTGAGACTAAATACCCCCAACTCCTCCTGATCAGACTTGTTCTCCAGTCCCTTCACCAGCTCCACTGACCTTCACGTTACAGCACCTCAATGTCTTTCTTGCAGTGAGGGGGCCAAAACTGAACACAGGATTCAAGGTGTGGCCTCGCCAGTGCCAGTACAGTCGCCGCCCTGGTGCTGCTGGCCACTATGGCTGATAGAGGCCAGGATGCCACTGGCCTTCTTGCCCACGTGGACACACTTCTGTCTCATTTTCAGTCTGTCTACCAGCACGCCCAGGTCATTTTCCACTGTGCAGCTTTCCAGCCACTCTGTCCCAGCCTGTAGGGGTTGTTGTGATCCCTGCACAGGACCTGGCATTTGGCGTTTTTGAACACATATACCTTTGGCCTCAGCCCATCGATCCAGCCTGTCCAGATCCCTCTGCAGAGCCTTCTTGCCCTCCAGCACATCAACAGTCCCACCCAACTTGGTGTCCTGCAAACTGACTGAGGGTGCACTTGATCCCCTCATTCAGATTACTGGTTAAAAAAATCACAGCACTGGCACCAATAGTGAACTATGGGAAACACCACTAGTGAACAGGTGGATGTAACTCCATTTGCCACCACTCTCTGGGACTGGCCATCCAGACAGGTTTTTGCACAGCAAAGAGTACAGCCGTCCAAGCCATGAGCAGCCAGTTTCTCCAGGAGAATGATGTGGGAAAATGGTGTCAAAGGCTTTACTGCAGTCCAGGCAAACAACATCCACAGCCTTTCCCTCACACCCAAGGCAGGTCACCCTGCCGTAGAGCGGGATCAGATGGATCAAGCAGGACCTGCTTTTCATAAACCGTAGTATCTGGGTCTGATCTCCTGGTTGTCCTGTGTGTGCCACATGACAGCACTCAGAATTATCTGCTACATAACCATCAATTCTCATCTATTCACATTCAGAAATAGGGAAACAGGGTAACAATTTTCTCTGCTATAATTTCCTTTTATTATGCCCTCACCTCAGTTCATTATATTTCTCCAGGAACCACATTTCTCTTTGCAAATAAGTATTATTTCATCACTATGAAACAGCTATTTTAAAAATTATGATTATTTAGCTATAAAAGGTTCTGCTTAATTCGTATTAATTATAAATGTAAATTTAAGCCTAAATAAAACCCATGTTTCTGTGCTATACCTATATTCTCTTTCTAAATAGGATAATCAGTGTCAGATATAAAGGATAATATTAAAGTTTTATAGCTAATATACTTATTTAATATTTCTTTCTAATCTTCATTATATAAGGGTTAACATGATCACAGGAATCCTTATTATCTCTCCTTCTTTCACCCTTATTTTATTATTTTGCTTTCCTAGAGCACAGCTATGTTTTAAGCAAGTAATTTCATGGGCTTCTGCACAGCTCCTTTTTCCTTAAAGGTACAGTTAATTTAGAATATCCCCCCCTGGTATGTTTGCAGTTACAATTATCCCTTTTATTGTGCATTTGCTTGCACTGACAATAGACAGTCTCATCTGTCATTCTGCCTCCTAGGCACCTAACTTTGTTACGCTCCCCCAGTTCTTCATAGCCTTCTCTCTCCAATAGTCACAAGTGATTCCATATCATCTAATCACATGAACTAAAAGTTATCAAAACCGTCTGAGCAGAGGGAAAGAGATTTCTTGTCTGACTTCTTTTTTTTTTTTTTCCCTAAATATAAAATTGGTTAGTATGAAGAAATAAGTAATTTCTTTCCTATCACATTTTTGCATTATAATATAAAACTACAGATGGCTCAATAGGTCTATACAGTCCTGCCCTTTTTGGGTATTTTTCCCTAGTTTAGATATCAGAGCTTCCTGTTCTATTTTTAGCAGCACTCAAGTTTCCAGGCACACTTACTTTGTTCTACTGCCATCATCATCATCCCGTGGTTCTGAGCTCCACATGGTGTCAGGGATGCACCAGCTGCACTCACCACTCCCCTACACACAAAAATTATCAAGTGAAAAGATAATCAACTGCTTGTTTACTGCGATAGTTACCAATTTATAAATGGAGCATGTCACTTCAGAAACATTGGGTAGAGTTACAAACAGCAAATACCAACAGGAGAGATAACACTCGCTGCACGAGGCTGGTGAAGAGTTTTGTTAGCAGTGACAGTCACAAGAGGAAACACATGTGATTACTGCTTTTTAATAGCTTGGTCTTTACAGCAGAAGATACAGGGAGTGGTGTCACACTTCTGTAATGAGTAGCTTGTCACATACACATTAACTTCTCAGAAGTAATTACAGATTTTGTTAGGCTCTGGGTATGCCTGCCCACAAAATAAGGTTTGCTCAGATTGTCATGAACTGGTATACAGAAAACTGGATCAGTTTATTTGAAAAAAACAACAAACCAACAACAACAAAAAGAAAAAAAAACAACCCAACAACAAACCAACAACAAAAACCACAATAAAACTCAACATTCTAAAAAGATTCAAGCAGACAAGGAAGATCAAGAGTAAGCTTTCAGAAATGCAAGGTAATTCCTATAACTAGGAAAATGCCTAGACTTTTCTTTGCTCTAAAAACAAACAACAGGCACTGTCCCATGATCATATTGGAAAATAGGGTAATTGAAAAAGAAAAGTCATAGCTTTCAAAAATGGTCACAAGCCTTAATGTACAAAACATTTTAGAAGTCCTCTGAATTTTTTAGGTCACTCTAACTTTTGTTGATATGGAGCCTCTGATGAATGTCTGTTCCGTCTTTGTTCTTCATCTAATGTTCTTTTGAGAATAACTTTGTGGATGAGATGAAATAGAAGGAGACTTCATATAAAAATCTTTAGTTCTGCTACTTTTACTCCTAATACACAATTATGTCATCCAACAAGTCCTGAGATTGCCAATGTCTTCAACTTCCTTTTAATTTTTTAACATTTTATGATATCTCATATTTATCAATTGTTAACAAGCAGCAGGACAGTAGGGAAGAACTGAGTATTTATCATTTTGTGTTTTATTCTGCAGGTGAATCAGAATACATTTCTAGATGAAACTGTCTCCCTGGAAAGCTAAAAATCCATAGCTCATTATGCCCTTAGAAATTCTTCTCTTGTTCTTGGGAGCTTTGAAAGTTTATGTAGTTTTTACCTTTTTCTTTTCTTTTTTCTGCTTAACATGTTCACACATATTTGATGCTTTAATTGACATAAAAGAACATGGACTACATCCAGTTTTAAAGATCTCTCTCTTCAGCCAAACAGATGTTCTTCAGGTTGTTATGCAAAAACTTCATCATGTTATTGGAAACTGGTGCAGGGCAAATAAAGCAAGCTTAGTCACACTGTTAGTTATGTTGGCTTAGGCTGCAATATCACAAATATTCGTTAAATTACTCAGTTATGGAAAAGGAGAGTTACTGCAGATTCTGGAAATTATCAAAGCATTTTTAGCCCATAAATCTCAGCTTACTTAAAAGTTTCTTTGCCATGACTATAGAGATCGGGAAGGAAAAGTCAATTCAAAAGTTCTAACTTGTGTAATAATTAATTTATACAATTATAATTTTTGTAAAGATTAATCCATTCATCACAGTGAATTCTGATTTACTCTATTTCTAGGACACCTCTTTGCAGTAGAATAGAGAAGACTTACTGACTAAAATTTTGGCAGCTAAAGTCACAAGAGAAAACAAGACTCCATATGATTCACCAGTACAGAAAAGCATAGACAAAGAGCATGGAAGTGTATTTTAAAATTACCTTAAATTCTGCATGCTGTGTAGGCACTTAAATGTAAAAAAACCTAACAGACTTCAAAGTTTTCAATCTTTTTACCCGGAAGCATGGTGTTTTATCACAAACAGCTCTTGCTGGAAAGCATTAGGGAGAGAAACAGGAGAAGAAAAATCAGAGTAGAACTTCAGCTTCATCTAGTATAATGAATTTTTAAAGATGTTTACTTTGTAAGTAAAGTGCAAGGAAAAAATTGGAAGAGCCATAAACTCCAGTGTTAAACAGTGGAAGGAAAAATTAACAGATATTCCAAATTTAAGATGTGCAAGGAACATGGTGACTCCAATTATGTTTCTGATTCAATAAGATGGTAACTAGCGTTGGGAAAAGAGAAAGCAACATTGAAATCTCAAAAGTACTATCCAAATAATTAGACTTTTTAAATGAAACAAAAGATAACTAGTGTTTTCTGTAGACAGTATGGTCTGCGGACTGAAGTTGCACTGGCCATACAATTCTACAGGGTGAGGTATTTCAGGAACCCAAAAGGTATGCAATTAACGATTATATCATGACTAACATCAAGTGTGTGTGTGTGGCTAGCCGTCGCGAACGACGATGCTTTCTATGCCTGCGCGAATGGATTTATTACGTGGAGCTCAGCGTGCGCGGAACTGGCCCCACCCCCTTTAGCCCTGGGACACTCTAAGCCTTGGCCGGGGCAAGCCCGGATGAAGTTGGCAGAGCGAGACCCGCAGGACTCGAACCGGCGTCCTTCCGAGAAGGAGCACGGATCCAGGGGCAGCGGCTTTACCCACACGGCCACAGCCGCCGGCACTAACATCAAGTAACAGCAATATTAATTGATAGATAAAAAAATCTAAGAAATCCAGTCAACGTAAGACATAGCAGTCTGTTCTCAAATAGAGAAGACACCCCTATACAATTGCTGTAACATACATGAGTAAATATGCGAAGTCCAAAGCTTTATAGAGGCCAGCAAACTCTAATTCTTGTAATTGTTTAAGTGACTTCTTCAGAATCTTACCTTTCCCTCAACTTTATGTTACGTTTGTTACAGATGTATAAAATGAAGCCAAGCACAGACAGACTTTGCGGAAGTAAAAGAATATTAATATTTTCTGACATAGTTTCTGGTTTTATGCATTTAAACTCTTGGAAGTTAAAAAAAAAAGAAAAAAGCTTAATCTATTTAAAATTGAATCTAAAACAGGACTTCACAACACAGAGCTGCTCAAAGGATTATGTGTGCTTGTCAGAGAGCATCCTGAACTATGCTGGAAGAAATCTAGGACAAACTGATTGCACTATTAAGGCACTGCCTTATGGTTGAACTTAAAACAGCTGGGACCTTCAGTTCGTGTTACTGTGAGCTGCACCTAAAGGATCATATTGAAGCACACTACATATATTTTGTATGTCTATATTAAGCTATTCATTTGAATTTATTTTATTTAGGAAGAAAGCTGACATTTCATGCAGAAGACTATTAATCAGTTCAGATGGTGTCTTAGCAAGCTATTCAAGTGGGATGCTTATGCTCTGTTTCAATTTAAACTACAGAATAGATTAAGACAAATTAATTACATCCTCAGAAAGTATTTTTTTTTTTTTTGCTAGTGGAAGATTTGTACATCAATATAAATAGCTCATAAAGAAGCTTAGAGTTAATTCAATCATATAAAAAGAACTGTCACATAAACTCAATCTATTTTCCAGCTGAAACAATATCCACTTACAGCCTGATTTTCAGAGACACCAATTAACCTAGTGCACCTCAGAAAACCTTGTGCTTATTTTCTGTTTCCTTCAGGAATGTCATCTTTTTCAGGACTAATCTTTGGTTTTCTTCTGAAGTGTAATTTGACACCACACATCTGACACTGCAAAACTGCTGAGGTGGAAGCAACTAAAATAAACTAGAAGAAGTGAAAAAAGATTCAGGGAAAAGAAATTCTCAACAACTGACATAGTTCACATGATCAAGATGTCTGGTATGTGCAGGACAACTTTAGTTGCAGAGGGCATACATGACCTATGCTTGCATTTCTTGTGACATGGTCTCCATAAAAGTTTTCAGAACTCCATTGTTGAAAAATCAAGAGAGTTGGTGTAACCAAAACTCTATGATCAATGCAGTTTTCTTTAAAAAGTAAAAAAAACAAACCACAAAAACTAAGGAGTTTTTACAGGTTTCATTTGAAATGAAAAGTTTGCGAATTACTATTTCATAGTAGTATATATGCTTTATATATATTTTACTCAATCTACTTTATGCATTAATGTTATTCTTTTTAGCTGGAGAGGTGTATTGGAATGTCTGTTACACAAAGAATTTGCATTTGCTCTGTTATAATCTTTGTAAAAATTAATTAGCCAATGCAAAAAGACTTTAATCAGAATCATTATCAGAAATGCACAAAAGTTTACTTATGAGCTCTACTCAGTGACAGGAAGACCTCAGTTGCAATTCTGAAAACTGTAGAACAACTTCAGAAAACAGGAGAAAAGCAGGAAGAGTCATCAGGGACGGATGCAGATCCTGTATGAAAGATTCAGATTCTCTTCTTTAGATGAATTATCCTGGGCTATTCAAAGCTTACATAAGCCTCTTTTAGAATGTTTTTATGTTATCTAAAAACAGGAAGTAATCAGTTCATGGTTACAGTAGGACAAATTGAGTAGTTAAAAATATTCAGACTAGATATTAGGAATGCTTCTGTCAAGACAGGAGCAGTGGCACCGACTGCCCATGGAGGCTCTGGAATATCCATAATTTCTTAAATACCACACAGATACCTCACAGGTATTGAGAGAGAATGATAAATTAGTGCTCGTATTGGGTGTGGAAGTGTTAGACAATTTCCTAGGATCCCTTTCAGTCAATGATCAAATACTAGTTTGGCTTATTTTATATTCTGATGGTTGCATATTATGTTTAAGATCAGGAGTAAATTTTAAGGACTAAACATTAAATAACTGAGACTCCTTTGTTTAACACGTTTGTCCCTGTTAATGACTGATTATACAATTAGCCGAATAAAAAATGTTACAAACAACAATGAATACATAATAGTGCAGTCTATTGAGCCAAGGTTTTTTTTTTTTT
>VXBX01002051.1:37663-49854 GCA_013400415.1 Scytalopus superciliaris
AAAAAAAAAAAAAAAAACAAATCCGAAAAACCTACACTTTTCCCCAAGTCCATTAAAAGGTGAGAATAATGCTTCTATATGCACATAGAGCAACTCCCATTTCGAAACACGAACTTCAAAGCTGATCAGCTGGCCTGCAAGTCTGCCACCCATCCTATTGTGGATATTCTTCTAAGCATGTAAAGATTCTCATAACTGGAGCACTATCTGACAAGTAGTCTGAATTGATTATGGATCGAGATTATAATATTTGCAGCCTGAATATTACAAAAGTATAGCAAGAAACATGACATTTAATGTTCATAGACTCATCAGAGGCTACCTTAGTCTTTCTATTATTCATTTCATGCATTTCCTTGGGATCAAAATATTTGTTTTCAATAGCCTCAAAGCATAATACATGAGTAACCAGAAGTATCATGGAAGCAATGAATTTTTTCTTGATGTCTTGGATATCACTTATTTTTGTCAAAAGTACAGTAAAGTCAACTACTTTTCAGCTAAGTACTCTTTGCTTCCAGTGGTATTAGTTCTTATGATAAGTATTATCATAAAGCATATGAAGTAAATAAGAAGCAGGAGGTATTAAGAAACATTAAATGCTGGTGGCAGTGTAAGGAAAAGATGTTTTTACCAAGCCTTGTTCTCAGCTCTTATCTGTGACCTCTTGCACTGTAGAGGCTGAAAGAGGACTGAGCACACTGCTTAGGGAATTAACAGATAAAACCTGACTTTCAGAGGTCTTAAACCCAAGACCATATTTGCAAACATCTATTCATAAAGGCAAAAAAGCTTCAGTGGAATTTCACAGCATTCAGCACATGCAAACGTGAAGCAAGCATTACTAAGATTTACTCTGACAAGTGACAGAATATGGCCTCAAATCAACTTTGTAGGACAACTCCAGTAAACTGCAGTGGTCTTCTCTGAATCCCCTGCAAAATCAAGTGTGACAGGAAACAACTGAGAACGAAGCTCAAAAAGCCATTGTATGATCTGATTTGACTGTGTAAAATGGGGAAAAGTTCAATTCATATAATTCTGCTGTTTTTGTTGTTACAAATGCTTTCTGCTACTACAGTGATCAATACAAAAATGAGAAAGGCCAACAAGGTGAACATGAGAAAAGCATGTTGGGTGGAAAAAATGGCTTGAAACAATTACTCATCTAAATATAAGTTTTCTAAATTTAGAATATTATTTAGATTGACTGTGCAGTGAGGTGCAGTGTTACAAGCAATATCATATATATAAAAACATATAGGTTAATATTACTATACTGACAAGCGTGAAATTCAGTTATCACTTTCATTACAGTTTCCAGTTACAAATAATATTTAGATTAAAGGATCTCCCAATTTCAACAGATAAATTTCTTCCACAAAGTCTGTGTGTATTGAGATTCACCACACAGCTGAGCAGAAAAAAAATTGTGCAAGGTGTTTTGCGGGGAAAATAAAAAACCAAACCAACCAAAAAAACGCAGTTGCTTGTATGGAATTAAAATAATTTCACTGACAACAGCTAGAAAATGTGTTTTGAATCAGGGATTTAAAGTTTGCTAGACTGAAACCTTTGCTTAATTTTTTCAAGGTATATGAAGCAGAGAATGTCAAAATGATGAAAAATGTCAAGGTAAACTTTAATTTAAAGACAAGAAGAATTTAAAAATTCGAACTCCTAACTTAGGTTACGAGAGTTGTGGTTAGCAAGTCTTCAGAAAACAGAGGTTAATATTTCTAGTAAAGAACAGCATATGAGTAGTGCATTGTTATGGCCTTGAGAATCACAGTATTATTGATTAGTCAACCATTCCATGTAAGTCTCAGGTCAGGGAAAATCTGAACCAATTTTTTACAGCAGTGCTAACTGGTTTCTCTCTTCCTGTAATCTAGTTTTTATTGTTTCACTGTGTTGAACCACATAACTAGAGACTATGTCATAAGCAAGATTCTCCAAAGTACCAGAGGTTGATTCACTCTGGACCTGCTTTGATTAATTGTACAGTTGTACAGTTACTTCAAGCCACAAGTGTCTTATGGTGTTGCACTTACAGAGCTATGATGTATAACATAAAACTAGGAATCAACACACATTGAAAATCATTAATACTCAAGTAGTGTAGACAATTTACCTTTAGAAAACATTGTGGAATAAAACCTGGTTTTACTGTTATAAGCTAATATTGATCCACTAGGCATTTGTGAGCTTCATAATCGTGCTACTTGTGCTACAAAATTTCATTTATGTAGCTTTAGTATCTAAGTTCCTATTTCATTCATCACATACTTAATGAAATTTGTGGAGAAACTTTGGTTTAACTGGAAACATGAATGTTCCTCATGATGACAAAGGAAGTTTCTCTGATGTGTAGGACACGAAGGATCTCAAACCAATCAAATAATTTATTATGAAAAAAAAAATCAAAATACTAGAAAAAAAAAGTATTCATCCCATAAATTGCTGACAGCCAATTTTAAATTATTCTTTTTTAAAATATTTCTTCTCAGAATGAAAATTAAACACTTCATTCTTTGTGTTTGGAGGGTGTAGCTTAAACTATTATGTTCAAGATTGGTGAACAAAATTTCATAGGTATCGAATTAAATTGGCATCATATCTCTCTTCTGTCCTGTTAGGCAAGTATTCACCAGGATTCAGGCTGAGTCTGTAAAGCTGATCCAATTGCTTTAATGCCTAAGAGTCCTACCACCTGGAAATGGACTTTTACAGAAATAAAAAGTTCCCCCATCTCACAACATAGTTCCTTGCAGATGGCATGGCAGAAAGGCTGCGCTTCAGTGAGCAAATACCTGCCAGAATCAGGGGACTTCTTGACCACAGCTCCATGGAAGCTAGCATTTAATTTCCTTTTGAGAATCTTTCAGCCTGAAATTAACATAGATTATAGTCTGCTGACCATTTCTAGTCTTTAGGTGATCTCAGAGGTCCACTAGAGACACACACTCAGCTAACTGGGAATATACTCATCCAGAAATATGCTGCACTGAATTCTCAATAAAAAAAAAACCTGGTAATTTTTAATAAAACTTGAGTGGGTAAAGATTATGCATTCTTGGGTCTTGCTCTAGTCACCAACCTGCACTGTAGTGGTATGGAGTCTTTAAGACCATTCTGTAATTTTAAGAGCAAACTAACAAAAAACCACATGATAGTGACATCTGTCAACTTCAGTGAATACAGTCAGACTGACCCGGATCTTCAAAGCTTATGCAATTGCTTCTATCTGTCACTGCCACCTTTTGAGGCACATTCAGTGATGGCTTCAATGTCAGGTCTAGCAAACCCTTCCTTTGCATTTCAGCCACATTTTGCATTCTGATCACATCTAGCATGCCTCATGCCCCATGTTTTTAGGGTCACAGCCCAGATGGACCTGCTGCCTACAGAGGCAGCAAGTGTCAAAAGCTCATACCCCATCAGCAAGTCTGAGATGTTGTCAGACAGAGGATATCCAGCACTTCATAGAAAAGGAGTTATAGCTGGCGGCCGTTGCTGCTGAAGGAAACACAGCTTTTCCTGTCTTTCCTTCTCCTCATCTTTGTGTTCTGTATCAGACATGACAAGTAGTAAAGCCTATCTTGTTTTACAGAACACAGATCTTGAAGTATTACATTTTCCAGTAGCACTTCTCAACTTTGTAAAAGCCATATGGAGTGGGCTACTAATCTACATAATCTGTACCATTATTTTATAAGTCTGCAGTTCACTGATTTTGAAGAGGGCATTTGCAAGATAGTCTTGGCCAACTTCGCTGTCCATTCTCATCTTCCCATTCCTTAAGCCTATTCGTTGGTTGCTAATGCATTTTTACCATCTTTACAGTACAGGACTCTTACTGTGTTAGCAGTATCAGTGAAGAGGGTCCCAGTGTGATTCAGAACTCCTAGTCCTTTTAGGACACATGTTACAAATGTGTGAAGCACTTGTATTCAGTCAAAGAATAAAGTTATAACAGTGTTACAATGACATCTGTTCCTCTTTATTAAAGTAACTCCCCAAGCAAGATCTATCAAATAAAGCTAAGCTTATTTTTGCTACAGCAGTCATGCTCTTAAGATCATGTTTTGATCCCTGTTTTGCAATTCATTGCTCTTTCTTACAGACTAAGAAGTTTGACTATATTTCCCCATCCATTCCATGCTGGAAGTTGCAGAGGAATCAGCCTGTTTTATTCTTCTCAGCTAAATAATGAAGTGTATTTCTTGGCTCAATTTAACAACTTCTCTCTTAAAACTCTGTCAAGAAAACAACTTCCCTAACAATTGTAGAATACACCATATTTTGGGTGGCAGATGTAGTACTAACCACTAACTTTCATTAGAAAATTGTCTTCTGGATAATTTAAGAGACTAAACTATTAAGCTAAACAAAAATTTGTGGAAGAACATACATGCATTTGGGTTATGTTAGACTTATTACCTAGAGCTCGTGAGCAATATCTATGATTAAAAGCTCTTGGACCTCTCTGCATCAAAGTAAGTTTTTCTAACACATAAAATCTGCTAGAGTAATTGGAAATTATGCAGGTGACACACTAAAACAGCAGCTGGGCTCCCAGAAAACAAGATGCTACTTCAGTCAGTGCTGCTAAAACCAACAGTATTTCAGCTTTATTTTATCAATATCTGTAATACTATGGTCAGGAGACCAGAGAACCTTTCAGGGTTACATGTTCCAGAAAAAAAGAACAGTGTTTTCTCACAGAGTCCCAAAGATCCCATTACATCAATTGAACCAATTAGAACTAGCTTGATTTCCCCCACCCCATCCCAAATCTCCCATTTAACAATGCTTGTCATAACAAACCAAACAAAATCTTTACCTCCTTAAAAACCAAATCACCTTATGTCTGTCTCAAATGGACTCAGGCAGGTCCCACTCCCCCAGAGCTGTTCTCCAGCCCCAAGTTACAATTCATCCTGTCACAGGCATTTATTCACTCTGAGTGCAAGGATAAACAGCTGCAGAAGATAATTCACTGCATTTCTCTGCTGGGTTTTTTCCATCTGTGTTTATGCAATGTGTAGTATAGTCAGTAAGAGCGTCAGTTCTTTCCACAAGCATCAGATTTACTCTTGGTGCACTCTGCAAAGGTCCTCTGTGAGTATGCAGCTGACAGGGTTTTGAACTTAAATGCTTGTTTGCAGGAGAAGCAACAAGATAGTAGTGTTGCCTTTATTGTAGTTTTCACATATTTGGGCAGATCTTAAAGACCATGTGCAGCCAACTAACTTATTACTTTGAGATCACTTTTTCATCCCATACTACACTAACGCATTTAATTCCTCAAAACACTTGGCTCTTTAAAAACAGTCAGCACAAAAAGAAAAAAAATATAAAAAAAATTCAGTATGCAGTTTTTCTTTGATTTTCATTTGTGCTTTCTTATATCTGGATATGTAAGCTTTAGGCAACTGGTGCACCCCTTTCAAGTTTTCTCTTGTTTAAGCTCTATTTGCCTGAATGACAGAGTTCTTGGATCTTACGAGACCCAGTTTTGTAGGCTATGCACAGATTTCATCTTCTGATTTTAAGACAAGTCTATGCCATGAAAGGAAGCTGTAATCACAGCTGATCATTACTTTCATTATTGTAGCTGCAGAAGTTAAAGGACCATAGGGCTTTTAGAAAAACATGGCATCTTATATTTCACTTTTAAGATTTGCAGCAGAGTACAAATTTAAATCCTAATTTAAATCTAAATAATTCCACTGGGAAGGCTTCAAACACAAGGAAGCTCAGCTCTACGTTGTTGCTAGAAATTTTCACCAAACTAGCACGTTGTTGAATTCCATTAGAGGTAATACACAAAAAAGTCCCAATGCAAAATCTGATTAAAAAATTATAAAGTTCTAGAGTTCAGCAAGTCTAATTTATAACTAGTTATTCCATGCAACCAAAACCTATAAAACATACCTCTTTGAGAAAAATCAAATTAAGATCTTAAAATGGGACATATGTTCAATTTACTTAATGCCATCATGCTTTGTGTTTTTATAATCTGCAAAAACCAACCCCTGCACACTCCTTTTTTTTTTTTTTTTTTTTAGTGAATGCTGATTTTTGTGCTGTTAAGATATATATTTAACTCACTGAGGTCATTCATCTGCCTGCTAAGTGTTGAATGTTTTCACTCTTCCTGCACATTTATTTCCTACTTTCCCTGAGGTGACTCTTTTCCATACATTCAGCTGGGGAATTGCAGCCACAGCTGTACCCCACACAACTTTATATTATTAGTATCTTTTCATTACAACTGGTATCAGCTGCCATGAGTTTCACACCAATTCACCAGAACACACTAAAAATAACATCCTCAGCACCCAGCAATCTGAAATGTTGAGTTGCCTTCAGTTCTCTAAATTCCTTTATATAGCATTCAGAACAGTCACTCTTTTTGACTTTGGCCTCAATTTTACACCAAAATCCCCTTTGCTCAGGAACATGCCATCAGCCTACAGTACACTGAGGATGAACCTTATCATATGTTAACTTGCCTAAAACCTAATTGCTGTGAATAAAATAAATACAATGTCAAACGGTAATGAAAGCCAAAATTTAAGAAATAATATTTCTCTATTTTTAGCTGTAGTTATATAACTCTCATTAGTTTTAATTCCATGAGACAAAGGAATCTCTATATGGTGTTGCAGATATCCCTTCCAATAAAAATTTCATCAAACTAGTTTACTTCAAAAGGAATTGTGTGCCATTTCCCACTTGTCATTTCTCCTTTGTCTTTCTGCTATTCTCTATGGGTATGTGTAAAATTATATATTATTCTTCAGGACTTTAGCTTATTGTAAATCATACAGGTCCCTGAAACTATTTTAAAGCTATTTACAGAGAAGTCAGAGCTGTTTTTCATAGACAGTATCTGTCTTGGTTACATAACATGACTTTGACTTTTCCTCTTCCTGACATCGAAGTCACTACAGGTTGCCCTGACTGGGTAAGTTGGGAAAAGGAGGAATCTCTCTGTTGATTAAACATTGGACCATGAGCAGTATTTATCTGCATAGTAGCAAAAGAATAATTTCTCATGCCTTCCATGAGATGTGAACGGACTTCCCTGAAACCACTTTAAAAAGCCTCTTGTCATAGTGTGAGAGGGAGAGATATGCAAAATCTCTGCCAACTTTTGGTGCTCAGTTTGATGCTGTTGCTCATTTGAAAACAGCATAAAAAAGAAGTTGCAGTCAAAAATGTGTTTTGCCAGAAGCCATGGTACAGTCAGTTACTTTAAACCACTGAATCCAGAAACAAATTTAGCACAATTATTAATTTCTTCTCTTGCCTGTAGTGTTGTTGATGCTCGTTTAGTAACACCCCTGGTGATGCTCATCCAAGAGTATCCTTCAAACACAGCTCATATGCTAAAAAAGTGAAAAGGAGATTTTTTCTTATGATTTTTTCAATGACATTTAAGTACTCTGAAGAGCTTTTAAACTCCTGCATTAAAGCAAGAATTGTCTACATCCACATGTTCACTCTGGAAACAAAGGAAGGTTCTACCTTTTTTTTCCCTTGCTGTTTTCAAAGCTGAGCACTGCATACATCACATGAATAAAACATTCTCTCTCTCAGATTTTATGTGCTGCTTAGAAGTTATCTAATACAGGAATCCAATAGGTTGATTTTATTTATACAGTATTTCCATAGCAGCTGATTTAAAGAACTTACTGTTCCTTACCTACTGATCACCTTTTTAAAACCATTTTCAATTTAAATAATTATGACAGGAACATTAAATTCTAATAAGAATTTTAATTCTGCTTTTCATGGATTTTTGAGTTGACAGTTTAGAGAGAGTTTATACTTTAAACAGGTCAACAGCTTGATGTAGTCTTAAAGACAACTTTGAAGCACTCCAGCATTTTGGAAATAGGAAAACTAAAAGGGGCTGTGCTACAGTTCCATGGAAGCTGTGGGACTCCTCCACAGTTCATTCTGTAGATTGCATTAACTAAGCATAGGATTATGTGATAACTAGTTATCATAATTTTATCTTAAGTGCTTTTTATTCACATGCTAACAGGTTTACATTATAATTTATCTTCTTAGTAGAGATGTACTATTACAGTTTCACAGCAGAGCTATAGCTGTTAAACTGTACTGGGGTACTTCCAACTGTGTCACTTATCTCATTCACATTGCAACAAGGTCTGTAAATCTGTTTTAAGAAGTCTTCAGAAATAGCTGGGTTCAGAGGGAAGCTTTAATGTGGATTCTGACTAACCACCACCATGGAAAACAGGCTGTCACTAATTACCACCTTGATATAAAAAAATCCAGAAAGCAAACATTATGAACAAGTAGAGAGAGATGCAAATTCTACCTTATTTTCTCACTGTGTTGGTAAATCACATGAATGTCAGATTACTTCACTACCAAAGGTCTGAAGGCTTAAATTTAGCATTCCCTTAAGGAAAAAAAAAACAACAACACCAAAACCACCCAAACAAAAACACCATCCTCCTTCCAAAAACAAAACAAAACAAAAACAAAAAAAGGGAAAAAAAAAAAAAAACAACCCTGCAACCATACCAGTTTCATGTTCCAAAACAAAGTGTTTATATATTGGAAAGAACTTCTAGCTGTAAATTTGAATTGGGACTTTACTTACTTAGACTTCCCACTTCTACAGTCCCTGGGAAAGGTATCTTCAGAGAGAGAAAAATTTCATGTAATGAGAAAGAAAATGAGGAAGATTTGAAATGATGCTGAAGATCAGAGTTCTGCTTTGCAGGTGCTTTCTTAAGAAAGTGAGCTGTGGCAGAGATTTCACAGGCACATTGATTTGTTAAACTATATAGACAGCTGGCAAGTACAACCCCATGAATAATCATGAATACAATCATTTGCAAGTACAGCATGAGATCCATGAAAAGAATTAGTTTTTCCAGGTCAATCCTTTCAAGACAGGCTTGTACAACCTGCTGTAAGCAGAAATAAATCAAGCTCAAGCCAGTCATGGAAGGGCAGTTAATGTGATGCCACACTAGAGAAAAGAACTTGGGAGAAGGCATACGTTAGAAGGTAAAATGAGCCAAATAGAAGTTGAACTAAAGGCATTTGAATCACAGCCTTACTGACCTACATTCCAGCTACAGCAAAGTCTAAAGCTCTGGGGGAACAAAAAGCCTCAACCAAACACATGAAAAAAACCCCAACCAGAGTAAAAGGTTGGTTCAAGACATCTTGAATGTGGGGCCTCTATGAGGAATATTTCAGCATCTGCTTTTACTTTTCTAGAAAGATATCACAAGAGTTCTAGAGCTGTAAAACTATATTTCCCATTTGTATTTAGCCTTTTAGAGTTACCATGCACCTGCAACATTTAAATGACATTTCCTTTTGGACTCTACACTCTGTTCATTAAATTTTGTTTCAAATTTTTCAAAGTGAGGTTTCAAGTATGCAATTACTTTTCTAACAAAGCAGAAAAGGTCCTTTGCTACCCATCACACAAGAATCTCAAGGAAATAAGTACATAAAATAATAATCCGGTCCATTTAGTCATTAATTAGAAGCACACGCAACAAGCAAGCAAACCAAATGTACTAAATTAACTCAAAAGTTCACATTGGTTGTTTTTTGGTTTTGGTTTTTTTTTTTTAAGCAATGGGATATTATAATGGAGACAGTAATACATTCTTGGGATTTGGTATAATTTTCTAAATTCACAGAAAACTGAAGATCTTCTTACAAGGCAGTTAAGAAGAGCCTAATTCAGCTGCTATGAAATAAAATGCAAAGATTTACTATTAAAAAATTGAATTGTGCTCTCAAGAATTAGTATAGAAACATAATGACATTACTTTGGAAAGTGTCTAGCAGCTGATTTCAATATCCTTGGTTTTGCCAGGATTTTTTATGTTATTGCAAACAGCTGCTCTTCTAGCACACAGTATGCCTGTCATCTGTCTATCAAATGATTTCATTTCATCATAAACAAGGAACAGTTTGGTCTCAAAAATAGGACAAGCGGCAGTCAATAGGAGACGATTCATGAAGCCTCTTCTCTGTAAAGAAGGATTCATTATTTCTGGCTCATTTATAAATTTCTTTCCTGCAGTAGCTGTGTTTTGTGTTCACAATTGGAATGACCTGCTCACCACTGCAATTTGCAGTTGCAGATTGTTGAGACCAAGTGTTATATATAAAGTAGGGCTTTTGGCTTGGGTGTGAGGAAATCATCTGTTTTTAATCATGACTGACAGGCAGTTACTTGCTAAGGTGTCATCAGAGGGCAGTGCTGATTTAGGAAAAGGCCCTGAGCTTCATTACCCCATCGATACCCAATTTACAGTGGTTCTATAATTTTCCTTGCCATTGTTCTTTTAAGGGGTGGAGTTGTAACACCCTCCTTGTTATTTGCATGTTTAGATGGTCAGTCTAGTAAATAAATATATCGCTGTCAGGGACAGCTTCTAAAAATTAATGTGAGCCATGGCACTGATTCAGAAGCCAGGGTATGACACACTAGCAGCTATGAGATAGCTGCTACCACGCAGAAAATAAGTCTTAGAATAATAAAAGGCTTACAAAATAAAGTAATTTTATGAAAATGTTCATAAAGCTATCAGCTCAATGTGAAGCAGAAAAAGCAAACAAAATGTGAGGAATAATGAAAGAAGGAATAGAACAGAGAGCATCCTTATGAGAATATATAAATCTGTATAGCACCTGCAAACAGTGCCTGTGGTTTGGTTCTTCTCTCTCAAGAACATTACAGTAGAACAGAAAAAAGACATAGAGGCAAAAAGGATGACCAAAGAGAAGAAATATATTCCATAAAAGGATTGCTGAAACAAAATCAGTCTCCATGGCCTAGACTGGCAAGATGGAAAGATGACATAAAGGGTCCATAAAATCATGACTGGCAAAAGAAGAGGGCAACAAGATGATTAGGGACTTGGACCATCTCTCTTACAAGAAAAGGTTGAGAGAGGTGGGCCTGTTCAGCCTTGAGAAGAGTTGACTGAGAGGGGACTTTATTAATGTCTGTAAGTATCTGAAGGGAGGATGTCAAGAGGATGGGTCAAGCTCTTCTCAGTGGTGCCGAGCACTAGGACAAGAGGCAACAGGAAGAAACTGACGCAAAAGAAGTTCCACCTGAACATAAGAACCATCTTCTTTACTGTGCAGGTGACCACACTCAGAACAGATTGCCCAGAGAGGGTAGGGAGTCTCCCTCACTGGAGATATGTAAGTACTGTCTAGATGCAGTCCTGTGCCATGTGCTCTGGGATGACCCTGCTTGAGCAGGGAGGATGGATCGGATCACCTATTGGATCCCCTCCTTCCAACCTCACCCATTCTGTTATTCTGTAAATTCAGCTTGACTCAGTGAGGGCACTGCACGATCAGTCTCCTCATCTGGCCACCACCATCGCAGTGCTTGACTGGAGAGTCTGAACAAGAATCCCAGTGAGTGGCCACATAAATGTAGAAATCCAACACACCAGAAAAGAAAAGAATAGTATAGAATATTAGTACTGGAGTAACGATCTGACTGTAGGCTGTATCTCTAGACATGATATAAATGATTCACACCTTCTGCCAAGAAATAATCCCATCAAATTTAACACCTTTCATCTTTATTGTTATGATGTATTTCAGTGAAAGGTTATTTCCAACTATGGCTTAATGTATTTCTTAAGAAGTGTCTGCTATTTAACACTATCCACTTCCACTTTCTGGAATTTCAATATATATAAATTTCAAGCAAAAGTTTTATAAATCTTTACAGTATTATCTTAAATGTGATGGGAAGACACTGATTTAAAACTTAAAAATTAAATACAACAAATTAATTCAGGTAATTCATATGCTTCTGCCAGTTTCATGACTCATGTTTTCAAGTTGTTCCATTTAAATTGTGACAGTCAGCTCTGTAGCTACACTAAAAGAAACATGAGGATCTAATAAGTATAAGATAAATGTTTGTGTATCATTGACAGTGCAGGAACAGTATGATAACAATCACTTGCACCTGTTTTCTGCTCCTCAAAATAAACAAACAAATAAACAAATGGTAGAAAATATTTTTATTTTAAATTCACTTATTTTGGCTAGTTTCATTAACTAAGAATGATTGTGACAATTACATCAGAGAGGAATTTCTAGCCTTATGTTTCAAGGCAGAATAGAAATGGGGAGAT
>VXBX01002051.1:54458-64642 GCA_013400415.1 Scytalopus superciliaris
CTGCTAGCGACCAGACACCAACTGGGTGTGGCACAACTCACCACCAGCCCCTGGATCTGGCCACCCAGCCAGTTGTTAACCCCCTGTCCAAGCCATGGCCTGCCAGCTTTTCCAGGAGTATACCATGGAAGATGGTATGGTATTAAAGGCTTTGCTGATTTCCAGGAGGTAGATAATATCCACAGCCTTCCCCTCATCCACTAGGTGGGTCACCTGCTCATAAAAGGAGGTCAGGTTAGTCCAGCAGGACCTGCCTCTCCTAAACCTCCTGGGCCTGATCAGTTGTTCTGTATGTGCTGTGTGATCACACTTAAGATGATTTGTTCCACAACCTTCGCTGGCACTGAGGTCAGGCTGACAGGCCTGTAGTTCCTTAGATCCTTCTTCTGGCCCTTCTTGTGGATGGACATGATGTTGGCCAATGTCCAGTCATCTGAGTCCTCCCTGGTTAGCCAGGACTGATGATAAATGACGGAGAGTGGACTGGCAAGATCTTCTGCCAGCTTCCTCATCACCCTAGGATAAATGCCATGCAGTTCCAGACTTATGAGTGTCTAAGTGGCACATCAGTTAACTTACTATTTCCTCCTGGATGGCAGGGGATCCATTCTGCTTCTTCCATTCTTCCCTGTCTGCCAGCTCAAGGGTCCAGCTGTACTGAGGATCAACAGTCTTACTGTTGAAGATTGACACAGAGAAGGTGTTGAATTCCTCAGCCTTTTCCTTGTCTTTGGTGACTATATTCCCTGCCACATCCAATAGAGAATGGAGGTTTCCTTGCCCTTCCTTTTATTATTAATGTATTTATAAAAATACTTTTTATTATCTTTTACAGGATCTGCCAGATTAAGTTTCAACTGCGCTTTTGCCTCTCTAATTTTCCTTCTGCATGATCTAACATCCTTAAACCCTTCACAAGTTGCCTGCCCCTTCTTGCAAAGGTGAAACATCTTTTTTACCCCTGAGTTCCTGCAAAACCTCACTGTTAAGCCAGGCTGGTCTTCTTCCCTGCCAACTCATCCTTTCACACACAGGGATGGCCTACTCCTGTGCCTTCAAGACAACTTTCCTAAAATACGTCCAGCCTTCCTGGGCCCCCTTCTTTCTTGCAGTTGCTTTTCAAGGAACTTTCTGAATGAGTTTCCTTAGTAGGTCAAAGTCTGCCCTCTGGAAGTCCCTGGTAGAGGTTTTGTTGATGTCCCTCCTTGTTTCACTGAGTATCGAAAACTCTATAATTTCATGGTCACTGTACCCTAGCAGCTCTTGTCTGTTTGTAAACAGCAGGTCTAGCAGGGCCCCACCCCTGACAGGCGAAACAAAGTTATCTTCCACATACTCCAGGAACTTCCTAGACTGCTTCCTCTTCACTCTGTTAAGTCTCCAGCAGAGAGCTGGCAGGTTAAAATTTTCCACAGGAACACAGGCTGGAGACCATGAAACATCAGTCAGTTGCTTATAGAATAATTCATCCGCCTCTTCCTCTGATTGGCTGGTCTATAACTGATTCCCACCAGGATACCTGCCTTACCAGCTTTCCCCCTGATTCTCATGCACAGGCACTCAACTATATCATCCCTATCCTCAAGCTCTATACAGTCAGAAGACTCCCTAATCTACAGAACTATCTTCACCACCCCCCTTCCTTGCATGTCCCTTCTGAAGAGCTTAGAGCCATCCACTGCAGCACTCCAGTCATGTGAGTCATCCCACCATGTTTCCGTGATGGTGACTATGCCATAGTTGCATGATGCCTGCTACATGATGGCTTTCAGTTCCTCTTGTTTGTTATCCACACTGTATGCATTGGTGTAGATGCACTTCAGCTGGCCTGCTGATTTTGCCCCTGACTCTGACCACTTTCACAGGAGACTGGAAGGCTTGCCGTTGAGTCACAAGGTGCAGAAAGGACTTCCTTGCTTTCTAAATTCCTTCTCAGAGAAGAGTTTCAATGCAGCTGAATCCTATCCTAGCCTCAGACTGTGTCAAGGCTTTAAATTTAAGCAATTATAGAGATTAGAGTAAATCATTTTGTCCCACAGGTTTTAATGACAGCAAAATGGATATATTTATATAAAATGAATTATTTATTACGACAAATTAACAAACAGGTGAACAGATGAAAGATCTTAATCAGAATTACTTACTACACAGTGTAAAAGCTAAAAATATACTGGTAGGGTATTATATAACAAAGTAATGTAGTGCACTGTAACAAAGCAATTATATTAAAGCAATTGTATCAAAACTAGCAAAAGAAACAATCATTAAGTAGAGATTGCTATAACTCACCATATGAGACAATGGTAAGATCTCTCTCTTTCTCTTAAATCCCGGGGAGTAACCATGCAGAGGTGCCCCTGTTTCATAGAAGAAGCTCCACACTTCAAGGAGGAGTCTGCCATATGGAAACTGGATTGGGCTTTTATAGTCATAAAGCGATGGATTAGTCACAGATTTACAAACCCTCAGACTAGGTAATCTGCCAAATCCTGCTTTCAAAAGGAGGATGTGTATTCAAAGTCTGGTGAATCAGGCTGGTTTTAGGATAATTTAACACCAAGATAACACCCTGATATCAGTAGTTGAACTTGCATGATACCTTGCACAATAGCTTGCATACATGCATTCTCTGATTGGATTTTAGATCTTATTAGGGTGAGGCTATCTTGCCACAGCCACCCCATAGCTCATCTCTAGCAAGTCTGTCTGTTCAAACCTAGTTTAAAGCCCTCTNGGAGGATGTGTATTCAAAGTCTGGTGAATCAGGCTGGTTTTAGGATAATTTAACACCAAGATAACACCCTGATATCAGTAGTTGAACTTGCATGATACCTTGCACAATAGCTTGCATACATGCATTCTCTGATTGGATTTTAGATCTTATTAGGGTGAGGCTATCTTGCCACAGCCACCCCATAGCTCATCTCTAGCAAGTCTGTCTGTNATTGATCACAAGGGTTTTCCTGTTCCTTTAGGCACTCATTCCTCCTATGGAAGGAATTGAGGACAACACCACCTGTGCTTTTGTCCCTTCAACCAGGTGACCCAGTGAAGTCCTTTTTGATTACCCTGATACTACTCCTATCAACCTCATTACTGCCAACCTGGACAACCAGCAGTAGGTAATAATCAGTGGGCTGAATTAGTCCAGGGAGTCTCCCGGTAATACCCCTCACCTGGATCTCAGAGGAGGAGCAGACTTCCCTGTAGGATGGGTCTGGTAGGCATACAGAGTCCTTTGTTCCCCTCAGAAACAAGTCACTCACTACAACTACCCTGCCTTTTTTCTTAATACCTGACGTTGTGTTCCATCTGGGTGACTGTGTTGATCTATGAGACCCTCCTTACAGACTGTCTTCTCTACAGTCATCTGCCTGAACCCTTGAGATCCAGGGCCTGTTCTGCAAGGGGACCTGGAAGGCAAGGGAGGCCAGGAGGGGATTCTTTTACCTCCCCAAGCAGGAATCTGTTCCATTCCCCCCATCTTTTAGCTCTTCTTCTGCCTGATGGCAAGAGGAGTGGGAGTCTTCCAACTCTTGATGAGATTCCATCTACTGATCTTCTCTCAGGGATGGAAGGGTGCAACTCCATCAGTCTATTTCTCTTTTGCACTCCCTGATACTTCTCACCTTCTCCGCCACCTCTTTAAGCTCTGCCACCAGACAGAGCAGCTCACACCACAGTCAGGTGTCTTTTCTTCTGTCCTCTGGTACCAACACCAGGCTTAGACTCTCCCTTACAGCCAGAGCCTTGAACAGCTGCATAGTTTTTGGGGAGCTTTGTCTGGGACACCATGCTCCTGATAGCAATGGCTTTCAACCATGTGTAAAACATTGATGGATCTAGTCAAGTTGGGCAAGTTAAAACAAAGAACAGAAAAACATCCCATCAAGTGAGCTCACCTCAGGAGCCAGGAGGATGACTGTACCCTTCCCACTCACCCTGCCTGTATGAACTGCCATGTCCTTCCGACGCACCACGTCCTCTTCACCCACTCCTGTTCACCTCCTGGCTATGCCGACTCCTTGCCTGACTGGCTGCTGAGGGCTGCCAGATTTTAAAAATGTTGAACGAATTCTAAAAGTTCCTCTTGAATTCTTCTCAAATCAAGAGCTTCAACAGAGTGTAGTCATTGTTGAAAAGCAATCAATCTTCATCAACCAATTTTGTTTCTAAGCATGACTAGTCAGTGTCCACTTTTTATAATTAAATGAAATCTGAGTGAAATTATTTTCTCAGTCTGATGAGGTATTTAACCCTGTAAGATCTGCTACTTGCCTGGAAAGTGGGATATCAACTTCTATTTTGCAAAAAGAGGAATTTAAGATTTATTAAGCCAGAAAGAAGGAAGCTGTAACTCCATGATTAGAATTGTCAGTCCTGAGGGAGAAAAAGATATCTATGTCCCATAGTTATTCACAGACTTAGACTCTTATTTCATCCACTGATCTTCTAGTATTATACTTCCAAGAAGATCTGGCTAATTTTCCATTGAAGTGAAGTGGAAGCTTGAGTCTTTCTTCTAATTAATTTAACCTCCATATCCTCAACTATGATATTACTAGCTTGCCTGTGCATTTTCACAACTCAATTAATTTCATAAGTAGGAAATAAAAAAAGGTTTAGTGACACTAGTGCAAGATCTGCACAGAAATCACTTCATCACTGAAGATCTCATCACGGGGTGGAGTCACTTCAGTGAGGTAGTTCTGAGGAAAAAACCTTAACTAGGGGAATGACAAAGGAAGAAGCTTTTTAATTTGAGAAAAAGTAAGTCTTACTTTTGTTGGTGAACATCTGGAATGACAAATTCAACCTCTTCTGAATAGGGATTTCTGGTGGAATGCAGATGACACTGCAATTTTCTTATGTTTCAGAAATACTTTTTGTAATTATGCAATCAATCTTGAAAACCTCTTGCCATAAGTAGAGTGCACATTTTATTGAAAAATAGTATGTCTATAAATCATCTTTTTTTTAATACTTAGATTTTAGAAAGGTGCTGATATTCACTTCCTGTGAATTTTATGATTTGCTTAAGATTTAGAAAGCAGTTATGACAAAAAGCCTTTGAAAACAACTATTAGCATTATTTCTTGTTGGTATACTCTTCAAGTAGGAAATACTGGCAAGGGGGAACAAAGCAAGTAAATTAATAATTACTGTTTTGTGGTGGACTTTTCTCACAGAGTTCTAGTGCTTAATTTGATTTATAATGTATTTTTGTTTGGATCTGTGAGACACCAAAACCACTTACTTTGATCTATTGATTTTTCAAATAATATGTTACATTATTTAGCCTAATACACTGTATTTGAGAGAATTTGTCTCTTGGCTGTCTATAGAATGTGACACACTAATTTGAAATGTTTGCTGGCAGTTGATAAAACAGACTAGAAGTTGTTAAAGAATACCAGGTAGTGTTTTATTCATTTCAGAAACTCAGTGCCAACTGGCACATCAGCTTCCTCTCATCCTCAAGGAAATACTTTGCAAGAGAGGCCCAGGAAAAGCTAAATGATTTATTCAGGCTATGAGAGTCCTCAGCTACACAGCCTTGGTCAGCCCCTTTCAGAGTTCATTCTCAAGCCAATACTCTCAGCTACATGCAGTTTTATTATATTGAAGAGAAAGTTTGTGGAACATACAAAAAGCTGTGATAAATAAGGCTGTGAACTCTGTACCACGAGCCCTTTACTGTTCCTATAATAATCACACATATTCTGCTACCACTTATGTGAGGACAAGGCACACACTGAGCTGTGATTTGAGATTTAACAGTTAGGACAGAAGAAAGATTTTAGGGGAATTTCTTCATGTTTTGGCATAATTTTACTCAAGTAGGAGTGAAAGTTGTAGGGAAGACCCACTAATGCTACTACAAATGAATCGCTCATATATTATTATTATCCAGAACTCAAAAAAATCAGTGGCACTTAAATTATTTCCTACAAAACAGAAATAAACAAAAAAAATATCTTTTGATCTTATTAGTAAAGACTGAAACTTAAGGACTTCAGTATTTATCTGAATATTTTGGCAGTGTTATTCTGCCTATATTGAATTAAATCTGCATGGAAGAGTAGTAGCTCAAAGATCTTCATCCTTATAGTTTATTTATAGAATTTGGTACATAGCATTTACTATCCATTTGAATTTGACTCTCTACTTTAGAAAACTTCAGTAAGACACATGTCTCAGAGAAAAAATGATGTCAGAATTAGATTCCACTGCTACTTTTATTAAAATGAGACCATTAATTCCATACATTTCAGTACAATAATTTCTAATATATATTGATATTTATGAAAAAAAATGTTGCATGTTTAATATTACAGGTGGAGAAGGAGAAACCTTTGGATTTCTGATTGATACATTTAGCACAATCCTAAAATGGTACTTTACATTACATAATCATACGGAACTTTCAGATTAGCCATTGGGGTGTGCCAAGTTAGTTGATAAAGGTGAAAATTTAAAATCTCAGCACTGAATTCATGAATTGATTGCCATCAGCAGCTTTGGCAGATTATTAGCTGCCTCTGATTAGGCTACATGAGACAGGATATGTAAGATATGTAGGTAACCCAGTTCAGCAAAGGGAATGTGCAATCCTTGTTTTCAAATATTTCTATTAATGCTCTTAAAAGTGGCTGAAATTTTAATTTGCATAGAACTACAATTTAGTACAATTTGAACAAAGTTTGGAACGAATATGAAAGACAGAAGGGATGTCCATACAATAGGTATCAGGGTATACGAAGCTGGGTTACTATAATGAACAGGCAAAGCACCACATATTGATCTGAAACAACAATCAGACTAAACTCAAAAAACTGTAGCTCTTTTGTACTGGAAAGTAGTTCCATGGAAAGTGGAATATGTTTCTGCCCATTATCACACCTCCGAAGCTTTAGAAAAAAAAGAATTCGGGGAACAGAAATTACTAGATGAATCTTCTGAACAACGAAAAAACACTCTGGCATTTAATAATCTGCTTAGATTTCATCATATCCTGATGCATTTGTAATTTACTGAAAAAAGAATTCCTGAAAAATTATTTGGTTTTCTTTCTTTTGTTGAACAGAAATTTTGAAATTGCAACCTTTTCATACTGTCTTTCTAAGATTAATTCTGTAGGGGAAAACTGTGCCATAGTGTCTATACTCAGAAGACTAACTTACACCCAAGATATATCTGTATGGATTCAACCCTGTAAGATTAATATTTGAATCTCAGTTCCCCAAGTTAATGAGGTATATATCAAAACTTGAGATTGTGCATGATCTCCAAGAAATCAAGAGACTACATAAGCTCAATTATTTTGCTGAATCACAGAGTAAATTACAATAGGTAAGCAAAATTAAGTATGTGATAGTCACCTAAGTTTCAAGAAACTGCTTACCAGTGCAGATAGATTAGTCTTTAATCATTTATTAGGTTGTAAAATTTTGTTTTAAAATAACATGTTTAAAATGGGCTCTATTGCTTAGTCTAAACATTACGGAAATAATCCTGCAAGCTCTGCAGTGTTACATGTTTCTGCTAGACTCCAGTATAATATCTTTAAAAGTATGACCACAGGCAGTGACCTCCCTCTGAGGTTTGAATTGATTATCTTGTATAAGCAAGATAAATAATCTTCAACAGTATGAGGGTTTGGGTTTTTTTTTTAATTTTTGTCACAGAATGCTTTGTTTGATTTATGACTGAAAGTGAGGTGACCTGCATGACTGCATTCTTTCAGAATTTCACAAAAAAAAAATCACCTTTTATCTCAATGACCATGGATCAAAGCATCATATGGTAAAAGCTGAAGAACATTTACAGCACAAAAAGCACTACCAAACAGGTCAGCAGTCAAACAGTTGACTTGATGCCCATCACACCCCACAGAGGTGATTTACTTGTGGTGTCTTTGTTGTGTTGGGCACTCTGGGCCAGGGAAGCACACAGATTTGATTAGGAAAGATTATGAGACAAACACAGATTTTAGATCTGGTCTATTATATAGAACTAAACTAGTGGGATATCACTTAAAGAGCAGAAAAAAATGAATTTCTATCAAAACAGAATTCTTAGGGATAGTTTAAAACGTTGCTAGGTTATCTTCCTTCTTTAGGTGACACCCAGACCTGTTCTAACTTTTGCAGTTCACCAAAGGCTTTGCCTTATTAGAAGTGATCACTGGATCCTGTAGGTAATGCAGTGCGATGTCAACTCTCAGTGCTTACACTACGTAGCCTGCATGACTTCTGTATTAATAACATTCATCTTTAAGGATTATCAATTGTCCATTTATCCATATTCACAACTTAAAAAATGAATTTCCACTGTTTTTCAGGATACTAGCTGTTCACTTAGCATTGCTATATATGTAGTCCCAAAACAGCATCATATTTCAAAGTAAAAGCAGCATACACAACTCCCTGTAAATATAAATATCCAAGATATTTAAAAACACACTCTTTTAACGGTACAATTATATAAAATGTTTTAGTAATTAACAGTAGAATTTCTAATCTCTTAGATTGTTTCCCAAAATTCAAATTCAAACTATTTCTCACTTGAACTCTAAAAGTCAGAAGAAAATTATAATGATTTTTTTCCCCTGTGAAAGATTTTTTTCCATAGTTCTGTGGGTACTGCTAGAATTCCACCATTGCTATTTGTATATTCTCTTACAGTCTCCTTATAAAAGCATATGTTCCATGTTTTTCCTTCTGTTTCCATGTGCTAGGCAAAGATATTCCATGACTCAAGCAGCATTAGCAAATGAATAAGGCTTTGAGTGTACTGAGAAAAATGGAGAGATGTTAACAGCCACATTTCACAACAGTAGAAAAAATGCTTGTGTAGCATTTGCTGTCATAGCTGAGCATATGCTCTCCGTGGTTCTTTAGTCATCTGGTTGGAGTGGGCAGCAGTGCTGAGGAAAAGACAATCTGTCTCTCTGTTAATGAAAAAGTATCTCCACAAAGAAGAGTTGATTAGTGTAAGGGTAAACTGTTCAGTGACTTAGAAACTGAGAAACATGGAAAAAAAAAAAAAAGGATGATCACTGCAAATAAATATTACCTATTCTACTTGAGCAGCTCAGATATTTATGGAATATGAAACACAAATACTGTAAAGCTTGTGGTCCTTGAATACTTGCATCCAGAACAAAAAGAAATGTAAAATATTTTAACTAAACACATCTGGAAAATTTAGTAAATTGTAAATTTAATTTCTTCTCAGGTATAATAGCACCTCCTTTTAAAGTATGCCTGTAGTTCAGTACAGGAATACACAAACAACTTCTAAAAGAGATAGCAGAGGCAACAGAATGGGTCTAGAAGCATTAGTGCATGCACTAATCAGCTCTCATTTCCCACCTGAATACCTTGACTCAGATAGGGCTCCATGCTGCTACTACCAGATTGCTTCATATAAACAAGCTCAACTGTGTGGATAGCTTGACTATCTCTGTACTTCTCTGCTGGCTGCAGGGCAGGCATATTCCTTACATAGATCCGAAGTGGCAGGTGGCTGAGCAAATAAAAGTGAAGGGCCAACTCAGCACTGTTATCATGTTCTTTCTTACTTTTTCTCTCACCAGAGAACATGCTGCTGGTATTTTATCACACAACAATAGTGACAACATAATCACACTGTAAATGGGACTAACACATCTTTCTTTTAATAAGATCATCTAACAGTGAAATCCATTTGAACTGCTTAAAAGAGGGGGAAGAAATTTTACCAGCTTCACAAACCCACAGATTTTAAATTCTATATTTCTTCTGTGCCAGGAATCTGCCTTAGGTTGATTTTTAACAGATGGACAAAACAGCACAGATATTTTTTTTTAAAAGGGCTAGACAAAACAAAGGATATTTTTCTTATATCCAGTTGTGGTATTTGTTTGGGTTTTTTTCCCCCTTTCTTTTTTTTTTTTCCCTAATTTCCAGAATAACCAAGATTTTATGGAAAAAAAAAAAATCACATTTGCTGAAGTGTTCCTTGGCAGGAAAGGACCCCTGATCTTTCATCCAAATACACATTCAGATTATTTCCGTTAGAGTCTAGAGTCAGGAATGGAATACACTGTTCTCCTGTTGCCAGAAAATATTTATTAAACCCATTAGCAAAATGTCTCTCCTCTCTGCCTAGCACCAGTTCTGCAGATGACACCAAGCTGG
>VXBX01002052.1:7984-18593 GCA_013400415.1 Scytalopus superciliaris
GAGGGGAGGTCTGTGCTCTGGGGGTGTCCCTGCCCAGCAGTGGCAATGGGAGGGACCTTCTGTAGGAGTGGGTTTTTTGGGGGAACTCCCCGGACGGGGTGGGCAAAACCGAGCTCTGCCCTCTGAAAGCCCGTCCTGCCCTTCTCCGGGCAAGGAGCTCCTGCCAACCGAGCAGTGGTGCCCCCCTGAACACAGGGCAGGGGAAGCAGGACCCCATCCAGCCCATCACAGCACTGCAAGGGCTCCAAAGAGGGAGCAGTGTGAGTGCCCCGGAGCCANCCCCTCTTCTCCATTCCGTCTCGGGTGAGGGCTGCCCCAGGAAGCACCTTCCATTTCCCGGCAGCTCTGGGGGAGGCACAGGACTGATAAACCTTTTACTCGAAAAATTTAATATGCAGCCCCAGGCTGAGCTCAGCACCCACGGTGTCACCCCAACACCTCCCGCTGCCTTGCTGAGCTGGCTCTCAAAGTTCTGCACGCTGCTACTTTCCCTAAACCACTTTTATTCCTTTGCCTTTATCCTCTCTGGTCTGACTCATCTCAGTGGAGGGAAATTTTTGTGTTCGAGGGAGGAAATAAGTTTCCAGCTTGGTCAGGAGCGAGGTGGAGGCAGAAAGGAGGGGTGTTCCCAGCTGTCCTCCAGTCCCAGGGAAGGACTTGACCAGCGAAGTGAGTTGGCAGGAGGCAGAGCATTTCCAGTCCCCAGCTCTGGCCTTTGCTGTGCCATCAGCAGCAGGTCTGCAGGGGTTTGCTTTGCAGGCTCCAGCATCCCGGCAGGGTGGGCGTGGGGGGATGGCCTTTTTTGCTGGAGTCCTGCTCGCTGCCATTTTTCGGCAGGGGAGAGATGCAGTCAGCGTTAGGTTAATGATTGCTGGGCAGGAACGGGCTGCTGCAGGTGAGCAGGAGGAGCACAGCATCGGGAAGGGTTGTGATTACAGAGCTCGGTATCCGTCCTGGCTGCTGCCTGCCTGGGTCCGGCGGTGCCGCAGTGGCCAGGGAACCCGGGCTGAGCCTGTTTGCTTAGCAGGAGGGGGAAAGGCACCGTGTTTGCTTTGGTGTCTGCAGCAGGCAGGGCCCTGTGCACCCACAGGGAGGGAGTCCCGGACAAGCGGGGTTTGTCCAAGCCATGCATCAGCCTTTGGGCTGGGCACACCCGGGGCAGGGGCAAAGCATGGGCGGGGGTGGCTCCATGCATGGGAGCTACTGCCGGTTCTCTGGGAGCCTCCAGGGCTGGGAGATGGCCAGGGGCTGGCTAGGAAACATCTCTTCTTGCTCGGTACCTGCCTTCCCACCAGCTCTCTTCTTCTGCTCTCCCCTTCTTCCACGACTGTGGGCTGCTCTGCTGCCCTGGGGCACTGCTTGGCTACACCCTTGGGATTCCAACCCTACCCTGAGCTCCCGTGGGGCTCCCTAAACCCATCAGGACCAGCCCTGGGGAAAGAAATGAAGGGATAGAAGGGTCTAGACAGAGGGTTCAACACCACTCAGGGGTGCTGCTCCCACCCCATCCCGTTGACACCTCTCCCTGCACACATCTTGCAGGTGATGTTACTTGGAGACTCAGGCGTGGGGAAAACCTGCTTCCTGCTCCAGTTCAAAGACGGGGCCTTTCTCTCCGGGACGTTCATAGCCACCGTGGGCATAGATTTCCGGGTGAGACCACCGTGGCTGCCACCCCCTTGCCTCCCCTGACCCACACCTCAGCCATGACAGGGTGCTGGGAAGGGGGAACTGGGGGTTTTGAGCCTCTGCACCCCAAATAATCTCCCAACCAGCAGCAGGTGCTTTCTGAAAATCTTGCATCTCTCTCTGGGACAGTGGCAGCAGACAGAAGAGCCACCTGGTAGTGTCACCTCTTGCCTTTAAGTCAGCAAACAGCCTGGGTTTAGCTCATCCCAGCTGGGTGTGATGGGTGGCCAGCATGCTCCACCAGCAGTTTTGGGACTAATGGCTGGTGGGGACAGACACCACTTGCTGTAGTTTTATGCCTTGAAAGGAACTGAAATGGGCTGCTGAGTAGTTGTTAAGATCACCAAATCCTGTTTAAATTCCTGTGCTGCTTTCTGCTCACCGAATTTCTGCTGCAGGATCTCTCTCGGGGTGCTTGGGGAGGCAGGGCTGTTTGCAGCACAGGGCAGAGCACCATTTCAGCGGGCTGCAAGTCACGGGGGTGTCCCCAGGCAGGGCTCTGCCTGCCACATCCGACACGTGTCGAGCGCGGTCGGTGCTTCCTCTGCACCCACAGCTGCAGCTCCTCTGGTTTCCTGCCTTGTGGTGGAACTGGGGGCTTGATGAGCAGGGCCTGAGGGGGAGAGAGGGCTGTGGGTTTGCTTTGGAGGGGTTGTGAGGCCTGTCCTTCTGATAAAGTCATGAAAGAAGGAAAATCTCCCGCGTCCCTCTGCTGGGCTCAGTGCTGGTGTCCCTGGGGGTGTTGCCAGCCCTTAGGTACCTGCTCTGCCTCGTGCAAGCATCTCCTCCAGCAGCTCATGGCTCGCTCATGGTAGGAAATCTCCAGAGTCTCCTAGGGCACGTTTTTTTTATCCACCCCATTTGCTCAAGTTTTGTCATCTCCACATGGGCTGAATTTCCATTTCAAACAATTCCAGGCAACCAAATTATTTATAGGGGTCTTCTCTTTTCAGGCTCATCCCTCCAAGTATGATTCTTTGAGAGTCTTAAAATAGCTTTTCAGTAACTTCTGCTTTTCTTTCTTCTGGCCTCTGGAGAGAAGTCCCTGAGCTTCCAAGTTGGATAGAGCAGTTTCTTAAGCCCTGATAGCTGCCTTCCCTGCTCAGATGGAAATGCCTCTTCCCTTTCCCAGTCCCAGCCCAGATGCCTGGCTGCAAACTGCCTTGACCCAGGAGATTTCTTTCTGTCACACTGGGTAAAGCTGTTTGCTACATGCAACCCCCCAGCTCAGTGTTTGCAATCACATATACGGACCAAGCAAGGCTCTCACCAGCAAGGGAACCTGAGCAGAACACCCAGAACAACCACTGAGTGTCCCCAGGAAGCTTGTAGCATCCAAAGCCCTTAAATTGCTGTAAACAGCCCAAATTTTTGGCACAGAGCTGATTCCTCCAGCACGTGGAGCAGAGGAATCCTGGCAGAATGGTCAGGGATTTTTGGTACTGTAAAAGCACACCAAGGTGTTATTAATAAATGCACACGTGTGTGTGGTTCATCCAGACCTCCCCAGCTCTGCTGAGCTTCTCTGTCCACACGGGCAGGGGATGCTGCAATCCCGGACCTTTCCAGCAGGAGACAGAATGGGTCGGTGTCCTTGGGATTTGCAGGACAGCTGACATCATTAGCTGGCTTGTTAGGGGAGTCGGGAGCCACAGAACTGGGTGCTGGGTGCAGGCGAGGCACCGGACCCAAAGCAGGCTGGGATCTTGCTGTCCTGTCTCTGCTGTCTCTGCTCTTTTCCATCCTGGAAAGAGGGGTTGCTGCTCTGGGATGTCCCTGTAGCTGCCAAGAAAACAGGATCAGGCTTTGCAGCAATGAGGCTTCAACATCCAGCTCTATGGGCAGCCTGGCTTCATCCCACCAGCCAGGGGAGAGCAGCTGAGGGGCTGGGGAGTGCCAGCTCTGCACCAGGGCTGACTGGCACATGTGTCAGGGCATGCTTTGGGCTGATAAACCTGCTCTTCTTCCCTTCTGCAGAACAAAGTGGTGGCCGTGGATGGTGTGAAGGTGAAGTTGCAGGTGAGTTTTGGGAAGGGGGAAGCAATTCCCAGCCACATTGCTGGAAACTTCCCCCGAGCTGAGCATGGTTGGTGGTCTGTCGGGGCACAGAGCCACAGAGGCATCCCCAGCTAGGGAGAGGGTTCCCCTCCCTGCTCTCACCGTGGTGGCTTCTTGGCAGATCTGGGACACGGCAGGACAGGAGCGGTTCCGCAGCGTCACCCACGCCTACTACAGGGATGCCCAAGGTGGGTTTGGGGTCTGGCAGGGATGGAGGGACTGCCTGGAGTGCATCCCTGCAGCGTGGCAATGCCTCTGCCTCTCCCCCTCCAGCCCTGCTGCTGCTCTACGATATCACCAGCAAGATGTCCTTTGACAACATCCGCGTGAGTCCCCCCATGGATTGGGAGCGTGTTTCTTCCCAGGGACTGGGGTTGTGGGCGCCCTGCTTGGCTGGCCAGGTGTTTAGGGCACTTGAGAACCTGTTTTACACGTAAGAGCTGGCTGTTTTGGCCAGACCCAGCCAGCCAGGAGCTTGTCCCAGGGCACCTGGCTGGGTCCTGCATGGCTGGGTGAGTTTTGTCCAGGGACATGGTAAATGCCTGGAGGGAGAAAATGCTGTTTGGGAAGGATGTGAACAACGCGTAGGCTTGGGCTGTAGCCAGGAGACAGGGCGTTTTCAGAGCTTTGATGCTGGAATACTTTCTGTGCCAACAAGAAAGTCATTATCCCTGTCCTTGTGGGGTGGTGTGAGGGCTGAGGGGAGGGACAAGGTTATGGAGAGGGTGTGAGGGCTGAGAAGGGAGGAACGGGGATGCTGTGAGGGTTCAGACAGGAGGGGTGGGGTCACCACTCATCCCGACACAGCCCTGTTGTCCCACAGGCCTGGCTGACAGAGATCCATGAGTATGCCCAGAAGGACGTCGTCATCATGCTGCTGGGCAATAAGGTGTGTGCAGTGCCCCATGTGGGGCTGGGCCATGCCCTGGCCACCCCCATGGCTGAGCAGGGATGGGGCTCAGTGGGCTCTGCCTGCCAGCTGTGTGCACCCTGCCTCCTCCCTCTGCTGCGTTCTGCTGCTTTCTGGGCTCAGCCAGGCCCAGAGGTGACTCCAGAGGTTTGGGGAGGGCCGGGGGTGGCCAGTGTTCCCGGCAGCCAGTGGGGGGCAGCACGAGGCTGATGCTCCCAGTACGGGATGCTGTTGGGCATGGGATGCCCACTCAGGCCTGGATACACTCCTGAATCCCAGTTAACTCCAAACCCCAGATGCCAAACAAGGTCCCAAATCCTCTCCACCCTACTACTGGGTGCCCAGTGCTCAACTGGGTACTGGATTTTCCCCTGGAACTGGATGCCTTTGGCTCCTGGATGATGCTGGGTATTCGATGCCCAGCAGGGTACCAGAGCCTCGCTGAGTTCTGGATGCCCCTAGATACTGAATGATGCCCCAGATCCCCAGTGTCCCCAGATCCCAGATGCCCCACAGATCTCAGACTCTCTGGGCACTGGATGCTCTCGGATACCTGATGCTTCTCATTCCTGTCAGCCCCCTGAGCACTCCATATTTGCCAGATGCCCCAGGGTGCCAGCTGGCCTGGTATGTGGTGACATTTTCCTTCCTTTGGCAGGCTGATGTGAGCAGTGAGAGGGTTGTGAGGACGGAAGATGGAGCATCACTGGCCAGGGTGAGCCATGCTGGGGTCTAACTCAATTCAGCTCCCACACACAAATGCCTCTCACTCGGGGTCCCCAGGCAGCTGTGCCATCCCCTCTGATGGATGCCTAGACCTGCCTGGCAGCACAGCAGCCACTTGAAGACAAAACCTGGGTCAAGGCAGGGAAAGGTTGGCCCCCAAGCCTTGGCCAGGTGCAGGGGTGATTCAGAGGGGCAGGAGGGCATTCTGGGGATAGCCACTGATGGGGTCGTGCTGGCCTTGCAGGAATATGGGGTGCCTTTCATGGAGACGAGTGCCAAGACAGGCATGAACGTGGAGCTGGCCTTCCTGGCCATTGCCAAGTGAGTACCTGGGGCCAAGGGACTGAGCAAGGGAGGTGTCCCCTGCAGCCCCACCACCTCTCACACTGGCACTGGAGTGGGTGTGTGGGGGTAACGTGGCCCCACCACTCCAGGGAGCTGAAGCAGCGCGCGGTGCAGCCGCTGGATGAGCCCCGCTTCCAGATCCACGACTACATCGAGTCACAGAAGAAGAAATCCAGCTGCTGTGTCTTCTCCTGAGAGCGGCTGGGAGGAGCTAACAGCCCCGGGGGCACAGGCAGGAGACAGAGAGGGGCCCAATCCTGCCCTCGAGCACCTGAGGGAACCAGGCTCTGGCAAGCCAAGGTGGATGGGACAACATAGCGGAGCAGAGAGTGCATGAAGAGGGCCCTTGCTGTGGTTCCAGGATGCAGGGAACAGATCCTGCTGCCCTGTGGAGCAATGCCTGGAGCTTGCTGTGTGCCACCATGGGAATCACTGCAATGTGGTGACTGCCAGTCTGGCCAGCGAGCCACGGCAATGCCTCCATCACCCAAGCAGGCTGCAGGACACAGCTACACACCCCTCACTGAGGGACCCCTGGAGCAGCTGGAGGAGCTGTGTGAGTGCCATGGATGCAGCCCCCAGCCCTCTTTTCCCTTGCAGACATCCTTGCTCTCAGTTCTGCTCTTGTCTGACTGGAAGGGCCTGATCCAGCCCCTGCATCCCTGGTGCTGCCAGGCTCTGGCTTTCCTCCAAGGAGCTCTGCTCTGCCCCCAGGGCTGCCCCACACCCCAGCACTCACGCTCAGCTGTGGCTCCTCTCTGCTGCAGTTGCTGCCTTTGGCTTTTATCCTCCTGCCTCCATGAGGGCATTGATGTATTCCTTGTATACCAGCTCTGCTCGAGGGAAGGGATGGGATGAGGAAGGGTCCAGCCAAACCTGCTCCCTGCCCACACCACTGTCACAAGAAATAAAACTTGGGTGATGCTTGGGGCATTTCTAGTACACATAGCAATCTGGAAAAAACTTTATTTTCTCCATCTTGTAGCCATGGGAATTAGAGGATTTTATTTCTTTTTTAAACAAGAAAAGCCTTTTTCTTTTAATTCCCTCCAGACTAAACCATCTCCAGCCTCATGCAGGAGATGCTCACTGTGGCCTGGGGTGATGATCCAACCCTGCTGCCTTCCAGGCCAGGCTGGGTTTCTCTCCCATTGCTGTCCATGTAATACAACTACTCCTTCCTGCTGCTGGCAAGCAGCAGCTGGAACCCACTCCCTGGAGAGCAGATGCCAAAGATGCTTCAGCCAGCAAATGCTGCTCTGTTGGGCATCAGCAGGGCACATGGGCAAGGCTTGACTTCCATGTTGCTGCACATCCCTGGTGCTCAGCCCAGCACTTCTGACCCCTCCAGCACACTGCCTGCTCCCCTGAGCACTACCCAGGGCAGTCAGATGGTGAATTTTTGGTTCCGTAGCTGAAGCACTGAAGCGAAGAGCAGCTGTGGAGGGCATGGCACTGCTGCACATAGGAGTTGGGGACTGTGTGGCACATCTGTCCCCACCAGCACCTTCCCTGGCCCTTCACCCAAGCTGCTTCTCTCTCACCTGCCCCAGTGCCTCCTTTGCCTCTGCTCTGCTCCTGGGTCTCTCTTTGCAAGTTTACAGATTAAAGCTGGGTATTTTTGAGGCTTTGCATCTGTCTGGTTGTTTATTGTATGAGAAATCCCTGCCCTGGGTCTGCAACGTGGGAGGCTGCTGCACACAGGCGCTGCAGAGCAGCGGGGCCGGGGGGCCATGGGAGCAGCCATGGGGGGTGGGGGAGGCACCCACGGCCCCTTCCTCCCTGCTGGGGCTTTCATTGCACATTTCAGACAGTCCAAAGGTGAGAGGGGAAGAGTAAACATGGCCTGTTAAATTAAAACCAACCTCCTCCCCTGCTGTTCTCATGGTGCGGAGTCCAGCATTCCCCAAATAACTCTGTCTTCCCACCAATGGCATTGCTGCTGCTGCTTGGCTGATGTCTGCAAAAAATGCTGGATGGCTTCAACACAAACAGACGTTGGCTCTTTTCTCTTTTCCCCCCTCCAGCCTGAGCTCCTTTAACGTCACACCAAGAAGCAAAGGGCAGGAGGCAGCTGGGGTGCAGTGGTGCTGCCTGTGCCCTGCCATCCCGCGGGCACTGCTGGACCCAAAAGCAACTCCAGCTGTTTCCTCTGCTGTTGCCTTTCCTCCTTATCGTGGTCCCATGCTCAAACCAGCCCTGCTGGAGCTGGGGTTTTGTTTCCTGACTTAGGGTAGCATATCTCCATCTCCCCCCTGAACATGCACACCCGGGCTGTGCTGCCTACAACCCCCTTGCCAAGGGGAAGGCTGTGACATGGGTGAGACAGATCCCCCCACCCTGGGGCCATACCACAACACGCTTGCCCTGGTTTTCCTCTCCACAGGCATCTGCCTCCGGCCGCCGTGGGATTCCTCTCCGCTGCTTTTCTCAGGGAAGAGAGGCTGCGGGCGAATGCTCAGCCGAGTGGAGGAAACAAATGAGCCCACCCTGCGCTCCCAGCTGGGTCCCACAGAGCTGGAGCACAGCCATCCCCAGCACATGGGGGGTTCCTCAGCTGCTGGGGTCCCTTCAGCAGGGATGTGCAGTACAGCTCCCTGTGAGGGATATGTCCCATGGCATGCAGCCGTCCCCTCCCTGCTTGCCTGGCTGCCACTCCGTGAAATGTGATCCCAGCTGCTCTGAGGACCTTTGGCCAGGTGGAACTTCGGGCAGGCCCAGCAGTAGGAGACACCAGTGGTACCTCTGTGCCAACCTCCCTGTGACAATCCCAGGAGCCGGCTCTGTCTCGCACCAGCAGTCCTGCTGCAGTGCCAGAACAGCCCAGGCTTGCTGCTGCCTTGCTCTGCCCTGGCTGACCCCAAACCCCAGGATCTCACACCCTCATAACCCACTGTAGCCACTTCTGCTTCCCAGCCCACGAGCAGACAATGGAGCCAGAGCAGTGCAACCCCCCCGGGGTTCCCTCCATCTTCCCCCCTCCCGCCCCCCGTCCCAGGGAGCCGAGGGGGGGATCAGAGGCTGCTGGGGGAGTGGGGCTGTTCCCCATTTCCGCAGCACAGCGGGTTACCGGCCAGCCCGGCCTCCCCGGCCACTTTCACACGCCGTTTCGGTTTGGGGTTTTTATCTCGCTCTGAGGATCCCTCCAGCCCTCCGCCTCGGAGCAGCCCTGGGACAGGCAGCGGCCTTCGAGGACTGGGCAAGAAGGTGGGGGTGGACGTGACCCGAGTGTACAAGGTGTGCCACCTGCACCCGGGATGTGCGAGGGCAGCGGGGAGCGCCCCGCCAGTCTCCGTCCAGTCGGGGGGTGTTGGCAGGGCCGATCCACGGTGGAAGGAGCTCAGCGGGGAGCGGGGGGTGCCGCGGAGGGCCCGGAGGGCTGGCAGGGAAAGGCAGAGGGGGCCACGGGGAAGCGATCCGGCCCCACGGGGGAGCGGTCAGACCCCACGGGGGAGCGGCCGGACCCCACGGGGGAGCGGCCCAGCCCCACAGTGGAGTGGTTGGAGCCCACGGGGGATCGTTCCGGCTCCCACGAAGGAGTGCTCGGACCCCACGGGGGAGCGGCCCAGCCCCACGGGGGAGCGGTCAGACCCCACGGGGAGGCGGCCGGACCCCACGGGGGAGCGGCCCAGCCCCACAGTGGAGTGGTTGGAGCCCACGGGGGATCGTTCCGGCTCCCACGAAAGGAGTGCTCGGACCCCACGGGGGAGCGGCCCAGCCCCACGGGGGAGCGGTCAGACCCCACGGGGANGGGGATCGTTCCGGCTCCCACGAAGGAGTGCTCGGCCCCCACGGGGGAGCGGCCCAGCCCCACGGGGGAGCGGTCAGACCCCACGGGGAGCCCCAGAGCCCCACGGGGGAGCCCCCCAGCCCCACGGGGAGCGGTCCCCACAGCAGCAGGGCCCGCCGGCGCCGCGCCCGGGACGCCCCACCGGGGCGAGAAACATTTGCATACCCGCAATATTTGCATAACCACGCCTCAGTTATTTGCATATCCACACCCCGTCTCTCTCCTTATTTGGCGGCCGCCTCCCCGTCCCGCTCCCCGATTGGCCGCGCCGCGCCGCGCGCCCCGCCCCCCTATATAAGGCGGCGGCGGTGCGGGTGCCGCGCAGTTCGCTGAGCGCGGGCGGCGGGACGGGGCGGCAGCAGCTCCGCCCGCTCCCCCCGCCATGAGCAGCGGCGCGGGCCCCGCCGCCCGGCTCTGCCGCCTGGAGCGCGGCCCCGACGGATACGGCTTCCACCTGCACGGCGAGAAGGGCAAGCCGGGCCAGTTCATCCGGCTGGTGGAGGCGGGCTCGCCGGCAGAGCGCTCGGGGCTGCGGGCCGGGGACCGGCTGCTGGAGGTGGATGGCGAGAACGTGGAGCGGGAGAGCCATCAGCAGGTGGTGGAGCGGATCCGCGCCGCCGCCGGCGCTGTCAGCCTCCTCGTCGTGGACTCGACGGCCGACGAGCAGCTGTCGAGGCGGGGCGGGGCGGGTGCCGAGCCCCCGGTGGTCGCCGGGCAGGCGGACCCGGACCCGGTGCCGGTGCCGGCGGAGCCCGCGGCACGGGAGCCCAGCGGAGGCAGCCAGAGGGTAACCGGGGGCACTGGGGCTCGGAAAAGTTTCGAGGGAAGGGGTTGGTGTCTGAGGATGGGGGGTCGGACCTCCCGGGACCGGTCGTAACCTTCCAGCCGAGCGAGCGCATCTTCCTTGGCCTCCCACTGGCACCGTATCTGGTTTCGGTCTCGATTCTTTCTTTCTTTCTTTCTTTATCTCTCTTTCCGCTTTGCTTTAAACGCGGCTCCCCAGGAGCCCCGGGTCCTACCGCGCCCGGCTGCTTTGCCTTTTTTATTTTAATTTTTCTTTTTTTCTTCTTTCTTTTTTTTTTTTTTTTTCC
>VXBX01002052.1:18605-33788 GCA_013400415.1 Scytalopus superciliaris
TTTTTTTTTTTTTTTTCTGGCTTAACACTCTTCTCTCCCAGCCGTGCCCCGGGCGGGTTGGACCCGAAACCGACCAGCCTGTTGTGTCCTGGAGCCCTTCGGCCCGTCCTGATGCTGCAGGGCCGGTAAAACGGGGTGAGGAAAGCGACAGGGCGAGCTTTGACGTGTAGGTGAGCCCGGGGCTGGGCTGAGAGTGGCTGGCACTAACCCACGCCAAAATACAACAAAAAACCTGTGGCAGACGGCGCTTTTTTCAGGCTGTGACTGCAGGTGTTGGTGACAGTCACTCCTGCCCTGAGTGTGTCCGGTCTCTGCTGTGGAGTGAAAACAGTGGAGCCCTTCCCGGGATGGAGGATTCATCCTGACTGTCCGACCCCATGTACAGATACTTTCTAGCTCAGGAATGTTGGCCCTAAGTGCGTGTGGGAGTTAGCAGTTGCACAAACAAAGTGATGTAGAAAGGTGAGGAATTGAGAAATAGCTGACCTTTCCTGCCCCAGTGGTTCCTAAGAGACGCTCTGGGCTGCGGGAGATAATACTGCTTTTTATTTACCCAGCAAAGATGTGTTTGTTGTGACAACAAAGATGTGGATGGTCTTCCTGGGAAGCAGTCTCCGGGTGTTCCCAGGGTGGGGGACCTCCTGGGGAGATCTTATGACCCGTTCTCAGAGAGGTTGGTACAAAAGAGCCTTCCCAATGTGGACACAACCCCAGGCACACCTTGGTGCCTCGCTGAGCTGTTGTCACGCGGGGTTTTGCTTAGGACCAGGTGGTTTTGAGTTGTGTCTCCTGTTGGGCTTCAGCCTTGTGCCAGCTGCCTGTTGCCCCTGGTCAGGGCTGCAGGCACAGCTCTCATCCCTGCACTGCTCCAGCACCTCCTCGATGGGCTTATTCAGGTGGGAATTCAGCCTTATTCAGCCAGGCTCTGTCCTTGTGCTGCCCCTCTTTCTCACTGTCCCCTGTGTCATGCTTGGTCTTCCGTATGTCACAGTTCCAGCACTCCCTCAGGGCTAGAGAGACCGTCTGTGCTCTTCTTTCCACTCCCAGACCTCTCTATTTGCTGGGAAAAAAAAAAAAAAAGGATGTAGTTAATGCAGCTCAGATGAATCCCCTGCCAGGCTTGGGGGGCTGAGGACATGGGGAACAGAGTCCTGACATGCTGTGGGGTGGCTGTCTGCTTGCTCTGTTGGCCAGAATGATGGAAAGGGCATGAGAAGCTGGAGATGCCCCACAAGCTTTTGGGGGACAGCTCCAGCTGGAGATGCTTTGAGGGGACAACCCCAGCTGGAGGTGCCCCATGAGCTTTGAGGGAACAGTCTTAGCTGGATATTCCCCACAGGCTTTTGGGAGACAGTCTTAGCCAGAGATTCCTCAGAGTTTTGGGGGGCAGGCTCGAGGCACAGCTCGTGCACAGTTACTACGGGCAGTTTCTCCCTGCACAAGAGCAGGAAGCAGGTGACGTGGGTGACATGGGGTGACATGACCGCAAGGCCCCGGACGGTTTCTCAACAGGTATCAGCAGGAAATCTTGCGGCTGGGGGCAGGGCCTGAAAGAAAAGGCAAGTGAGTGTGGGGACATCGCCCTGTCCAGGCACCCAGGCAGGGGTGGGAAGATGCCGGGCGGGATGCCGAGCCAAGCCGGAACAGGCAGGAAGGGATTTCTCTCTGGCAAGGCAGGAACACACTGTCGTGCCTGTTCTCTGGCCACTGGCGGGCAGCCGGTGCCGGCCACCCCATCCCCCTGCAGCCCCATCCCGGGGTGGGGGGGATTCCCTGGGATCACTGGGGAAGCAGGAGATTTGCACATGTCAGAGTCCTGTTTGCTTTATTGGGCTGGACTTGCCTTTATTTGCTTTATGAGCTTGGAGACACTTGAAAGCTGGGAGAGCTGCCTGTGGTGACTGACCGTTTCACATCTCCCACCTTCCAGCAGAATCTATCCTCTCTCCAAACCCTGCTGAGTCCTGCATGACTGGGACCCCCCTGTGCCAGGAGGCTTGAACACCCCCAAAGCCCCCAGTGCTGGGCATGGGCTGAGGAAATTTTAAGGGGCTCATCATGGGCTTCCTTTTCATTCCCATAAAACCCTGGGTGTGCAAATCCCCCTGGTGCTGGGGTGGAGATTTTGAGCCTGTCTTTGGTGCTGAGCCAGCAGGTGACAGTTTTATATCCCTGAGGCCAGCCCATTTCCTGGGGCCCTGTGCTGTGGGGTGTCCCCAGTGAGAGCTGTAACAGTTTATCACACCCCACACCTTGTGTTTCCAGAGGCTTCAGCTGCTCAGGAGTATCTTGAGAAAATTTCATGCAAACCACACAGTGTTAATGGAACAGCACCAGGTGCTGCAACCCAGTGCCCTGGCATGGGCTGGGGCTGCTTGTAGCAGGGCAAAGTGTTTCCTACCAGCCCCGGGCCTCCCTCTTGCAAATTAAATGCGAAATTAGAGCCCTCCCTGCCAGCAAGACTCATCCCTCCTTGTAAAATCTGGGTGAGCCTCCCAGGGCTGGGTTTTGGGGTGTAACAGGGAGCATTTCCCCCACATTGGGAGCATTGCACTGGGGGTAGCTGGTGTTTAATTAGGAAATGAATTAAATTTCCTCTCAAGGCAGCTGCATGAAAAGCAGCTCCAGTCAAACAGGACGTGACAGGGATGCTGCGAGGAGGCTGCTTTGCATCCCCTTTGTATGAAGCCCGAATGTGTGCGCCAGATTTTGGGACCCGTGTGAATTTGCTGGCCCAGGCGTCCTCGAGCTGTTGTGCTTCTCTTTGAGTAACTGGGAATGCTGCTGCCGCCGATGGGCTTGCTGCTGCTTGTAGGGCTGTGGGGAATTTCCTGTGACTTGAGGCTTCAAAAGCTGTCCTGGAATTGCTGTTGGGGAGCTGGGGAGCAGGACCCAATACACTGTGCAGCTGGGATTTCCATGATGCTGGGATTGCTGGTCCTGCCAGGTCGCTGAAGGTGGTGCAGAGGGATGGTCCAGCACACTCCTGGAGGGAGAAGCATGTGCCCCAAATCCTGTCCCAGGGTAAGGAATAGGGATGCATTGCTGCAAAGCTCCCCATCCCAAGGGGGCCATCTCTGCAGACAGATGTCCCTCTGCCACCCCTGGGTGTAGAGGAGAGGGGCTGAGTCCTGCTTCCCCCACCTCCCTCCCTGCCTGAGGTTGTTATTGCTTGTAAGGAGGCTCTGCTGGCTAATCCATGTCCCAGCACGACGGGAGGGCTGCTGGCCTTGCAGGAGAGGATGCAGCAGCTTATAGAAATTAGGGGCATTTCCGCTGTCCTGCTGCCCAGCTCCATAGCCACGGGGCTTCTCCACATCCTGGGTGCTGACCCCAAACCTTCTCTCCTCAGGTTGCTCAGCCCAAGGGGGACTTTGGGGCTGGAAGTATGCCCTAGCACGGGGTGCTCAACCCATGGATGGGCAGGATATGGCTGCTAGAGCATCGGATGCTTTTGTTTTCCTCTCCGGGGAAAGAATGGTGGCTGCCTCGTTTCTGCTGGCACTGGGGATTTGGGGAGGGCACGGCATGCTGAGCTGGAGGAGCTGCCAACCACTGGTGGGGGGATGCTGGGGGGCTGGGTCACAGCTTGGCTGGGCTGCCCTCACACTGACTGCTCCTGCCCTGGCCAGCTGCCTCTGAGAGATCAGTGCCTCCCTCTCTGCCATGACCTGTCCCCTTGTCCTGAGGCATCTGTGCACCCTGCACGGCTTCCCACCCCCTCCCAACCCCGCAAAATTCATGGCACCAGTGTCTCAGAGAGCCCAGGCTGCCAGGGCTTTGTTGGTATGGGGGGGAGCGAAGTCCTCCCTCCTCCTCCTCCTCTCCTGGGAACACTGCCAGCACCACTTGCCGGGTGCTCCCTCCGGCTTTGTCCCGAGCTATCGGCATGGAGCAACCCCACAGTGCTGCCAAGGGCACCGGGAGCGTGGGTGCCCCAGAGCCTGACCCCCCTGCTCAGGGTCAGGCCAGGGCAGAGACCCGGGGAGGTGCTGCCTTCTTCCCAGTTCCACCAGCTCCTGCCTTTTGTCCTTCTTTTGGGTATTGTCTGTCCCTGTCCTTGCTTGGAATAGCTGCCTGGGTGGAGGATGCTGTCACATCCTGTGAACCTGCTGCCACCCGGCCATGGGGGGACCAAAGGGCAGCCCGGGCAAAGTCGAGGGTCATGATCCTCCACCCAGCTGGGGAATCCACAGCCAGGCTGTTGCACTGGGCATTTCCTATGGAGCTGAGCCAAGTGGGGAGCGGGTTCTGCATGCCAGTGCTGAGGCATCCCGGGATCACCTTCTCTCCTGGCAGATGCGCTGAGTGTTGCCTTCCCTTCCCTTCCCGGGGCGTTGGCAAGTGGTGCCAGAGTGGTAGCTGGCCTTGACCATGAAGGAAGGTCTTGTGCAAGAGGACAGGGTTTTATCAGGTCTTTATCAGGGCTTTATCATACCATTTGGTTCAGCGATTGCAAAGCATCACCCTGGCTCGTGTGGGACCCAGTGCCACTTCAGGGCTCTCAGATATGGGGTGTCAACACCCCAGGAACCAAGTTTTCCTGGCTGGGAGCAAAGGGCATTTCATGGCAAGAAGCACATGTGCTGTGCAGGGTGTAAAGAGCAGCACAGTGCAAGTGTGGGAGGGGAAATTCCTGCAATGCCTGTTCCCAGTGATGCTATGGGTACCAAAGGAGAAAAAATTATCTCAGAAGGAAGATTAAATACAAAACCCCTTGATGAGGAATATGCCAGCAGTTTGAGCGAAGCTTCGCTGCTGGGAGAGCAGGGGCTGGTGGTCAAGGCAGGATCAAACCATTTGATATACAAATGAGTGGAAGTGGTGTTGGGTGCATTTCTGACAGTGCTTTGTGCAGGTGGCTGGTTCTTGTTACCCACTTCCTCTGATGCTTCCCAGGCATCCCACTCCCCACTGGGGGAGCAAAGGCAGTTCCTGTGTGCCAGGCTCCCAGGGATGATCCTGCTTCCTGTTGCTCACAGTGTGGGGAGCTTAAAGGGCTCTGTGTGGGCCAGGTACATGGCTGTGGCTGCCCGTGTGGGGTTCCCTGGCGCCAGGTGCTGGTGGATCCGCAGGTCAAGGTGAAACCAGGTGCAGATGAGCTGGGTGTTCCCTCCTGGAGAGCTGAACATCCCGTGTCGTGCCGCCCCGGTGGAGCTGGTTTCTGTTTTGCAATCCTGGAGAAGGGGTCATGCCGGGGCATTGAGGCGCCTCGGCATCACAGCTGCTCCATCTGGATCCCAGCTGCCTGCCCAAGCCCCGTGTGCCCCTTCCCTGCTGGGGGGTGCTCCGGGGTGGGGGATCCCACTGCTCTCATGGTTTGCTGTGGAGGGGGGCTGCAGCTGGCAAGGAACCTTCTCTGGTGGCTGAGACCTCTCTGGTAGCCAAGACTTCCCAAGTGGGATGGGGTGGGGTGGGGGTGCTTCCCAGCAACCTGGGCTGTGTTTCCTCCTCCACCTTCTCCGTGGTTGCAATCCTGATCCCAGAAGGAAACGCGTGGTCTGGGGACACACATAATAACATGTTTCTTCAATGTTTCGCTGCAATTAGTGTGCCCTGCACTTAATTAATTAATTAGAACCCGGGATCACAGGGTGTTTGGCGCGCTGCATCCCAGCTCGAGGTGTCAGGGGTTGCAGGTGACCAGCTGAGGGTGGTGTCTCTGCCGCCCAGGCAGATACTGGGGGGTCCTGGTGCTGTCCCTGGGTGTTGGGGAGGCCTGGGAGCAGTTCACCCACAGGCTGCCCCGGTTGCAGGAGGAGCTGCGACCTCGGCTGTGCCACATGAAGAAGGGCCCCGATGGCTACGGCTTCAACCTGCACAGTGACAAGAGCCGCCCGGGGCAGTACGTGCGCGCCGTCGACCCCAACTCTCCGGCCGAGGCGGCAGGGCTGGCCCCCCAGGACCGCATCATCGAGGTATGCTGGGGTGAGGGGGGATCTGGGAGGAGTCTCCCCAAAGAGCTTGGCATCCCTTGGCATCCCGGTGCCCGGGAGGCAGCTGCCCTTTGCCAGGAAGGCGCGTGGTGTCCCTGGCTGGGCGGTGACTCACGGCACAGCCGCCCGACCTGCACCAGCCTGCCGGTCCCCACCCAGGGGTGCAGCACCGTGGAGGGCTGGGGCTGAGTGCTAATTAGCTGGTTGTGGATTAATTAGCAGTAGCACTTGTCCCCTGTCCCTGGGATGCCCCCTGGGGTGGGGCAGGCTGGGGACAAAGTGCGTGGTGGCCCCAAATCCCGCTGTCAGACGTGATGAGGGTGGGGATGGGGACAGGGTTTGTGGCAGGTGGGACAGTGACCCATGAGGGCAAGGACTGACTGAGCCCCAGCCCTGCTGCTCACCAGGGCGTGGGGCTGCTGCCTCTTTTGGGGTGGAGTATTGGGGTCTCTGGGGACCACGAGGGCTTTGTCTCTTTCTCATGCCGTCCATCTCCTGTGCCAGCCCTGGGTCTATGCCCTGCAGGGTGCTCCCTGCCAGCTTTGCCCGTTGGATCCCGTGCTAATCACTCAGAGGAAAATCTGCTTTTAATGAGGTTTCCCTGGCTGCACGACTAATCCCTGCGAGGTTGTGAATGCCTGTGGGGCCTGTGGGGTGGCCATGCTGGGATTGTGACTGGTACCAAGGCCGGTACCCAGCCTCTCCATGGAGCTTGAGGGATGGATGTCCCTGCCTTCAGTGGTGATGTGGTGCCTTGCCTGCAGGTGAATGGTGTGTGCATGGAGGGCAAGCAGCACAGTGATGTGGTGGCAGCCATCAAGGCAGGTGGCGATGAGACCAGGCTTCTGGTGGTGGATGTCCTCACAGATGAGTTCTTCAAGAAGTGCAAGGTGGTGCCCTCGGAGCAGCACCTGACAGGTGGGCTGGGGGCTGTGCTGCAGCAATGGGGGTTTGTGTCATCTCTGTCAGCTTTGTGTTACCTTGTCACCAAACCTGTGTGTGGTAGGGGAGTTCCCTGAGCACTGGGAGGTGAAGGTCTTATCACCCTGGGGCCAAGCAGAGTCACCTGGCTTTGGCATCTCCCCACCTGTGTGAGGGCCCCGTGCTGGGGTGGTGGGGCTGATCTGGGCGGGTTTATGGCCCTGGGTTGCACTTTGTCAAGGTTTATGGCTTGGGGAGTGACCAGGCATCAGCTGCCCTTTGTTCTGCTCCATGGCCCCCTCCCTGCTGTCATGGTGGTTCCCAGGATGGGGAGGGGTTCTCACTGGGCTCCACATCATGGGGATGTGCCTGGCAGCACCCCCCTGTGCTGTGGGGCTGGCTGCAGGGGGTGGTTGAAAAATTCAGGACCCAGCCAGACGCTGGGCAGTGTTGGGTGAGCACTGGCCACGTGCAGCCTTTGCTTGCCCCACACTGATGAGGAGACAGCAAACACAGCCTCACCCAGTGTCCGTGTCCTTGTCCCACAGGTCCCTTGCCAGAACCAGTTGCCAATGGTGATATAGAGAAGGTAAGAGCCTCGTCTTGCTTCTAACCCCATCCATGACCATCTCCAAGCAGGGACTTTCCTGTTCAGGTATCCCCTCTGCCCATGGGTGGATGATGCCACCAAGGACTGCAGTGCTCCCAGGCTGCCACACATGAGCTAGTATCACTGGGAAGGGGACTGGGAACTGGTGTTCCCCAGGAAGTGGGTTGTGTGTGGTGCTGAGAGTTACGGAGATGGCTGCAATGCCTGTGTGCCTCCTAATGCTCCAGGGCTGGGAGCCCTTGTGCTGCTGGAGAGAAGTAGCGCCCAGCCCTCCAGCCACCCTCCTCCTCCTCCTGCTCCCGCTAAAGCCAGGGCAGTCAGGCCAGGCTTTAATCCTTCCCCGCCCCAGATGGGCAGTGCTGGAAGTATTTATGTGCCTGGAGCCCACAGAGGATTACATGTGGAGAGGATGGATTTTGTGGACCCCCGGGTGGGACTTGCAACTCCAGGGGTTGTTCTCAAGCCGCAGGGCTGTAGCTCTCACTCCCTCCCTGTTTCCCCCAGGAAAACGGCGGAGAGCCACAGTCCAACTCAGTGTCTGAGAGCCCGTCCAGCCCCGCACCACTGTCTGTGTCCCCCAACTCCAACGAGACCCACAGCGAGGTAGGGCTGGGAATACCAAGGGGGGAGGCAGCGTCCGGAAAGCAGAATCTGGGATGAGCCCCCACTGTGGGGCTGACCTGGGGAAGACATGGTGGGGCTGACACAGCCTCTCTCCCCCCAGCCCCACACGGAGGAAGGTGACAAGCACCATTCAGCATCCGGCTCCCTCCTGGACCTTGACATCCCACTGGCAGTGGCCAAGGAGCGGGCACACCAGAAGCGCACCAGCAAGAGGGCACCCCAGATGGACTGGAGCAAGAAAAATGAACTGTTCAGCAACCTGTGAAGGGCCCCCGGGGTGGGGTGAGGGTCTGCTGGCCCCCCCACCCAGCCTTGCACCCACCTCTCCTGCACCCTCCTTCTCCTCCCTGCCACGGGCCCCCGGTGGGGATGTGGGGCTGCTCCCCATCACCCTCACCTGAGTGCTGGGGCTCAGTGGCCAGTGAGTGTCCCTGCAGAGGAGTCCTGGTGGGGGGTTTGGGCTAGAGAGAGACAGGGGTGCTGAGGGTGCCCCCTCCCAAGACCCCATGCCCAGCGTGCTCCTCCAGCCCTGCCTGGAAGCCCTGCACATCCTGGTAGGCACAAACAGGTGTATGGGAGGGATCAAGGATTTGGGGTGGCCTGTTGTCCAACACTTCTGATCCCTGCTGTTCCCTGGTTCTTCCCCCACCCCAAGCCCCCCCTCCATTTGAGCCACCTTCCAAAAATTTCCCTTTAACTGCAAAACCTGAGGCTTTTAGTGACTTTTGCCAAACCCCACCTGCCCAGCCACTGACCACAGCTGGGGTGTTTGACCCCTGCCTGGCAAGCTCCGTCCACAATGACCCTGTCCCTTTGCCTCTTCAGCTGCAAGGAGGGACATGGGTGCCCAGCACTGTGAGGAGTCCCCAGCACCCTGCCCTCGGGGCAGTTTTGGGAGAGGAGAGGGTGTCCGGAGCCAGCACAGCAAGCAATAATAGTCTCCTTTGCTCCTACACACTCCCGGAGACAGAGCCGATCAGGGTTTGAATCCAACACTGTTTAATTTAAAGGCTTCTCATAGACTTTTTTTTTTCTGAGTTTTCCAATCACACCACTTATTTTTTTTTTTTAACTGTATTTTGTGGAAATTCTTCCTGTGGATGTTTTGTTTCTATGTGCTGCAATCAGGTGTTGTCATACTGTTGAACTCAAGAGAAATTCTGTTTACTGGAATAAACCTTCCTGACTTCACGTGACTGGTTTTAGGCTAAATCCTTCCGGAGTCTGAGGGGGGTGTAGGGGCTTGTCAGGGGTCTTGCTGTGCCCAGGGGTTGGGGGAAGATGCAGGTAGCATAGGGGACACTGGGCCTGGTTTGGGTGCCCCTCAGCACCTGGTGGGACCAGGATGGGGGGGGCAGGGAAGCACCGGCTGGTCTCAGTGGGGGTTAATGCCGCGGGGTGATTAAAAGGCTCTAATCCTCTGGGAAGTGCAGGGGGGTGAGGGCAGTGATGCAAGGCTCTAATCCAGGTCTGCCAGCCAGGCTGGAGGGCAGCAGCTCTGCTGGGGGCAGATCCACTCTGCCCCCAGACTTTCTGGGGGCTTTTGGGATGAGCCTGGGTTGCACCCAGGTAGTGGGGATCAGCAGGGAGAGGGCTGCTTGTCCCATTACATGGATGGATCCAGTCCTGGGTGGCTTAGCTGGGCCAGGCTGGTGGCACAAGGCAGAGCTGTGCCGGGCCTCTGCCTGGTATCTTCATGTCCTCCCCTTCTGCACACACTCCAAACTCCCAGACAAGCTCCTCTACCTGAGCTGATGAGGGGTCACAGAGGTCTGCACCTCCAATGACAACCAAGTGACAGAGTCACCCCACCTCCAGGGAACATGTGGGCTGTCACTTCCCCCTGAAAGCTGGGGAAGCCCATTCCAACAAGCCTCATCCTCCAAAGGTGTCCGCTCAACACAGGTGAGCCCCTGTCCACTTTTCCTACCCTCACTCCCTTGGAGCAAGCAGGACATCCCTGCCTGGGATGGGTATGATGCCAAGCAGAGCAGGAGTGGGGCACCCAGTAGGTCCCAGGAGCATCTCTTGCCTCTTGGCCTGGTCGGAGCAGCCAGGGATTGGTTCCCTGTGGGAACACCAGTTGAGCCTCGCTGGGACCACCCCAGCCTGGGGGAGGGCTCAGCACCGGGACAGACCCAACTTTGTTTTGGGTTGCCAGGCACAGGCTTTTCCCAGCCCCTGTGGAGGTGGGAGAGCGCCGGCGTTGCCGGGGCACCAGGGATGCCAAGCTGGGCACTCGCTGGCTCCGCAGCAACCGGCTGGGCACGGGGAGCCATGACAGGATATCGCTGTGCCCTTTTTCCCTGGCACCAGAGGTTAAATTATTTTTCCCACTTTGGTTTGGTTATTAGGGGAGCAAATCCCAGCTCCCAGTTTGGCCCTGCTCCTCTGGCACAGGGATGAAACGCTCCACAGAAGGAGCACAGAGCCAGCAGTTCACCCAGCAGGTTCTGCAAATCTTGTTCTGGAGGACAGAATCCATTCCTGCCTGCAGCAGGTGACGAAGAGCAGGAGGATTAGTAGCCCTTGTCATGGTAATCCCAGCGGGAAGTAGAGCTGCTCTTCGCTTTATTACCACACAAAGCTTTCCCTACAACTAAATCCACGCTAAATACTTGTTTAAAATACCATGATACACTGTTCCCACACTTGGCTTTAATATTAGTCACAGGAATCAGGTATTTAAATTAACTAAAATTGGAAAACGAAAACCCCCAGGCCCTAAAAATACAGGCACAGCAACACTAAAAATACCAGACTGCCAAACTCCAATAAAAACATCCCCGGGCAAATCTGAAAGTTATTACCTGATCCTGCGTCACTGGAACACATAATTTCTGGTCCAGGATTAGCCATTGTGGCTGCTATTACAATGGAAAAACACACAGGAGTCAGTTATCCTCCTTACCTTCTGTTCTCTCCTCTTAGCAAGCCTCCCTGCTGTGGAGAGCATGTGTAGGGCTGGAGAGGTCAGGATGGGTAAATGCACAGGAAAGTCTGGCCAGTGGGAGTCAGGCAAGTGCCTCTTCTTCATCCATGGATCTCAGATCTACCACAGCAGAGGCTGGTTGAGTCCCACCTAAACACATCTGTCCCCCAGTTAAGAGATATTTTTCCCCCCATTCATCTCAGTGGAGCAGCAAATGGAGCCTTCAGGCTCAGCAGAGCAAGCTCTGAGCTGCTGGAAGAAGGGAGATGTCCCTCTCAGTGTCTTCCCCTCTTCTTCCTTGCTTTCATCAAAGCAGCTGGGGAAAATGAAGTGCAATATCCCTTCAATGCTGGCCTGAGGTTTCCAGATCTGGAGCACAGCCCTGGGGGTGAAGGGTGTTTGTCTCAGCAGCCTCCTGCAGCTCCCAGCCCCCCTGCTTACACAGCTGTGGTGGTGGGACTCAGCTCTAGTCTTGATCAGCCAGTATCAACAATTTTCATGATGTTAACTTGCCCTCTGGTTATGCTCACCCACGCCAGGGCCTCTCACTGCCAGGACCCAGCACTGCCCCCCTGCAATGCACCAGACCCTGGAAAATTGGGTTCAAAGCGTCTCTGCTGTTCTTTACAACTTCCAACCACTCTAAGAGCAGCCAAAGCGAGCAGCTGAGGCCCACGTTGTGCTCAGGCACCTCAGAGCTTTGTCATTTTTTTTTATTCAAGAGTAAACAGACTGAGCTGCCAGTGTATGAGACCATGTCTGCTGAACTGATGAACCCTGCTCCAAGGGCACTGGGAGAAGTTACTGCTTGTACAGAAACTGGTGGCACCATTAAACAACTGCTGGTGATTTTAGGATCTGCTGGAACAGCATGTTAAGGTTATAGTCATTCCTAGCCAAACCTGTGAATTAATGGGTGTTTTCCAGGTCCAAACTTCAGGCAGTAATCCTGGCTGGCGCAGCAAAGTGCAAAGTTGACAAGATGACAAAGTAACTGGAAACAGTCAAGTGCAGGGTTGGCTCAGCGGTGTGTCCTCCACACCCAGACCTTGCAACAGCATCCAACTCCTCCCTGGAAACCCAGCCCGTGCCTGGATGTGTCTGTCAGGTCTCCAGCACCCCAGCTGGCTGCTTCAGCTCAGTGTAGCTCTTCTCCTCCACATGGCTTGTCTGCTCCAGGAGCCATTGTCTCTGCTGGTCACTGACATCCAGCCTCAGCGTCACCTCCTGGAAAACGCTGTTCACAGCAACCTGTACCACACAGAGGGAGAGCAGCTCAGTCCCAGTCACAGGGAAAACGCTGCTCATGGTCCCTGGGTACAAGATAGACTCTTACTACACCTCCTCAAAGTGAAGCTTTTTGAACATGCAGATACTGGCTTCATTTTCCTGACCGATCTTAGCCTCAAATTTGGTGATCCCCAGGCTTCTCACTCCTGCAAAGGAAATCAGAGAGAGAAGCATTTCTATCACCTGCTTGGCTGCCACTTCTATAAAAGCACAGGACTCCACTTTTGGGGCAGCAGCATCCCTTACTACCCTGCCTGGATCACTGGGAATATGTGCCACATATTGGATATGGATCACAGTCTGCCTGCATTCCTGTTCCCACGCACTGAGCCACCCTTACCATAGGACATCATCATCAGAGTTGCCTCCTTGCCAAACCCTCTGCCTCGGTAGCTGGGCTCTGAAAGAGACAGTCACAGAGTCAGCATCCACTCGTGGGAGACAAATCAGCCACACCAGGCCCTTTCCAGAAAAGACTGTGACCCGGACATGCTGAGGACTGATCAGGGCTGAACAGCCACAGTAAAGCATGAGAATAAAAAGCTGCCATGTGTAACATCTGTCTGCAGCTGGCTCTAGCCATGGAGACAAAGCCATGCAGCAGAACTTGACCTGCAATCATAATTTCAACCTCTCCCAGGGTGGGATCCTCGGCGTTGGTGAGGAAGAGGTTCACATCCCCCACCATGCAGGACTCCTCTGCCTGCCCCGGCCACCTCGCCGCGTCCAGCACGATGAAGGTGCACTCTGGGGAAGACAAGAAAGTGGCAGCATTTTCAGGGCATGATGCAAATCATTCCCAAATTACTAAAGGATGAAACTAAAGGCATGCAGTGGACAGAGGAACAGCAGTTTCCACACGTTCACAGCAAGGAAGAGCTAATAACTGGGCCTCCCACACCAAGTGTGCCTGCTCCCAGCCATAGAAACGTCAGAAATATTTGGAAAAGCCCAGTGTGAGGGTGACAAAGATACCAGGACTAGAAGCAGCTTGTTTAAAGAGCATGAAAACTTTCATCCCGTGTCTGAGGTCTTCCTGCCTTGTCTTACTCAGCAGCAAGTTTGGGCAAAAGATTGCCTGGTGCACAAGAGGCTGAGTGTGAGTGATTCACCTCATCCATGTTATTGCTGCTTTGAGTAAGGCTTTTAGTGCTTTGAGTAAGACAAATGCTCCAGACTGGGGTCTTTGCCAGCTTCAGTATTTTCCACCTCACTATATTTCCACCAGGCTTTTATGACCAGTGATTCGTTACTTGTAGGAGAGTCAGGGAACCAATTTGGCCAACACACCTCAAACAGATGATTGTAAAACCCACTGGATTTCTCAAGGAAAAATACACCTTTTTATAACAATCAGACCTAGAGACATAATGCAGAGGGAAGTAACTAATTGTAATCTTAAAAAGAACTGCATAAAAAGGGCCCAAACAGCCCTGGATGTTCTCTAGTTCTCCAAGCATGTTTTATATACAAACAGAAAGCCAGTTCAAAGCTGCTGTTGGAGAGGGTCTCACATCCCCTCTGGAGACTCCCAGCTCACTGTGGGTCCTTTCCATCCTGGAAAGGACCCGCTCATGACTCCCCCCCTCCCTTAGAGGGTGTTTCAGGTGCTCACTGTCGCTGTCCTCCCTCCAGCTGCGCTGCATCTCGTACTCCTGCTCCAGGCTCAGGGGCTCCGAGGCCGTCAGGCGCTGCAGCTCCTCCGACTGCATCCACTGGTGGTACCTGAGAACAGAGCCAGAGCCACCTCACTGCCCCTGCTGCCCCACTGCGGGGGGATCTCCACCAGCAGCCTGAGCATCGGGGCATGAAACAGCTCTGCAAACATCAGCCTGGCTTTTGGGGCAACTTAAGGATGTGCACAGGTTTCTCTCCCTTATCTAACACAGGAATCGGAGCTCTCTGTGGAAATTTAGTGTTTGTGTGTCCTGTGGCTTTGGCCAATGCAAACCTGGTATTTTTAAGGACGCTCAGCATTGAGTTCTGGCGCATTTCATCCTGAGTGAGGCTGACCTGGCACCCCCCGGACCCTGACAAAAACACCAACACTGGCACCTCTGAGGCTGCAGCTGCCCAGGCCGGCACTTCACAAACCCACACACCCACTTTATCAAACATCCACGTGGTTTTTTCGCTCTTCCACTGCCAGCAGGGAAAAGCATGAAGGAACAGAACTGCTGGTGTTCGCTGACTCACAGACAGGTATCTCCCCTTTCCCACGGGCTCCCGGCAGGACAGACGAAGCTCTCCCCGCCAGCAGAGCCGGCACAGAGCAGGGCCGGGCACGGAGGGCACTCACTGCCTGCCTTCCCAGGAGCGATTCCCAGGGGGCTGCCAGGCCAGCGCCGGGGAGGAGCCGAGCCACGTACCGGGGCACGTGTGCCGCGGTGTACGGCACCAGCGTCACCTTCTGTCCCTGCAGCACCGTGTCCTGGTTAATCCTCATGGCCTGGCCCTGCCACAGACACCCAGCGCTGCGGGACGGGGCAGCGGCGCCCCCCGCAGGGATCGGCGGCTCTCAGGGCGCGGGGCGGGGCGCAGGTCACTCCAATCCCCCCCCAAAAGGATGCCCGAGAGGAGCCCCCGTGGCGGGGAGAGCTCCGGGAGCGCGGGAAAGGCACGGGGGGAGTCACGTGGATTTGGCGCGCCACACCGCCCCTCCGCGCATGCGCAGAGCCACGCGTGCCTCCCACCGCGAACCCGTGTCACGTTATCGCTCCGCCTCCGAGTGACCGCGCCCTCTTAGGGACACGCCCCTTAATGGCCACGCCTCCTGGTCACGCCTCTTCATATGACCCAATCACTGTCGGCTCCTTCACCCTGGCCCCGCCCCTTTCCATACTAATAACTTCCCTTTCCATTTTAACCAC
>VXBX01002052.1:33799-43986 GCA_013400415.1 Scytalopus superciliaris
CACCGCGCGGGTGGGCCCTGCGGAGCCGCCCCCGGGGAGGGGACGGGCCTGGGGGGCAGCAGCGCCCCGGGAGCGGGGCGGAGGGGCCCGGGCGGGGTTGGAGGCCGCGGGGCCTGTGGGGGCTCTGTGGGGGCTCTGTGGGGCTGCCCCGGGCAGGGCGGGGTGGACGAGCGGCGTCCCGGCTGTGGGGCAGGGCCCGGGGGGCCCCGCAGGCCCCGGGGGTGCCGGTGCCTGGGGTCGGTCTGTCAGCACGCCCCGATCCTGCTGTCCCTTTGCGGGTTCGGAGCCCAGGGCCGGCAGAGAACCTCATGTTTTGCTCCGCGAGTGATTTCAGTCACCCAGCGTGTGTGTGCCACCTTACAACTGTTTGGGTGTGTTTTTTTCCCCTTACCTTGTGCTGATGATTTGTCCCAGTTTGGGTGGCTGAGGAGGAGCACATGTAGCAGTACCAAGCCCTTAAACAATCCTACTATAGCTAATTATCGACACTGAAACCTTTCAGGAGGCTTCAGTTCTCCCCTCCACCTTTTTTTCCATCAGACATTACTTTAAATAAAATAAAATGGCAATGTCTGCCTAAAGTATAGATCCACAAGTGCTAAAAAGTGCTTGATGTCCCACACCAGCTCTTCCGTCCTTTTACCCACTTTCCTCGATATTTCATTACTGTTGCCATCAACCCAAATTGTCATGTGAAGCAGCGTAAACCGGGGGAAGTAACACTGAAACAGTTCCGCTTTCTTTCCCCGAATACTTCTGCTTTGGAAACCTTGGCACGTGAAACACATCTTGGGGTGCCTTTAATAGGTTCAGTGTTTTCATTTGTCTGCTTATTTCCATACTTGAATTTATGAGGAGAGACTGTAGGCTGTTTTTCGCTGTTTGGCTTGCAGTAGGCACGTGCTTGCTGAGTGTAGTAGCAGTTTGAGCTCATCCTCAAGGCAGTCATTCTTCCTCTTGAGGTTTTAGTGTATGAAAGAGCCCCTCTGGCTGTTTGGGGATGGTGAAGTTTCGTCATGACATGCTGTGAAAGGGCAGGGCTTTTTGGTTGCTTTTAAACTGGTTTAACAGGTATGAAACTTCTAGTAGAGTGTTGGACCCAGTGGTGTTGGGGAGTGGGGTCTGTCAGAAGGGAAAGGTCCTGCTGAAATCTGTTCGAATGCCAGAAGACTGATGTTACAAAAGCTGACTGGTGAATTCCTCCTCTTTCCAGCAAAAATAACACAATTATTATGGTGTTTCCTCAGGTTAAAGGGAAGAGAAGCTGCAAACACCCTGCTGAAAACACCCTCCTCGCTGTGCTCTGGGCATCCCCTCTGTCTCCAGCATGGCAGGTGGCATCACTGACACTGGAGAGCTTTACTCTCCATATGTAAGTTCTGCTGATTGTGGGTTTGTTCACAAGTTTTATCTTTCAAAATACTCCTCCCTCAGTGTTGTTCTCAGTTCCCACTTCCCCATGGACACAACCTCAGTGTTTCAGGAGATGATGGAGGTCAAAAAGTAATTAAAAATGCTTAGTGTTTGTAGTCATTGGGGTTTTTTTTATATCAGAGATTACTTTAAATAAAATAGAGGGATGATGTGTGCCTAAAGTATAGATCTAAAAGGTGGTTAATGTCCCACACCAGTTCTTCCATCCTTTTACTCACTTTCCTTGTATCTCATTAATATTTTCATCTACCCAAATTGTCACCTGAAGCAGCATAAACTGAGGGAACTGCGACATTGAAACTATTCCACTTTCTTCTCTTTTGTTACTTTATGTAACATTTCCCCCTGGATTTCTCAAAGTTTACTTAATTGTAGCCATTGCAGTAATTTGCTTTAAACCACTTTACTTAAAATTAGCAAGCAGGATGTTTCTTCCCTGTAATGTGGTGTCTGGTGCAACTCCAGGGCCAATTCCTGCTTTCCTATGTTACTGGAAATACCGGTTTTCATAGCCACAAGTCTATATAGTGTCAGCTCTTAAAAACAGTGCTTTGCAAACACATTTGTTTTCTTTTTCTGAAGTGAACTGACTAGTCGATGTAGAATCAGCCCTGAAAGCTGTGTGTTGGCTTTTAAATGCTTTAAAACTCTCAGCCTCATGTTAATAATTGAATTTAGAACTGGTTATTAGACTGCAGAAATAGGTCACAACTGAGAAAATGGAGAACTAAGACAGCAACTGGGACGTCTGGACCCTCAAGGATTAGTGTCACCTGCTCTTATGGTGTTAAGTTGGTGTTGCATGAATTTCCTGGAGTAATCTCAGAAGCTGTGACTCTTCTCTTTCCCTGTAGATGAATCATGGGCATCATTCTTGTCTCTGTCTGCTTGACCAGTCAAGGAAAATCATCATTCTGGGAGGTTCAGCAAAAGATGAATTTGCTGTGCTTATGCCAGTGAAGTGCTTGCAGGACCTCTGGGGAATAGTTCTCCTGATGCTAATTGCTCCACACCCAGAAAAGTGTGCTCAGACACAGTTCTTTACTGGCTCTCCTCTGGAGAGATTCTGACCTATATTAAAAAAAACCCCAAACCCAAAGTACTACAACTTTATGGTGATCTTTGATCTTGAATTCAGTTAAATGAGTAGCCTGGGGGGTCCTGTCCAGATGCAGAGTTCTCTCTTGTCCCTGGGCAGTAAAAAAGCTCATTGCCAGAGAAGATAAAATCCTTTCCCTTCAGGAAGTAAAATCCCTTCTTCAGAATGTACTCAGCTGCTTACTGGTAAAATGTCAAGTAGGCTTTGAATTAGAATTAATTTTTGATATTTCCGGCTTGACTCAGATTAAGGAAGAACAAGAGATCCTGAAAGGTAACTCAGGTGCATAGTCATAACTGCTTGGGTTCAGGTTGGAAAACAAGGAGAAACCCCAACCCACAGCACAGACCTTCTGGTAGAAGGCAGTGATTTGAAAAGAAACAAATAAAAAGCTCGTGTGCTTTCTAACTAGAAAAGTTAGAATAGAAAAAACTATATTTTAAAATAATTGGGGAAGTGGAGAGGAATATAATTTTTTCCAGAAATGTGCTGAGACTCACTTTGTTCCCTTTAATTATTAGTCCCCTCCTCTAGTTATTTCTTGCCCCCACTCTGCACGCTCAGGGATTGCTCTGTCTGTTTGAGTCAGTGCCTGTGTGAGGTGTTTTGGGTGATTCCTGGCACACTCTGATGCTGGATCATGTGGCTGGTTGCAGGTTGGCCTGGTTTACATGTTCAACCTCATCGTTGGGACAGGAGCCCTGACAATGCCAAAGGCTTTTGCAACAGCAGGGTGGCTCGTCAGCCTCATCCTCCTGATGTTCCTGGGATTTATGAGGTAGGACATGAGTGTGTGTGTCTTTGCGGGGCTGGAGGGGAGTTCAGCTGGGTGGGGCTGTGAGGACAGTGTTGTCTTTTGGTGTATAAGCTTTCTCTTGGCTTCTGGCAAGGCTCTCACAGCTGAAAGAGTGTCAGGAAAACAAATTCCTGTATAGCCAGGCCTGTCTTATTCCCTCCAGACCTTTGCTGCTCAAGACCTTGGAGCTGGTCTGATTTTCCCACTGGCTCACCACAAGCTCTTACCCAGGTGCCTCCATGCTGGAGCAGCAGATGGAGCTGAAGGCTGTGGATACAGCACTGATGTTTGAGGAGTTATTGATAGAATTGCCATCTTCTGATGGGCTGTGAATCCCTACTTGCTTGGTTTTAAAATAAAATAAAACAAAACCCCCTCCTGCCATTTGTAAGAATGGAATTTTGAAGTTCCAGCCTTGTCAATAACCCTCTCTCTCAGCCTGAATGTGTCTTTAGTCTTGAGGCAGGGCTTTTGGGTTCTGTTAGGTGCTGCTATACAGAGGAACTGTATGGTCATTACTGGCTATAATAATGCTTTTAGTGCCCCACCTCAGAGCTGGATGCTGTAAACTGTGGAGATACCAGTAACTGAGAGCTTTGGAAGCAATTCCTTTTAGGTACATTAGTTTAAAAGCGTAAATTGAACGTATGAAGCTCAGCACCAGCAGACAGTCCTTCAAGGTCAGCAGAAGAGCACAAACCTCCAAACCTGTGTACCAGAACTGCACAGGATTGAATTGAAAAGGTGCAGCCCAAAGTGGTACGTGCCTTGGGAGCTGCATTGCTCTGTTGCTTTTGTTCTGGTGCTTGTGACTTCCTCGTGCTCCCTGGGCACCTTCAGTGCAGGAAAAGTCTGAGCGGAAATTGCTACACAGACCTCAGCACTTTCTTTAATTCTTGCAAAACTAATCTCTCATTTGAGCTCAGTAAGCGAGTCCAGTTCCTAAAGCTGTGAGAAACCACTTTAAAGCTTTAAATAAGAGTGATTTGAGTCTTTTTTTATAAATTTATTAATATCATAGGACTGGTTTTGGCTGAGATAATGATATTCCTTCCATCAGTGGCTCTCATTGTCTCCCTGAACAGCTTTTCCCCCAGCCTCCAGCAAAGTGTATCTGCATGCACATGTGATCTTTCCTTGTTCTTGTACTGCTGCCTTGCTTCTGATGCCATTTGTTAAGATTATTTAAGAGACTGTAATACCTTTGCCACAGGCCCTAATAGATGAATTTCAGAATAGTACTGTGTTCATCCTAGGCCATAAGAAGAGGAAGGAAACTTGCTTTCTAGCAAAGGGCAAAGTCCTTTTGGTGCCTTCAGCCCACAGAAGCACAGGGAAGGTGCCTTCCAAATATCTAAAGTGTCTTATTGCATCTGAAGGCATGTTGTATTCTATTGCATTTTGTGGTCTGCTTGAACAGCTGAATCTCAAGAGCAGAAGGGAGCAATAAAACTGAGATGAAACACTACCAAAACAGTGTGTAGGGAGCTGGCAAAAGGATTGTTTTGGTTTGTTTGTTTGCTCCTACAAACAGATGGGAATAATTCTCCATCTCTCTTCAGTGACAGTTCTTGACTGTTATTGATGATATCACTTGAATTCCTCTCTCTGTAGCTATATGACTACGACCTTTGTGGTGGAAGCCATGGCTGCTGCAAATGCTCAGCTGAGATGGAAAAGAATGGAAAAACGCAAGGTTTGTCTGGGGTTTAATTTTACATTTTCTCATGTTCTTCTATCCTGTAGGATTTGCCTGGGATTCCTTTGCATCTTTGCCTTGCCTCGTTACTAACTCTAAAGAAATAAATTTCTACTGTACTTAACTTTGCCATATAAAATATGACTGTTAGTTCCCTGTGGGGTTGCTCATTAAAGACAGGATTTTCTGCTCCTGCTTTGAAAAATCTCTGGTGCTGTTCACATTTCTTACTGATCGTGCTCTCCTTGCCCAGAAGCACTGCTCAGTGAATGTAGAGAGGTGGCAGCCAATATATTGGTGCTATTTGGAGTGTGCTGAGGACTATAAATCCTTGCTGATCTCAGGTCATTTAACTGGGACAGGCTGGAATGTCCTTGCTGTTACTTGGGCTGTATCCCAGGGAGTGGACAGTTCTGAATTATGCCCTTGCTGTAAAGCTTACTTGTGGCTTTTCTGTATCAGAGGGAGGCATAATTGTTTGCACTGATTTAGACCCCTGCCTGTGTGTTAGTGGGATGGAGTTAGGAGCTAGACCTGACTGGCTAAGACTTTTTATGTTCAGATTTGTATTTTTTCCCACCGGTTCTGCAATGCTGCAGATCTGCAGGAAGTTTCTGACTTCCTTGTGCCACATATCACCCCAGGAGTTGTGCACTGATGGGAGGTGTGTGTTACCTAGGGCTGGGACAGCAGAGCCTGTCACTTCTGCCCTCTGCAGCATCCCCAGGGCTCCCTGGTATTGCCTTTGCTTGCATGTCCTGCCCTCCCTGTTTGGGACCTTTCTTTGAGTGTCTGGAAGCGTCTGTGGCACTGGTGGTGCCAAAGCTTGTACTGTAGATAGCCAATACCTCAGCAGTGGTTTGGTCTTTTTGTCCAGGAGGATGATGAGGATGAGGATTCTTCCTCTGGAGTATCTGACAGTGATGTTCTCCTCCACGATGGCTATGAGCGAGCGGAGACACGGCCTATCCTGTCAGTTCGTGAGTACCCAATTCATGCTTTCACTGCTCCAAGACCTCCTCTCTGCAGACAGTGTCCCAGAGAATTCCACAAGTGTGGACTCCTCTGCCCATTTCACCCTTACTTCCATGTGCTCACATCCCGAAGTCCTTAGCATTTGCAAGATAAGACTCATTGGAAATTCAGTTTACCTTCTGCAGGTCTGATAAAAATCTTTTCCTTCTAGGTCACTAAGATGAGAACATCTTATTTTCTAAACACTTTTAAACTAGCTTCAGCAGAGTAATTGGACCAGTGACTCTGCAGCTGTGGAGTCATACAAACTGTCCTTCAAACTGCTGCTAGAGTTTCCTGAGTGCCCAGGTAGTTTGGCCTCTGGGTTTATTGGAGAGACTGATTGAAACACTTCTTTTTTTACAACTTGCAGAGAGACGTGGCTCACCCAATATCTTTGAAATCACTGAGAGGGTGGAAATGGGCCAAATGGCTTCCATGTTCTTCAATAAAGGTAAGTGATTCACGTTTTCAGAAGTCCCTTCAGGTCCTCCTGCACGTTGTGTGTATGGCTACTCCTTAAGCTTGCATGCTTTTTAGCGTGGGTTTGCATCCTGAGTTTGTGATAATTCCACCCAGAAGTGTCATTCCCTCTCTCAGTGGACTATATTAATCGTCCTGTGTAATGTTTCTACAAAGGAGAGTATTTATGGGCCAGGTTGGCCAGAACCTGCTGTGGTGGGCACAGAACTAGCAAAACACTGCAGGTTATGGGCCCGGTTTCTTGAGACAGGACAGTGTGAGTCAGTGCCTTTTCTAACTGCCCTTCACCTGCCTCTGAAATGCATCTCTTCTCTGTGATCTCCACTGTCTAAAGCAGCAGAGCCCAGCTGCAGTGTTTGCCATCTTGGTTGTAGCATTTGAGAATAAGACATTCAGGCTGCTCTGAGCCCTCTCAGTACCAGTCTGAAGGAGAGAGACTTCTGGTGAGAACTGGGAATTGCTTGTGTCTGGGGAACCATCAGGAGAGCTGCTGGGACATCAACTGCTGAAAGGGTCCCTACTGAGCATAAGATAGGCAGCTGGTTTGTCTTTTGTTTTTAAATGCCTCTTGTATGCCAGGGAACAAACTTGTAACAGTACTGCAATAAAGCCCCGTCCGTTGCTGTGTCCAATACAAGTACAAACCGTGATGACAGGGATTCTGAAACCTGTAAAACAGCACAGTGAAAGGCTGTGCAGAGCCAGAACATCACCAGACACGATGGCTGTGCAGTTTTGAACTTGTCAGGCCCCATTTCTTGTGGAAAATGATGTTTTCCCTTGTTCACTGGCCACCTTGCAAAGAGGTGATGGGCTGGTTTTTTCCACTGCGTTACATCAGCATTGTGCCAGCATAAGGCTTTTGCCTCTGAAGGACAGCTGGGCTTAAGGAGTGAAGATTCTATGAACTATTATTTCTGATTTTAAAGTCTAATTGGAAAAAACTTTTTAATTTTCATGCATGCCTCTTCTGACTTTTGTAGATTTAAATCACATAGGACTATCACAATAATCCACCTTGGATCAGGCTGCCACGTTTCTAGTCAGGGAAGAGAAGTGTGTCAGAAACACATTGTTCCTGTTCTTGCCTGTAGCACTGAGATACTCTGACCTCGGAGAAGTTTTTGCTTGTTTGCTTTGCCATCTGTAAAACACTGTAAACACGTCCCTGTCTCTTGATATTCCTCTGAGGAGTACCATTTGGAAGTGCTTTGAGGGCAATCACCATGTGGTGGGGTTTAGCAGCATTACTGAGGACTCAGCTGTGGAGGGCTGGGGGATCACAGGAGGCAGAGTGTTCTCATAATCGAGTTTCAGGAGGCCCCTTCACAGGGGAGCTGGAAAGGACACCCCAAAAACCAGGCAGGTGTTGGGCAGTTGCCTTCTGGACCTCTCTGGTGCTCAGCCAGTAGAGGGTGCTGGGAATACGTGTCCTCTCTGTGTCGGCACTGATGGAGCTTCCGAGCAAAGTGAAATAAACTGCTTAGTACTCTTAAATCTTAATCCCTCTTCTTAATGTTGCTTTAGCCACAGTTATCTGATTTCTGTGTTAGGGATCCTCCCCAGGGTCTACTCAGTCTGTCGCAAAGGGATGAATCTGCAGGAAGGCCACTGGACCATGCCCTGACTTAACTTGTGACTTCCAGATGGGATGAGGTGGACCCAGCAAAGAGTCTGGAGCAGCTGTAACTCATTTGCTGCTTTCCCTTCCTCTGAGCTCAGCAATGAGGCTCCATCCCTCTTGCTGAGTCCTGCTTCAGAGACACTCTTGCTGCAGAGACAGACAAGTGCAGTATTCCCTCTGCAAATCCCTGCTGAGGTGCTCCCACCCCATGGCTGCACAGAAGGGCCTTCAGTAAAGGCTCAGTGACCAGTGTCTGCTGCCTTGTGCTGAGAAACTGGGCCACACTGGGGAATTCCCAGTCCCAAGCACCAACCCGTGTGTTTTCACAGCTAGCAAGTGTCTGAGGGAGGGGTGTTTGCTCACGATATATGAAGCATGGATCCAAACCCAGGGTTTCTGAGGGCTTTACAGCCTTCAGAGGGAAGGCTAGTGAAAGCTGTGTGATAGACCTCAAAGCCTCTGATTTCTAGTGAGTTCTCTGCTCCTTTCCCTTGACTGATTTTTATTTTCAACAATCTGACAGGAGTTGAATCCGCAGTCCTAGGAGGTAAGCTGGGGATAAATCTCAATTTCAGTCTGTCTGTTTTCTTAAAGGGAGCTGACTTAGGTTTAGGCTGTGAGGAGCCTGTGTGCTCTTTCGAAAGAGCTGGCTCTGAAAAACTTCTCAGTTTCTTGTTTTAATTTTTTTATTTTTCAGTGTGCAAAGTTAGGTGCTTTCTTCTGGGACCAAGCAGTCATTTATTGCAGTAATGGATTCCAGGCACATCTGTCATACTGTTTCCTCACAGGAAGTCATTGATTTTTTTTTCCTCCCCGTTTATGTGCCCAGTAATGAAAGTATTGATTAGGGAGGGTCAGCAGCAGTTTATAAAAGAACTGATGCTAAAGTCTTCCTGTCTTCAAAAGGATGAGTTTGGGAGAGGAATATCACCTGGACTTCCTACAGACAGGGAAATCTGCACTGGAAGGGGGCTATAGTGTGCTGGTGGCTACTGGGTGGTGCTGCTGTGGTCATGTCAGCCTCGTTTTCTGTGTGTGGGGCAGCTGAGGCCTGAGATGAGTAGCAGATTCCAAAACAGGATCTCTCTCTGAGTCTGTGTAGTAGTGTGTTTGCAGCTTCTGTCCTGTGTCAGATATTTTGTTAAAACCTTCAACCCTGTTTAATGGGGAGTTGGAGAAGACTGGTAGGCAGTTTGTTGCTGTCTCCAGAAGAGTGCAGAGACTCCTTAACTGTGAAGCCATCTTCAATCTTTCACAGAGCAAGAAAACAAGGGGGGAACTATATGGAATGATCTGACAACTTCTGTAATATCTTCATTTGTCTCTTTAGACAAACCAGGAACACTTCTACAGCACTGACTTAGTGTGCTGCTGTACAGAAGCAGGGAAGTTTTCTTGCTGCTTTCCTGATACAGCCTTTTTTTAGGAATGTTTTATGCTAAGTAGGCTCAGCATATTGAATAATTTATTTAAACGAAGGAGAATGCCTATTAATGTTTCCTAACATCCTGAGATGCAGGGGCAGTATGATGGCAAAACATGGTAAAACTTTGGGGCATCCAAGCTGTAGAAATGAGTCCACATTCCTGCAGCAGTGTTGTCCTTGTTGATAATTGTCACAGCTGTGAGTGTGAGGCGAGGCTTGCACAGGTGAATTGATTTGCTCAAGCTGCACTAGGATTAAGCTTTGGCTGGCATCACAACTTGAAAGTATGGGCAGATTCCTTGAGCTGTTTTCCTTCAATGTCAACTTCCTAAATGAAACAAATTTGAGGCTTTTTTTCTGTAGCTCACCTGTCTCTGAACTAAAATATCTTCCAGCTTGTTTTTCCTTGGTGAGATTTATGCATACTTTCCTGGAAGAAGAGAATCCCAGGGTGTCATCAAACATTTCTTTATCCCTGCAGATTTTAGCCCTCCACAGCAGTATCTTGTTGTGCTCCAGTAAGGCTGTCTTGTGCACCCAATTAATTTGTGCAAGATTCTTTTAATCTACTAGGTGAAGGCAGGGCAGGGCAAGCTTCTTTTTTTTTTTTTT
>VXBX01002052.1:44011-94978 GCA_013400415.1 Scytalopus superciliaris
TTTTTTCCCCCTCTTTTTTTTTTTTTTTTTAATTTAAAAAAAAGGCAGGGAAAAACCACCCAAAAATCAGTAGGGGCACGAACAGCATATGTGGTGGCAGCAGGGTAAGAGGGCTGAGAAACAGAGTTTTAAAGCTTTGCAGAATTATACCTTGGCTCAAGTTGCCAGTGGTAGGGAATTTTCCAAAGCAGCTCCGTTTCAGCCCTGTGGAGTCTGAGCTCTGCAGGGCCAAGTCCCTAATGTGAAGGTCCTGCAGGTTTGCAAGCAGAGGGTTTGGAATCGGCAGAGACTAAAAACATCTCTCTGCCTTTCAGTGTTTGTCAGGCTGTGCTCACACCGAGGCTGAGAGCATCAGCTGGATGTTTGCCTGTGGCTGCTCCAAGCTGACAGCTTCGTCTGGCAGGTGACTTATGTGAGACCTGTTGGTCTTGACTGCAGGTTGGGCTCGAACTAGAGGGTTTAGTGTCAGTGCCAGGTACTGAAGGAAGCAGAGTGGAGCTCTGAGTCCCCTCATGCCCTGTCAGTTCCTGTGCTGTGGTAAATTCCTTGAGCTTGAGTGAAGTTTGCTGCAGAAAGAAGTAAACTATGGAGGCAAATGGTGACTTTTAAGATCTTAAAAATTTTGTATGTTTGAAGTGCAGAGTGCAAGAGTTCCTGTGTACTCTGCAGTGTCTGGACAATATTTCCTTTTCCTGCAGTGGGTGTCAACCTCTTCTATTTCTGCATAATCATCTACCTCTATGGGGATCTGGCAATCTACGCAGCAGCAGTACCAGTCTCTCTCATGCAGGTGACCTGGTAAGTGTGCTTATTGCTGAGGGGCTGGGTGCTAACAGGGAAGAGGGCAGGCTTTGGATTTGATGGAGTTATAAACCTCACTAGGATCAGCTCTACTTTCAGAAGAGTTGAGTGGAGAAACAACTCAAGTACAGCTCATCTCTTGTGGGTGGGAAGGTGATGGTGTTTTATATTCCCCACCCAAGTGCCTGATGCCTGCCTGCAAAGTAGCTGACCTGATTTCAGGGTCCTCAGGTGGGAAGCACTTCCAGCTTCATCACTTGCAGGCATGGGACCTGTTGCTTAATAGTTTGATTGCAATATTCTGCAATATTTTGGCTTCTCTGTCCGTTTGGGTAAGGGCTGAGGGGGTGTGGTACTTACTAAGTCCGAGACCAATGAGTGGTGATGTTATATGGACTTCAGCACCACTCTGAGTCCAGTGCTTTCTCAAAAAAACAGACAATGAAAAAGGTTGGTTTGATCAAATCTGTGCTGGGCTGGATTTGGACTCGTGTCTTGGAAATGGAAAACCTCAGTGATCCCTATATGACCGAAACTCATCAGCTTGATGACCAAATGGCCAAACTTGCAAAGAACTGTAGGTAATTCCAGAATTTGCTTTTAAATGTCGAGTACTCAGTGACTTGCTCTGTTAAACAGTCCAGAAAACAGAAAGAGGGAGGATGTTCAGGGAGGGAGAGGAGGAATGGCCTCTGCTCATTCTTCCTTCTTGAATGCAGGAGAGGGGAAGACATCTGCTAGGAGTTAATTACTGTCTTTTGTTCTCCCTCCTTTCCCAGCAGTGTCACTGGCAACCATTCTTGTAATGTTGGAGATGGCACAAAGTACAATGACACGGACAAGTGCTGGGGGCCAATTCGGCGGATTGATGCTTACAGACTGTATCTGGTGAGTTTCTGGAACTGGGATGACCATTGTTGCCACTTAAACTTTGCTGCTAGTGGTAGAGATTTTTTTTTTTCCCTGTAGAGATAATGCAGTTCAAGTGAACAACACAGTGTGAAGCTTTTGGTTCAGTCCGACCTTTTTGGCCAAATACCCCCTCCCTATTCTTGGTGACATGGCTGTGTTTGAATCTGTTGGCATCAGAATGATCGTTATGGTTTGGAGTTTGAGTTCTGTCCATCTTGTTGGGTAGTTTTATGTTGCTTAAGCAGGTGAGATGTTCTTGCCAAAGGCTGGGTTTTTCTTCAGTGGGTTTTTCAGTGGCTGGCTAAGTAGTATTCGCTTGGGGGTAATTGTTGTCAAGATACTGAAGTATATTAAGCTCACTTGACTGCTTTAGAATATAAAATATCCTGAGTTGGAAGGGACCCACAAGGATCATTGAGTCCGTTCTTTATGTGAATAAAATTGTTAATGCTGCAGGAGAATCTGCTGTTTGAAAGGTGATGGAAACAGCCAGCTTAGACAACATCCAGTGCTCTATGCTGCTTTAGTAATAACTTCATCTCGTTCAGGATTGTCTATTGCATCTATTACTGTGCTGGGGCTCTGCTGTGCAACCAGGGTTTTTCCCAAAACGATGATGAACATGGCTTTTCTAGAGCTTGGGGGAATGTTGAGTGCTCCTACCTGGAGACATGTTGGTAAGACAAAAGGAGAAGAGGGAGGAATGCCAGTACTGGGTCATGTGGCTTCTGTTAAGGGTCTCAGTGAGAATTTTAGGAAAAAGGAGTGAGGGTGGCTGTGTATGCACAGAGAAATCCAGAGATAAAGACTACTCGAGGCAATTTTGCAGTTGGTACGTTTTGGCTGTGCAGTGGATCACATCTCTGAGTACACTTGTTCCAGCATTATTGCAAAAGTAAGAGCTGGGCTTCAGAAATATGAGTGAATGTCAAAGTCTAGTTAATTATTTAAGAGAAATATTATTGCTTTATTAAATTGTGTCTTAGTCTGTTTCTTTAAAACTTCCAGAAGATTGAAGATTTCCTCCCTGAATTTCAATAACTCTCCCTGACCCAGCAGAAGGAGCTAGTCAGAAAAGGCAGACATGCATTAATTACTGCCTGCATCTCTCGGATATTATGTCTATAATTCATGAAGATAATTGTTGTTAGGACTTGCAAAATTAAAAAAATTAAGACTGTGTAAGCATTAGACTTGCCGTCTGTGTACATAACTCTCAGAGGAGCTTTTCCCTCTGCTTGTCTTGTGGATTTGGAGAATAAATATCTGCAAAGTCTTCACTAGTGGTTAATCCTTTCCTGCTCGGTAACTGGAATGAGGTTTCAGTGCTTTTCTCTGCTCCCCTTTAGAAGGAGGGAGAGATTGTTTGTGGGAGAACAGACCAGTCTGTAGTGGGTTACTGGTGGGGGGCAGTTCTCACCATCACTATTTTCAGGGGACTGCTGGGTGTCAGCATTACCTCCAGGTGGTTTTCTGTTAAAGTCTGTAATGCTTCTTACTAGTTGAGTATGGGAGTAAACTGGTGCTATCTCCAGCTCTGCTAGTCCCACTCCCTGCTTGACCTGTGTGGTTTCATCCTCCAGAAAACAGAGATGATGGTGACATCTCTAGAGAGGGGTAGGAGATGTAATCATTTATAAAACATTCAGACCACAGTACTGACCACATCCTTGAGTTTGAGCTGCCTCTGAAATGGCTGTGATGGGTAATATTTTTCCCCTGTTATCAAGGTTAATATTTTCTCTGCTGTCCTGTTTGCAATGTGGACAGCTAGTGACTAGTTGAGCTCTTAAACTTTCTGAGAGAAACGTGGAGATGGAAGGGCAGGGGGAGGAAGTCACTCGACTTCAAGCAAAAAATTCAGTAGTAAACCATTGTAATTATCTCTACACATTTTGTCCAGGTTTGTCAGGTACAGAAGTAGAGTTTTGACCATGCAAGAAAAGCTGAAACCTGCTTGTCTGAAGGCAACATGAAAGTGAGGAGGGATAGTATGTATCAAGAGCACAGCTATTCTTTTGGTCCCCAGGGATCATACCTATAGAGAACTTGCTCTGTTTTCTTAACTTTCTTTTTTGAAGTCTTGCTTGATGGAATAATTCGGGTTCCACGTTTCAGTGGACAAACAAGGTCTCTTTTTGCAGACTAAGTTCCCCTGTGGCAAGGGGACAGATGGACACTGTGATCCCAAAAGAAAACAGCTGAGTTTTTGGATCAGCCCTTTTGTCCTAGATGTCTGCCTCTAGTTTTCTTACCTCGTCCTAGTACTGTGTTTAGGTTTAAATGACTTTTAGGAGAAAGATGCGTGGATGTAACTGGAATCTCTTGCCCGTTCCAGTGAAGCAGTTTTCTGGATGTAGTGTTATATTTCATACTCCGTGCATGACCCCACAGAAAACCTATTTTGGACTACCAGGAGAAATAATCTATTTGAGGTTTTCTGGGCAAATGGTGCCAATGGGAGCTCTCTTGTGCCAAGTCCCACCAGTCTGCCAAAGACCTGTGCTGCCTTCCTCCTGTCGACTCTTTCTCTCCCAACACTGTCTTCTTTTCAACAAAAAATATTTCAAACATTTACTCTTCAATCTGGGGATGGAGAGAGGAATAATGACTGACGTAAAAATCCTTTTTCATGCCTTATTGTCCAAAAAGGATTCTGGAAGCTGTCTCTGCTCTGATTACTGTGAATGGAAGCTGAAAACTATGTACATAATGAGAATATTTAGACAGATTAAATTCTTCTCTTGAGACTTGCTTGTCTGTGCAGCATCTTTATTGCTGCTCCAGGATTTCACACCTAAGTGTGACTGCAGAGTCTTCAGAGACCACTAGGCCCCTATTAACCTTTGTCTGAACAAATGGTTGTCTCACTGCTTGTTTATAAATTGCTTTGAAAAATAAACGCTTGCAAAACAAATAAGTGAAGGCGATTGCAGGAAATATGTAAATAGACCTTTCCCTCCTGTCCCATCACTTACTGCTAATATTTGCCTCCTTTTTGGGACTCTAGGGAGGTTTAAAGGGTGAGCCTTCCCTTGCTGTTCCGTGCTTGTGAGGGCAAGACCCTGCAGGGCAAATGGGCTGGAAGGAGGGCGTGTGTTGGGCAGCCCAGTGACCTTGTTGAAGGCAAGCACTGATCACACTTAGAGCAGATCGATGGCTTTCTATCTTTGCTTCAGATCTGTCACCACCCTGTCATGTCCTCGACAGCTGGAGTGACTCCCAAGTCCCTTGGCTGTCTCTGGCAATGCTGAGGACGGGGTCACGTTCTCTCTGTGCTGAATTCACAGTTCAGTGCAGACACTTTATCATGGTCTCTGTAAGGTCCACTGGGCCTCTGCTGTGGGGCAGGGGCAGTGGATTTAAGTTTCAGATCTTTGGTCGTAACACTTTCTTGTCTCTCTGTTCCACTGATGTAGGAATGTGACATGATAGTCCCTGTTTCTAGAAAGCAGATAGTGAAATAAATAAGAGATTAAATCCTGGGGATCAGCAGCCATTCAGTGTGTCTGATCCAAACTGCTTTCATGACCTGGCAAATGACGCTTCTCTTCTGCATCAGGGCAGCTGTTGAAGCTAAAGCCTCTACTCAATTCTCTGCCCTCCTCTTCTGGCAATTTGGGACATGGTGTCTTCCCATGATGGAAAGGAAATGGCTTAAATTCTCAAGGGGAGCCGTGTGCCTTTGAGAAGAGTCACTGGCACAGGTACCCCTGGTAGCCTGGCTTGGTAGCGCGTCAAAGCTCCCAGGTGCATCTGTTCTGTCTGAGTCTCTGTTGGCTTTTTTAGCTGATTGGGAAAGGGACGCGGCATCCGCTTGTGCCGATTCACAGATGCTGCAGTATCGCAGGCAGCCCAGCGGGTGCAGGCCGGGTGAGGATGGGAGCGCAGATGGTTTAATGGAGATTATCCCAGTTGGAAACGTGCTTGTGCAGTGAATAAAATGAGCGGGCTCACAGGCGCTTACTGTCCCTCTTCAGGAGGGGACAATGTCACCCCGGCCCGACGCTCTGATCAGTGACCAGACCTGGGGCTGGGCTGCAGCTGCGGGAGGCTGTGCAGGGGGGTGAGGAGGTAGTCTGAGGACACACGTACAATTGCTCAGTGCCAGCAGAAGTTAATCGGCAAATGCGAGGGCTGCACTGATAAGTGTTGATGTCGATGCCATCCGCCGCGGCGCGGTGCTGCCTTCCCGGCCCGCTCCGGCTCTGGGCAGGAGCGCCGCACTTTGTGCCGCTGGTGTACGTGCTCTGCTTCCCTCCTCAGCGTTTCTCCTTCCCAGCTGTGCCTTTACCCTGCTCTGGGTAAAGGTAGCTCTGATTCTCGTTGTCAAGACGGATCTTTCCGGATTGCACTCACCTGCGCTAGGGCGGTTTTATCGGCTTGTTCAGTGCATTAGGCTTTTGTGGCCTGTCTATGGTTGCCTTCTGGCCTCTGTAGCTTTTTTTCTTTTGTGGGTTTTTTTGTTTTATATTTTGCCTCGCAGCAGTGATATGAGAGGAGCCCTCATGGTAGTACTTGAACATCCATGCTTGATATAAACTGCCTCTTGCCAACTGGGAGCTGGAGCAACAGAGCTGGAGCGGTGCTGCGAGCAGAGCGCTGCTTCCAAGGGCACCTGGGTTTGCTCCACCATTCCCTTTGCAGCAAGTGCTTTACTCTGCCCTGCCTTCCTCAGCTGTGCCCTGCAGCAGCATCCGGTAATAAATGGGTCACAGCTGCTATCTCCAGGATATTTATTCTTACAGGTCTCCATGTCTAGAGACCTTGAGAAGCAGTGGTGGGGTAGGAAGCTGCCTCAGTGGCTGGAGCTGGGAGGGCTGAGTTCACTGCACTGTAATGAAAAACTGAACTGAAAAAGGCTTGGGGGTGTTTGTCCTGGGGTCCCAGAGTGAGCCAGCATAAAAGGAAGAACTGATGGAAGTTTATCCTGATGGTGTGAAGCCAGCACCTTGTTTAAACGAATTGCATAAACTGTAGCATTGTTGTGTTCTAGGTTACCTCAGCTTGCAGTAAGGATGCAGCAGGACTGGGGCACTATTAGCATGTGAACCTGCATATCCTATAAGAAGTTATTCATGGTAAGACCTTCTTGCCAAAAATACTGCATTATATTCCTTACCACAAATGCTTTGATGTGGTTTATTGTGATACTGATATAGAAATAGAAACAAATGTGCAAAAAAGGCAGCTGTTACTTCTGTGCGTGGATGCAGTTCTGAAAGCCTTCAAAATAGAGGAAAGCTTCTCAGGGATCAAGAATGTTGTGCCATTACTGTGTACACAAGGAGTTTTGAGCCATCACTGTGGCAGGAGACGAATTAGAACTGCATTAAGCATAAATATCAGTAGCCCTAACTGTTACAGGTGCCTCTGAAATACAGCTTTGCTTGGCTAAAAGCCCAGTCTCAGGGAATGATTGGAGTCTTCTCATGCCTCTCATCTAGTCAGCTTTCAAAAAGTAAGGTCAGTTAAGTTGTTGCTTTGGTTTGAAGTGGTTGAAGAAGTACAGGAGCCAAGTTCGGTTAAAATAAATGGTGTTTGGATGTGGGGTGGGAAGGCAAGTCTCAGCTCTTTATTGTGCAACTAATAGGTTGAAATTGGCACACAGCCTTGTTAATATGGCATAAATCCTGCCTCCTTCATCCTGGTCCATTCTTCTGTGGGCTCATCAATAAATTCTTTTGACTGCTCGCTCATCATATGCCTGTGACAGATGAACTGGCTCTTCTGGAGGTTCCCACAGCCCTGGTGTTTCCTAATGCAAAGGGAACTTTAGATAATAACTGGCCTTGTGAATAAGAGGTTCTTCCTGAGCTGGCAGGAGGAGAGTCAAATGAGTGAGCTGTTGTGAGAGTGAAATATAAACTTGTTGTACTAGTGACCTAAGAGCTGGCGTGCAGCTTCTTACGTTTGATTTTTCTTGCTTTCTTGTAACTGATGGTATTTTGAGTAAAAGAAACATCAGCCAGAAGGCAAAGCTCCCTGCTGCTAGGGCTGAGACTTTGGTACTAGAGTGAAGCAACTGCAACACCACAGATTGAAGCAACTAACATTAATGGATTAGCTTGTCTCTTTTCACTGGAAAATCAATAGTGCAGGGGACTGGAATGTGTTTTCTGTACAGAGCTGTCTGTTTGCTTCAGGTGGGTTTTTCCTAAGTGGAGTTTGGGTTGTGCTGTCACTTGGACACTGAGCTTTCCCAAAGGATCAATCCTGCCCCTCTGCCACCTCCAGCAGGCTGGCAAGGACTGTCTGGGAGGGAAGGATGCTGTGCTGCTACTTGTACATCTGGCCAGGTGTGCTGCAGATGCTACCAGCCCTTAAGAAAAGCAGGGTGGCTGATGTGATGGGCAGAGGCCATTGGTGAGCTCAGACATACTTGACTTCCTCAGTGAAGAAGGTCCTGCCTTGCTTTAGTGCTTGGTTTGGCTGATGTGGTGTTGGATGGTGGGCATGAACTTTGGAAGCAAACCAGCTAAACAATCTGGGCAAAGCAGTGGATCTGGACAGATCTCTGCTTTTGGGCACTTCCTGCAGTTGGGAATTCACACAGTGGTGATGTTGGGCTCAAACCACAGCCCCTCTTCCCAGCATAGCCACCCTGGCAAGGCTGAGGGGCCATGCTGCTTCTTTCCCTGAATAAAGCTGTCCTTTGGAGTCAGCTCACTTGGACAGCAAGGCACCAAAGCTGACACTGTTCTCTCCTGATCCTGGAGACCAATCTCTCCCAAATAGGGCAGGTGTCAGAACTGATATCTGTGATCACCCACTCCCAACACCAAGTTGTACCGGTTTAAGAAGGGCCTTTTAAAATTCCTTTCTTGGACTAGAGTGTTCCAGCAGACTCACAAATCTTTCATTTTCAGAACACTTGAAGAAAATAAGTAATAAATATCCCCTGTGCAGTGTTATTTTGTGCAGTGGTAGCAACAGCATCCTAGAAGCCAGAGTTGGAGAAGACCTGTTAAGTCAGCTAAACACTCCCATGGGAAATGCAATATAAGCCTTTTTCTCAACAGCATATTTTCCAGTATTTTGTTTGGTGCTTTAACACCAGCTTTGTTTTTAAACAGAGGTCTGACCTTGCTGCCTGCCTGATTCACATCAGCGTTTTCAACTAAGACCAGCAGTCTTGATCTCTCATCCCCTGAAATTATCATTAATTCCTTAATACACAGGTAGAAAGCACCAGGACTGCAGAACTGTGCAGTTATGCCTCTTCAAACATTACCAGAGGCTGTGGGGGAAAGAGCTCTGGACAGACTGGTATCTCTTTATACTCCTAAATAAGCCTCCAACTTCTTAATATCATCCTAAATTGCGCTTTATGTCTGGGTGAGATCACTGACGCTCTTGTCCAAAAATGTGGATTTTTGGACTACATCAGCAAATCCCACACGTGGCTCATGCTTCTGTAAGCAGGACTATAAATATAAATAATGCAGCTGGGATTTATCTTGTAAGTTGAAGTCGCTATAATGCTCTGGGGCAGAGCTGATCTCCGAAGCCTGTTGCACCGGTTTGGTGTGCACTGTACAAGGAAGGCAGAGGAGCAGGCTGAGAGCAGACAGACACCCCACTAGCCCCAGGCACCAAGGCTTTATCTCTTCTTCTGTGCTGCTGCTAAGTCGTTACAAAGTGGGGGACAGTTTCCTTCCCTTCAGGCGACTCCTGCCTGACACGGTGAGCAGGGATAATGTTGTCCCTAAAGCCGAATCCTCCAGGCAGCTGGAGAATCCTGTGAAAAGCAGCTGAGAAGTCTGTAGGGGAAAAAGTAAAGCGGGAAAATAATGGCTTAGTGGTGTGGGCACTGTTGGTATTGTGGCAGACAAGGGGTTAGTGGCCTTCGGGAACATTCATCCTTGCTGAACCCAAGTACCTCCTACCCCTGGCAGCTTGTAGCTTGATATGTTTGCAGGGCCCTCTGCATCCGTGTCACACTGGTCCACATCTCCCTCGCTTTGTGCTGTCTATCCCAGGGGCTTTTGTAGTCAATATAAATATTGTTGTGGTTGCCAATGCCCTGCCAGGAGAGGATACAAATATGCGGGAATTTGGGGAAGTATCTGTGTGTAAAGATGATGCCCTCACACTTTGTTGGAGGGAACTAATTAATCTCTCTTACCATGCTAATAAATTGGGGAGGCAGGGAACAACTCCTCAAGGTCACCCAGTGTCAGGAAGGAGGAAAGCTCCACTTTCATACCCTGTGGGAGATCAAAGCAAGCTGGTGGTGGGGGTACAGCCAAACTTGGCTCTGCAGCTCCTCTGCTGTCCTTCCAAGTATCACAACCCAACCATTCAGCTCTCCTGCATCCATCCACTTTGCTGCTTCCCTCCTGCTTGTTCAGATGCAATTAGGAGATGCAGAATAAGGGGGAGCCAGGGGTCAAGGAGGCGGTAAAGTGATTACAAGATGCTGCAAACGGCTGTGCCATAAATACTCCAATGATGAAAAATTAGATACCAGTCACCTCGGGGTTATTACTGGCCTCTATCTTTCTCTGGTTGTGAAAAATTATAATGGAAGCGTATTTACCCCAGAGAGTGCAAGCTTGCCTCTGGCTGTGATCCTGCACACCCCAGGTGTGCCAGGGAATGCAGTTCTTGCACTGAATGACTTTCTGAAAACACTTCGTGCCTGGATTCCTTCAGTTTAAGGGGAGAAAGAACTCAGTATTCCAGTGTATTCTTTCCAAAGTGGAAAGTTTCTGGTGCTCAGAGATGGGCCAGCTCCAGAAACAGACTGTGGCCCTGAGAGAGGATGGGGAAGGGAGAGCAGAGCAGCACCCTCAGGTACTGCCTTGCTGTGCATGTGCTGCTTCTGCCTTGGCCTCCCTGAGCTGCACATAGAGGCTGCCCAGGTGCCAGCTGATCCCTGTTGTGTTGGATGCCTGGAAGGATCAGAGCTTGTAAGGAGCTGGGATGAGTACACTGCTTTACTGCATGGGCAGTCAAAATCAAAACCTGGGGCTGGGCTAGAGCCTTTGGAAATCTACAGATAATATTCAGATCTGCTGAAATTGGTAGCTTTGGGGATACGAGTGCTTCTTTCCATCACTTGCAGGAGGTCTTCCATTTTGAAAGAGCCGCTGGGATCACTGTGGCACAGGAACCACGAGAGGCAGCATCCACCTTAAGGGGCACTGTGGGTGCGAGTGGGTGAAAAGCCACAGGCTTCGCTGGCAAAAACCACCCTGGCAGCAGCTGAGGTCTTAGTTCCTGGAGGATACCTCCTCCCTGCCTGAAGGAACTGGGGAGGAAAGTGGGAGAGGGTTCCTCAGTGCCAGGAATACGCCTCGTGTGAGTTATGACTATAAACTTCTGCCAGGTGTCCCGAGAGCGGCACGTTAATTACCGGAGCTGCTGTGGCAGCAGATGCCTGCTGTACCCAAAGCGTTACTGCCCTTGTTTCTTTATCTATAAATACTCCTTGTGGGATGTCTGGCAGCTGCATCCTCCCTCCATTGTGACTTCCTGACTCTACAGGGGATCTGGAGGTTAAAATCCCACTTGCCTCTCAACTTCTTTGAGCAATCCTTGTTCTGTAGCTGGTTTATCTCTTTTCAACCAACTTGGAGCTTCATAACAGCTTGTCTGCTGATAACTTGCTGCCTATCAGCACGGCCCCTGCTGCAGCCCTGCCTCCAGCCTTGAGAGGCTGTGGATTTTCAGCTTTAATATTTTTTTTTTCATCTGTAAAAAGCTCCTTCCTGAACAATCAGACTCTTTTCATGTATTTATATTTGTACTGTCCACTGCAAGGGGTAAAGCTTTACCAAGGAAAGCTTGGATCACCGCCCTCGCTGATGGGCCATCTGGCTCTCTAGCTCAAGATATGAGCTCATGCAGGACAGAAACATGGCCTTGTCACCCTAGTGATGGGGAGGAGAGATGTCAGAGGGGACAGAGTGCGTGAGACCCTTTTCCCTTGAGATGTTTTAGCTGAAAAGCACTGAGACCCTGGCAGGAGTGATTGGAGTCTGCCAGGGGGTAACACAACCTGAAGTGAGTGCAGAGGAGCTACTAGAGGCTGCAGGTGAGCGTTGGAGCTGCAGATAGCTCTGAAATGTGGTGAAGCTTTTTTTCTTTTATCTAGGAGTCCCAAACAGGTGTGGGAAAAGCACCTTTCATTTAATATTTCTCTCCAAGGTCAGCCCTAAAAATTCTTTGAGGATATGAATAGGACACCCATTCCTAAGAAATTACTCAACTGAAGACAACAGGTCTGGTTCAGCTTTCCAAGCAGGGATAAAACCTCTGACCTGTGTCCGTGCTAGTAAATCAAGTTTTGCTTTTTGGGCTTTTTTTTTTCCCCCCTAGATGTGACACACTCTAGTGGAAAGCACCTGAGGTGGGAACAGAGCATCCTGGTTCTCCTGACATCTCGTTTGTTCTCTGTACTTGCGCAGTCTGGTTTGTTGGATTGTTTTGTCTGTCCCTTCTAGTGCTCATCTGAGTTGTGAAATTGCTCTGAGCTCGGGGACGTCTTGCAGAAGCAGAGCGGGTGTCAGAGTTGCCACTTCTGACAGCATGTAAGAAATGTCTGCTTTTCCCTGCCCTGCTCAAGGAGACTTTCCTTGCGTCTGAGCACTGAATCAAACAAAGCTTCCTCTGGGAAGTGCTTGTTCAGTCTGTCAGCGTCATGCTTTGCTGTGGGAATGCTGTGTACCCACAGTCCTGGGTCAAGCACCCAACCCTCAGCTTTCCTGCCAAGGTGTCAAAGTCTACCAAGGAGAGTGATCTGTTTTGTGAAAACAGTGATTTTTCTCATCAGCTGTCAGCTTGCCCCCCATCAGAGTGGGGTGGTTTGCTGTGTGCTGTCTTGCAGGACAGAGGTACTATTACTCAACAGCTGTGAAATCTAAACATCAGTATCTGCAGAGATAGAGTTGATACCATCTTAAAATGAAGTTTGTCTGAGATGTTGTCACTTCTGTCAAAGGGGGAAGCAAGAACTCCAAGGAATGATTTGGTTCAGGGTGGGTTCTGCTTTTGAATGACCGTGTGGAAGACTGAGAGGAGGAGAATAGGAAAAGACAGAGTGTCTGGGGCCCAAAAGGAGATAGATATTTAAGGAGTGAGCACTACAACACCTCTTTACCATCTTCACATTAAAAAACTGAGGGATCATTTCCCTGTTATCTGAAACTTATTAACTTCTCATTGGTATGACAGCCCTGTGCTACATAAATGCATTTATTCAAAACTGTCAAACTTTATGCTCTGCTCCTGGTGCATTTGCTGCATTTAACAAGATTAATCTTCGTGGTCTCACTTTGTTCAGGTAAATATCCTGCTTCTACCCAACCTGTCTGAACATTTCCAGCCTCTGAATCAAGAAGCAATAGCTACTGTTTTTAATTCACTACTTGGCAAGCACCAAAGACAGATGCAATTCTTACAGATGAGTTCGTGGAGCATAAAAACAAGCAAGTTCTGATGACAGTTATGAATGAGGCTGGCTTTTGAGATGGTCCTCTTGCAAATGTATGCAGGCACTAGCCATAATGCTGTAACTACTGCATCTGATACATGAATCAGCCACGTTTGGGATGCTAATTGTGCTTCCTGAGCTGTATTGGCTGCCTCTGTAAAAGCCACATGCTGGGAAGCAGATGAAAGCTATTGAGTTGTACTGGTTCAGGGTGATGGATGGACCCTTCAGGTCAATAAAGAACCTGTTTGGTCAAACAGCCTACTGACTGGCTTGAAGCATGTTTGTATGGTCTGAAAGACTCTTGGCATTAGCTGGACATCGCTTAGTGGTTGAGAGCTCTCTTGGTGGTCCCCTTGGCTGAAACTAAGCTGATAAAAACCAGCCAGATGTCCTATTAACGCTTGATCTTACTCTTGCTTTTTTAAGATAAGCCAATAAACAAGGTTACATAACCAAGTTTTAACATAAGAGCTTTAATAAAATATACTTTTAGAAATATATAAATATATATAAAAATATATTCCAGGCAACGGTAAGCCCTAGCTAGTTCCCCCGTGGCAAGAAGACTTGAGTTGACCAGCCTGCTTTTTCGTTTTGAAATACTGAGAGCTGACAGGTGCAGAGGCTGGGAAAGTGGTGTCAGCTGAGTTGCCGGCTCAGAGAAGCTCCCAAACCTTGGTGCCTGTGCTGCTGTGGCTTGGCTTGGTGGGAGGAATGGATTTGAAGACCCTCCCAGGGGTTGAGCAAGCTGGTGTGCTGCTCGTGGCTCCTACTAACCTGCAGGGAAGAGTGTAATCCAGGGTGACAAGCTGCTGTTCTTTCTTCTACCCTCACTGGCTCCTCATTTTCTTACTGGAAATGTCAGTAAAGGCAAGAAAAACAGTGGTTTTTTCAGTCACTACTGTTCTGGCTCTTCATGCTGTTTTTCAGAATAAGAAAGGAAGGAAAAATAAAGGATTTTACATTTATTTGCTGTGTGTGGTTTTCACAAACCCTCCCCTATGAGCCTGGGGACTTTATCTCGCCTTTCCTATTTAATGGAGGAGTTTCGACAGAAATTAGGGAATCACTTTTAATAGGCAGCCCTGTGCAAAAGTACTGTAAATGTTTCTCTCTGCCATCCTGTGAATTTAAACAGCATTTAATAGGTCCAATTCTCCTCCTTAGCCAAAGGAAGCATTCCCTTACCTTCTTTGAGTTTAGCAATGAATCAGCCACATGTGCCTGTTTGTTTCTAATAGGAAACCACTTCACTAGTAGAAAAATCTTTAATCAAAGCAGATTATGCTCATTCTGCCTAGAGTTAATTTGCTGCAGCTTAGGAAGAGAATGATGAACTCCTAGAAAATATCTTGGCTGGCTCAAGAGGTGAACTGGAAAATTTGGGAGAGGTTTTTGATGTGTTGGGTCTCTGCATATTTGATTTCTGGCAGTGCTGACCAGTGCAGTTTTCTATGTAGGTTTTAGACTGTTTGAATTACATGTGTAGTGGAGCACTTTGTAAATTATTTCCCTCTGGGAGAGACTTGAGCTTGGGAAACATCGTGTGGAAAGTTTGGGTATGTGTCTGAGGTGCTTATTTGGGTTTACCTTTTCCTTAGGGAGAAGTTATGAAACTAATTAACTTAATGGGTCGGAAGAGCATTGAGGTGTCTGGCACAGCAAGGTAGAGAAAGTAGACATCCTTCTGCTAAGCATTGTGGTCTCTTCCCATCCTTCTGAGGATGTTTTTAAGTAGGGTTTGTGGCCTTGAGACTTTTCTGAGGGCTGATGATGAGATTAGCTCTAATCCAGGGACTGAGTCCTTGCTCCTTGCGTCCTAACTGTTGGTGAGGAGCTGCTCCCTTTGTCCTGTCCTGTACTCAATCCTATGGAACTGTACACCATTTCACTTCAAAATGATGTCAGTCTGGCTGTTTGCTGCCCTTTTCTGACCAGCCTTTCTCCTCCCAAGAGGGCCAGTGTGTGCTGTGGCTTCCTTTCATAAAGCTGGTTGGCACAAATCCCTACAGGGCACCCTCATCTCATTGCAGGCCTTAGCATTGTTTGTATCGATCCATGGGTACCCATCTTGGATCACTAATGGACACCAAGTGGAAAAGGTAATAAATTTTTATTGCACTAGAATTAATCTCTTGCTTAGTTCCTTTGGACCAGCTCCAGGATGTTGTTAAGAACAGAAGATACTGATCATACTAAAGGATGGGAGGGGAATCCAGCCATTCAAGCACAACGACTTGTGCCTCTTCCCCAAGAGTTGAGCAGTAAAGCCCAGAGACGAGCAGAGCTGAAAGTGTTGCTCAATGGATTTAACTGTTTAAGGTGGTTTGAGTACTGTAGAATCAATGCAGAAAGTGGAGAGTAAATCAGAATTCTTCCTGCTTCTTTAGCAGATGTTAGGGAGCATGTAAGAGACACGGGTTCTTCCAGCTTTTCAGTCCCAAATCTACCTTAACATGGCTCTTTCCTCGGTGTGCGAGACAAATCTGGGTTTCAGACACAGCTGCCTCAGTGCTCTGTGATTTTGTGTCAGTCTTTGCTATGGTTTGAGGGGCTGTTTTGCCGATTGGTTCTGGTGTATTCTCATTTGCAGCAGACACCTGTTCCTTAATTATCACCATCCTTCGTCCGTCTCTTTGTGTTCCAGCGCTTTCTGACGCAGGAGCTATTAATGTGAGTTGAAGGCAGGCTGTGTTGAGCAGTGTCTGTATTGGGAGAGGAGGTTGAAAGAGATTAGTCACAAACTCAAGAATGATTTTCAGTGAGAGAGTTGGTGTCTATGGTTTGCTCTGGATCGTTGCCCTACATCACTCGTTAGTCTAAAGTTTATTTAGTCCTTTGGGGTTTGCACACTGTCCTAGGTCAGAGTGGCAGACCATAGAGAGCAGGAGAGTAGAGTTAACCTCCTGATTAGACAAAAGGAACAAGAGGGAAAAGATCAAAAAGAAAAAAAAAAAAGAAAAGAGGCATTTAACTGGTTAGTTTGCCTCTGTGTTAAAACTGGAAGTGTCATAACTGTTAATGCTGGGTTAGGTTTAGTCCTGCCAGTTATGCCTGTGGTTGTGCATTCTGTTAATTTCAGTGTTTCCTCCAAAAATCATCAGTTGCTTCACAAATCCAAATTCTGTGCATGCTTCCTGTCCTTTTTTTTCCCCCAAGCAATAAAAACAAGACTTGGTGTAAGTGATGGCCTCAGATCAGGATGTGTCTTCACCGAGTGACATGTCAAATGGAGGGTTCTCTCCCCTGCTCCTCTTCTGGGTTTACTTTGGTCATCTGAGAATACTTGTGATGTGAGGCGTTTCCAATTTGCCTTGCAGATATTCTGAAACTGTCTCAAAAAAGGTTTCTTGGGGTTGTACTAGTCTTAAAATAGCTTGGAATCTGTTCTGTCCCTGACTCTGTTGGGGTCGTCAGAGACCTTGAGGCTCAGCAGCCTGCCCCTCTGAGTCCCAGTTCTTCACTTCTGGTGACACCTTTTCTTGAACTGCTGTAAGAAGTCATGGAAAAGAGCAATGTGTAAATATTAATGTTGAATATTTGTCTTTAAAAATCCCTTTGGGATGCTTTACAAACCTGGTCTGTGTGTGTTGTGGCTTTCTAAACACTGCCTGCTTACAGAATTTGGACCTGTTAGTATATCGCTAGCTGGTGCCATCCCATGGATGACAAGCAGGGCTCTCTTCTGTAACACCCATTTTGGCTCCCTGTCATAAGTAGCTTCTCTCAGTCTACATTCAGACCACAGCCAAGGCTCATTTCTTCCTGCAGCAAAGACTGTTCTCTCTGGGGTAGGTAAGGCTCAAGTGCCACTTGGTGCAGAGAGAGAGAGGTGACAGTAGTGCAGAGGACGTCATCTCTGAGCATGGGCAGACTGCATGGTTGCCTTTTGTGCTCTAGGAGAGTGCTAGAAAAAACTCATATATGTAGTCCAGATTTCTAGGATGGGTCTTCATTGGATGTATTTTGCAACCCAGATAAAAAAAGATGCAACAGACAGGTGCTGCAGTGTACCACTCTTTAATTTACCCCATCCCTGCAAGTGTTCAAGGCCAGGCTGGACAAGACTTGGAGCAATCTGGTCCAGTGGAAGGGGTCTGTGCCTATGGCAGGGGCTTGGAACTAGATGGTCTTCAAGGTCCCTTCCAACCTAAACCATTCCGTGATTCTGTGAAACACTGGTCTCTTAGTACTCATCTAAGAGGACAGTGAAGAAAGGTCTCTTCATTTACAGAACCTTTAATTTCCACACTGAATTATGGTCTTTCTTATGATTGTTTTTTTCCTCAGGTTTTTTTTTTTTAACACAAGTTTTCAGCTTCCAAGTCAGGAACTGAACTGTTACGCTATAGCTTCCCACTATATGTTTTCCATATACAAAAAACCTATGTTTTACACAATCAACTTAAAACTTGGGGAAAAAAGTTCCATGCAGACCTGGCTCCACTGCTGTTGAGCCTGGGCTACCCCGAAGCCACCCCATCAATGTTAATGCAAGCAGACTGGTCAGGGCTATTGCTATTCAGACCTAAACTGAGCATGTACTCGGGCAAAGAGGCCACAGTTTAATATTTAATGTTCTGTAAGGCTGCACTGAGAGCTTTTACTGAAATGTGTCAGTAAAGGAGTGCTGGAGCAGTGATAGCAAGTGGCCAAGAGCCAAGAGGATCCTGAGCTCCACTTCTGCCCGAGGCATGTTCTCTGATACCAAACAGCGCGCTTGACCCCCTGTGTGTCAGCCAACTTAGCTGTAAAATTAAGCAACAAAAAGAAAGCATGACAAATGGACATGTCTGGAGGTGAACCTTCAACGCAAGCTTTGTTCTACTAATAAATTCATCTTACTGGCAGAACTTCGGGTTTTAACCTAACGTGTCTGTTTTTGTCGTCCTTCCAGGCAGCATTCACTCTCCTCTTGGGTCCTTTCACCTTCTTCAATGTGCAGAAGACTAAGTATCTTCAAATCATGACGTCCCTCATGAGATGGATAGGTGAGTCTTGGCAGAGTCTTGGCCACCTCTTTACCACTGATGGAACCTGAGTCATGGCACTGACGCTTCTCTTTGGCAAGATGTTCTTGTTTGGAAGCAAGTGCTTTTCAAAACAGCCTCTTTGAGGACGGTTGTGCAGGCCTAATAAATCTTGGAGGAGAAGGATTTTATTCTAAAATGAAATTTTTGATTAAAACAAAACAAATTGTTCTCAATCGGACATGGAAGGGAGATGAAGTTTTAGTCTGGTTTGTGTAAGAAGCAGAAGAGGTTTGGAAGAGCCTCCTGCATGGGGGCTGTCTGTGATATCCACCAGTTGTAAGTTTCTCATTCTCACAGCATGCATATAACAGACTTTGAAGAATCTTGTTTTGATCTGAGAACAAAAGGCACTTCTGTCAGACTTTCCACCCTTAGTTTTATCTCTGTTTGCATTTTGTTTTCCTGGGTCTTCCTTTATGGTAGGATGTGCCACACTGGAAACCCCCAAACCAATCTCTTGTCCTTGGGAAGCCCTGCTCCCATGAGTTCTCTCTCAAGTCTTATTGCCAGGAACTTCTGGGAAGACAGATCATTGCCTTAAGGGAAGTAAGACATCACTACCATTTTTTTTTTTTCAGTGCCTTTGTCATTCAGAGATGCAGCAGCCTCACGTCTGGATTGCATGTGTACATGTCCTTAAAGGCTGAGAGATGTGTGTGTGTGTGTGTTGTGGAGGCTTATATTCAGGTTTGTCTGTTTTTGTGTAACCTAGAGTGACTGACATTCAGGGCTAATAAAGAGTATTTCTGCAGGTTAATAACCAACACTTCTGCAGGTCAACAGTCTCCTGGTTCATGAGTCCAGACCATTCAAGCACAGAATTAGCTCTGTTTCTACCTATCACTGACCTGGAATAAGAAGAAAAGCTGCTGTATTTCCCACCACACACATACTCTTGACCTGACTGCAGTTGGGTATTGTCCCTTTTCTGTGAATTCATCCTGTTGGGAAGTGCTGGCAGTCACTGCAGAGGAATAGAGATCCTCTGTTCTAGAGAACTCCTGAGATGGGGTTAAGCAGTTGTCACCCAGGAAAATGAAGTTGGATTTTAAGCTCTCAAGTCTCAGATCTTGAACAGCTTGATTTAACAAATCCTGACCTTGGATGGTGTGAAAATCCTGAATGTCTGTTTTTCCCCTTTGTTGTCTGAGCACATGAAAGGTTTGAAAGCCCTCCAGTTCTTCAGAGAAGGGTTATCTCATTAAGGGGTACTAAAGGAAGTGTGGAAGTTTTGGGTTCTTTTTTTTTCCTTCTTTTTTTAAAGAGTGATCTCTGCTCAGCTGACTGGCCTGTTTCCAATCACCCTGCCTCCTCTTTCCTGGTAAAGACATCAGTCAGAGCTCATCCTGTCTCTGTGACAGCCCGACGCCTGCCTCATCTGCCGTTGGTTTCCCTTTAGCCAGCTCCTTCCAGTATGAGCATTGCTAAACCTTGGCATAGAGGCAGAACTGTTCCTCTTTTTCATCTCTTGATGGAGAGGGACAAAAGCAGTGTTTGGAGAAGTGTAGGGGAAATTCATGCTTTAGCCTGATTGATTCTTACATCAGCACGCTGGGGAACAGCTGCCCCAGATAATGATAGTTAATGACCCTGACAGCACCTCGGTGGCTACTTAGAGCAATGGATTCCGTATGTGTACAATGAGGGATAGATTTATTGGGAAGGACGATTTATCAAAAAGCCATGTGATGCAGGGAATAGAGAAAGCTCTTGCTGCAGATTCCGGGATGAGAACGGATCCCACACTGCTGAGATTTATGACACTAGTTTCTCCTATGTCCTCACATCACTGCTGTCCCCTCCTTCAAAAGGAGTCTTACTTAAATATGGGTTGGTCTTTGTTGGTGCTTAGAGAGCTTAGATCCTAAAGAATGGTCTTGGGTAGTGTTTTATGGTCTCCTGGACTTTTCCTGCCTGAATGCCAGTGGCTGGATGTGAACTCTCTGCCCTGGTACAATCCGTGCCTTTTCTTCACTTTCCTTGAGTTGGTTTTAGCCGTGGGTGCTGAGGGTGGTTCTCTTGCAAAGCACTCTGAGCAGCAGAGCAATACTGGAGCTGCCAGCCTACCCATTTGTTGTGCTGGGAAAAACTTCCCACGAGGACAGTGGCTTATAGAGCTTAGATCTGCCCATTATCTTGGTGTGGATGGGAAGCTGACCTATGCTTTGCACTGAGATTTGAGAAAATCAAACCTCCCTGAGCTGGGGGGTCAGTACAGATTTTGCAATGTGTCTACTGCACAGAACCCACTGCACACCCTTTTCCCCAGCCCGATGGAAAGCCCCTGGATTTCGGAGCAGCAGAGGCTGATGTAAAGCAGCACTGCCCCAGGTGTACTGGTGATTCAGATGATAGCGGCTGAGAGGATGGTTCTTGGCAGCAGGGAGAGCTAGCTGTGTGTGAAGGTCATTTCTGCTCGCGTTTGTAACAGTGTCAGCCTTGCCTTTGAAAGTTGCTTTTCCTCTTTCTCCTGATCTAAGTGATAATCAAATGTCACCAGCCTCTTCCTGAGGCTCGTACTCATCGCAAGCAGCACATCAGCTATCAAAGCTTACAGCAGCCTCTTTCCACACCTCACAGACAAGAGCAATTTTATTCTGTCTCTGAAAAATAGTCTTAAACGCTGGGATCTAAACTGGAAGTTAAGAATGGAGATGTGGCAGGGATCAGCCCTTCATCTGGCTGTGTTTGTCCTCTCAGGGTAAGGGACTATGCAGGACAGGCACTGCTGAAGCCTCTAAAGGGAGAAAGTTGAAGGAGGAGCTCACAAGCCCAAGTGTTGCACTGCTAGAGAGCCCAGACAGATGGGCTCTCCTTGTCTGGGCCTGTTGATCATGGACAGCTCATCTGGAAACAAGGCTGGCATGGCGAGGCGCTTTCGTGCCAGGACTGAGAGGAGCACAGAGGCTGGATCTGTGTCTCCAGGTGGAGTGGGGCTGGTGACAGAGAGGGCTTCCAAAGGCACTGAGATGTTGGCAGTCTTCTGAAGAGTAACAGCTTACACACTTGGCTGCAAACTCAATTGCCACTTCATGTGGGTGAATGCCAGTGGTTAAATTCAGTGCAGCAGTTGGTGCTTGAACTGTTGGCCTTATCCATGCTTAGAGATCTCTGTTCTGCAGGAGCTGGCATGGTGTGTAAGGCTTTGCCTACAAAAGCTCTCATCCCTTTCCCAGCTGCAGAAGCTCCTCTGGTACCTAAACTGACTTGGGAGACAAAGCACACGCACTCTAAGGGGTGCAACAAGGGTGCAACAAGCCTGCTGTGCTTCCCTGGAGAAAGGGTCATCGCTTGGTTTAAATCCTGGCAATGGTGCTTACAGTGAAGACTTGTTTTGAGTTATGGTTAGAAAGTTGTTAGCTCACCCAGCTCTATTAAGTGCAGAAATGGGGCCAGGTGAGCGTGGATCATTGCCATGGGGTGAGGAGAGTCCTTCCCCAGACTGTAATTCCTTCCTTCCTTTCAGCTCCCATCCACTTTGGTCTCATGAAAGTGTAGAGCTGTTATTAACCCAAGTCCTTTAGCAGTTTTGGAGCCTGTTTCCAGGTCTCTTAGAAGGTTCTTGAAGCAGGGAGTCTCCCACAGAAGCCTAAACCAACTAAGCCATCAACAAATTAGAGCTGTTGGTATTTTCAATTCTGCTGTTTGGACTTAAGGCTCTTTTGTTTTCCTGGAGGGTTTAACTCTCTGGTGGTGATGGATTGTTCTCTAAAGAGACTTGAATATTTAGCTGGGGTTTTTTTCCCCCCTCATTTCTTCAATTCTGATGAAGTGGCTGGCATTAGGTGTGAGCTGCTGAAGGGCATGACCCAGAAAAAGGGACTGAGCCAGGCAAGTTGTATACATCTTTCAAAGCAGAGGGGACACAGCTCGCTGGGGCATAGCCCTACCTCTTTACTGTTGGATAATATTGGATAATAACTGTCTAGCAGCGTCATGGGATAGAATATGGATTAGGAAAGATAACAAAAGGACAGGGCTTGGTGGAGCTCAGCAGCAAACATTGGGCTATTGTGTATTAAGCAGCTAACCCGATTAGTTGCAGCCTGTTGCAGCCTGAGATGTCCAGCTCTGTAGGTGAGGACTGTTGGCTTTAAAGACACTGGTAGCAAGATTATTGCTGCTGTTATTGAATAGTCCCTGGCAAATGTTCCCAGACAGCTCCCATGTGGGACATTTGCTCTGTGTGCTGCTCTTGATGCTGTATTATAGTTATTAGAAAGTATTGTATTTTAATAAAGAGATGTTTTATAGAGGAATAAACTTTTGGTTGCTGCAGGCTCAGTTGTCTCTCCCTGTAGCACAGTCAGATCATACCAGATCTATTCAAGTGACTGCAGCCCTTGAGACAGCATTCCCAACCCTGCCCAAATGATGATCTCACAATTATGTGCCCAGGAATAAATTCTATCCCTTAGCTCTTTCCCGTAGCCAGCAAGACAGAGAGAGAGTGGACAGGAATAGCCTGGAGGTGTGTGTTAAGCCCTTTTTTCTCCATCCCGTCCACTTCCAGGACATTTGGTAGAAGGTTTCTGGGGAAGTAACTAGGAAAGGGCTCTCCAGAGCATGCTGGTGGGGCTGACTTTCCATATCTGTTGATTTCTCTGATAGTTCTGCTCTCTCCACCAAAGCCCTGCCCTTTACAGCACTGCTCTGCAGAGGACTCGTCTCAGGCCATCTCACCTTGTGAGCAGTCTCAGGTAACTGTCCCTGCCATCCTCAGCAGTGGAACCAGCTGTGCTGGAGTTGATTCAGTGCAGAAACCTGGAGTCATTCTGATATGTCCCTTCAACTGCTGAGACTGAGAACACAGGGGAGGCTGATTTAGGAGGGGGTGACACTTATCGGAAGTCCTGTGTCTTCAGCCTCCTGCAGAGAGAGTAGTGTGCCAGTGCTCACAATCCTCAAGGTGGGTGGCCTCTTTTCACATCAGAAATGGAGCCTTCTGCAAACAGCTTAAGAAGGGACCATGTTGATCTTTGCCCCTTCCCTTTCACAGTGCAGGGCGAACGGGAGGAGGAGGGAATTGGACTGTAAATCAGGACACTGTTGCATGTTCATTCTGACAAGCTGCTTCAACAAAGTTACTTCATGTTCTTATGTCCCTTTTGGAGCAGATGAAGCTGCTGTCAGAGCCCAGGGTAAATAATTCACTAAGAGAAGTGAATATATTTATGAAGAGTTAGTTAAAATGCTGTGCTTCTGTCATGCCTGCTTTTGGAATTGTCAGCTGAGGAGCTCATTTCGGTCCTGCTTGTGGGGGGCAGTGGGGTGAAGCAGTGCCTGTGTGAGGGAAAGAGCCTTGTTAGCTTCAGATGCAGATGGAGAGTGATATACAGTGTGGGACAGGACAACTCAGATCCTGCATGAGTAGCTGATGCTACTGAAAAGAGCACTTTATCAGTGCAGCAGGAGACGTGGATGGGTCTGAGAGCTGAAGAAGGGGAGCTGGAAATGTAAGGACATGTTCAACCCTGCAGAAGGGTCTGGATGACGGTGCTCACACACATTTTCAGAGGGGAGGTGTGGCATGAAAAGCTGCTCTCTATTCAGAGTGTGTTTTGTTGGAACATGACAATACAAAACTTTGCTGGGTAGGGCCCAAAGCAGGATGGGGATGATGTGGCTAAGGCTGCAAAGCATCTGAATTTCATGGGACATGGGTGCTCTGCACCCAGGGCTTTCCAGAGCACACATGGCCATAGCTCAGACTCATGGTGACACCAAAGTCTGTGCCATTCCTTTCTCACAGAAGAGTAAATTCTGGTATGGACAGTGGAGTGACTGTCAGAGCTGATAGGCCAAGACAACAGCAGAGCTGAGAGCAGAGTCCTGGTTGCAGAGGCTTTGTGGTGCTTCTGCCAAAGGTGACCGGCAGAGAGAGGACAATAAACTATATGGGTAATTTTCCACCGGGAGCAAACAAGCCTCGCTGGCTGCGCTTTCCTTCCCATATGTTGAGATAAAGCATCTGTGATAAACACTTGAGTGCAGAGCCATTTTTATCCCTGTGAACTCTTGCTAGTGTGCAGATGTCTGTGGGACCAGCTGAGGTGGGCTGAGAGGGGGCAGCTGCGCTGGGTTCACGGAAGGAGTGATAGGGGAGGCTACTTGTAAACCTTGGTTATTGCATTGCAAACCTAATGAAGAAAGGCAGGGAAATTATGCCCTTACAGCAGAGAAGCCCTGCTGAACTGCTTTTGCCTGCCAGAGTCCTGGTGGTACTTTTTAATGAAGTTTCCCTTTGTGAAGGAAGCGGGTTCTGCCTGGCCCGAGGCAGCAGAGTCCGAGAACGCTGCAGCAGGAGCCAGTCAAAGCCGGGGGAGTGGAGGTGCCTGAGAGGCTTTTTCTTGCCTTCCTGGTAAGATGTGTCACACTTCTGTGATCTTAACCTGCCCAACATGTGGCTCTGCCTCCCATGCTGTATAAGCAATAGTCCCCTGCCATGTGGACCCTGCCTCAGGCTTTGGGACAGGGCGGGTAACACTCCATTAGAGGAAGGAGCCACACTGATGTTCCACAACTTTTGCTCATACCTTTCTTTGGGGAAGTAATTTCCCTCCTCTTTTCCTTCTGACGTCTCTCTCCAGAGAATTGCTGTCTTCTGTGAGCATATCCATCTTGCTTCCCCACAGTCTCTGCACTCATAAATCCTTCATCTTCCTAGAGATGGTGTTTTAGGCTCTGTCGTTGTCAAATCTGATCCTTAACTACTCCAGCTCCCACATCTGATGGAGCAAACCTGGTTTTTGTGTTACCTCTTTACTGTCAATTCATATAGAAACCCCCTCTGAAGGTTGGAGAAATTTATCAGCTGCTGCTCCAGAGTTTACAGAGAGCTGGAGGTCATGAACAAGGGGCAGGAAATAGCTTCTGCAAGAGAAAATGGCTAAATGAGTTTTAAATTTAAAAATCAATGTCTTAATTTCAGATACTTTGTTCTGCCAGCATGGTGAACTCCAGCCATGCTTTAATACTTGAAATGCCACAGCATCCATAATGCCTGGCAGTTCCAGAGTTGCAGTGGGCTTTTCAGCTTGCCCAGATCACTGCTGGAAGGCAGCTGGCTCTGAGGGAGGGCACCAGCATCCTAGAAAGAAGTCAACAGGGAAAGAATGCAGAAGGTAGGACTGTTTGATGTGCTGCTGGGCTGTTCAATGTGCACAGAGCAGATGCTCTTGCTTTTATGCCCTTTCTCCTGAAAGTTCTGCCTAACACTAAACCAAATGAGATCTGTTCCTCTGTTTAAGAGTGGTCTGCTGTGTATCGGGTTGATGGAGGATCAAGGTTAAGGTGGGGAGAGAGCTCCCTCTTTCCAACGAGACCGGCCTCAGGAAGCTCCTGAAAACATCTTCCTCTTGGAATCCATCTTGCAACCTAATGTATGAAAAGGGAAGCAAGTGGCATGCATTGGGAAGGGGTGATTCATTATCATTATTTCCTGGCATATTGATTCTCCGCTTCGACAGGAAAGCTCTGTCACGCCGTCAGCCGGCGGTGACGGATGGCCCTGCCACAAACGTGTCGGCAGCGCGGCGTGGCACCAGCTCAGACTAATGGCTGGGGGCAGGGGAGCAGCCAGGCGTGGGGTGGCTGCACTCCACTGCCTCTCTGGATCCCTGGAAGGCACAGCAGGCAGGTATGGTGATGTTCTCCCCAGGCTTTGCTTGTGGAAGGAGGAATGAGAGCAGGGACAGGGTTGTAGAAGACGTGAACATCTCGCAAGTATTGTGTCTTCCAGGGGTGCAAGGAGGGTTAAGCCAGAAGCTCATTCTGAGCATCAGTTCCTCCAGGAACCTACCGTGATGGGGGGAGAACAAATGTGTTTTAGCCTTGGACTTCTTGTTTTTCTTTTCTGCAATAGCCTCTCTGCAATGAGATGAAGCTTGTGTGCAAACAGCATTTTTCATTTACGAAGGTGTTTTCTCTGGCACTGCAAAACGATCCTTAAACTCAGGGTGGCTAAATTATCTTCACTGCTTCTCTGCAGCTCTGTTATGCTTCTATCAAAGTGCACAAAAATGTATTTCTTTATATCCCCAGACTCCTATATTTCCCAAAATGTACTACTTTGGATGTCTGCTCATCCATATTCAGCCTTATTTCACCTGCAAGAACCAGAGCAGAACTGGCCTGTCTCTGAATCAACATCTGAGTCAAGGCAGAGAGGTAGCAATAGCTTCCTGCAAGGTCTGCTTTGGCTCCTTGAAGAGTGAGGAGAGCAAAGAGAGTCTGCAGGGAAGGCAGTTGGATGGCTGGGATGAGATTCATCACAACTTTTCATTTATGGCATAATCCATCCTTATTTTTTACCAGAGGCTCCCTTCCATCCTACACTAAAAATGATGTTTGAACATCTAGAGGAGAGAAAATGAAATAAAAAGTGTCCTCTCTGCCTTGCTGACTGCTAAGCCTGTGGTTTGGGGGTCTGGAGTGGGTCTGACACTGTGAAAAAATCAGGACAAGCAAAATCCTTGATTGCTTTTTAAGCATTTATATAAAACAGGGTTTAAAGCAAAGTTTTTGTGTAACCAATTAACAATCTGTGGTGACATCGCTGTCCACCTGGTTCTGGGTTTTGTTGGTCATGGTGTCTGAAGGTTTTTCGTCCCTGGAGCATGTTGTTTGTGTCCTGTGTGGGAGAGGAACAGATTAAGACCGTTTTCTTTTGTGAACCCATGTCTGACTTCACCAGGATCCTCATGGTAAAGGAACACTATTTTGGGGAGTTGATGTGGCAGCTGTAGGTGACACAAAAGAGTGTTGTGTGAGTACCTTCAGCCTGCAGTCCCAGGTAGAGGATGTGAGCCAGAGCTTTATGTGTGCCTGAGGATCCTGTGCTGCCTCTTTTCTGCTCAAAGCTGCCTGTCAGTCAGTCTGTCATCTTCTTTTCATCTTGATTTATCATCCAAACCATATCTAGGTTTCAGAGTGTCATTTTTGGGCTTGCCTCCTCCCAGGGACAGAGAGATAAATCTGACATGCAAATGTTTTAGCTCTCTGGTTCCAGAACTGAGAAACTCATCTGCCTCAGGGAGTGAGAGAAAACAACCATTGGGGCAGGGCTGCTGTTGCCCTCTAGGGCTGGAATTGTGCAGGGGAGGTTTCCAGTTTACCCATCACCATTTCTCTTAAGGATCTTGCATCTACAGAAGATGAGCGCTCAGGCAAGGGGAGCAGAGCTTGCCTTGTTGGAAGCACTAGCTTAAGTCTTAGTATTGAATCATCACTCCTTGTAATTTTAATGTTTAATTTCTGAAATGAGTATTTAAGGAAGAACAAAGGTTTTAAATTCTGGGTGCTTAAGCCAAAGACTTCTATCTATCATTTAGGGAGTTCTGTTCCTTCAGTGCTCCCTGCCAGAAAAGCACGTCAGGGCAGAGGAGATGGGAGATGCTCCAAGGATGGGGTGCCCACCTGGAAGTTCCCCTGAACTGGTCCTGTTGGCACTGATGAGGAAAGGAGGATTTTGAGCCACTGGTGAGAGTGGGTTTGTAGGATGGAAATAGGTCACTCATCATTCTGCTGAGCAGAGCATGAGGAGATTCACTGCCTGATGTGCAGGGGAAGAGATGCAAGACTTTGAGTTTTGTCCAGCCCAGATACAGGACCAACTCAGCACTGGGACACAGAGCCCAGTCACCTCTCCCAGGCAAGATGGAAAAGAATAGTCTCAGTGCATTTCCAGAGCTGCCCAACCTGCTTTGTCTTGCTGCTCAGGGCATCTTCTCCTCTTCCTTGTAGCCTGTGCAGCCCTGGGGAGCACAGCCATGTCACATCACCTGGAACACAGCTCTTTCTGGCTCTCTTGCTGAGCAGATATGGCTGGCAGGCATCTCCCCTCCGGGAGACGTGGGGGAGGCACAACAACTGTACCCATGTTCACAGTGCCCCTCACTCACTGGCTTGAGTGAAGGCAGGGGGAATTGCACACCCCCAGAGCAATGAGCTGTTGCCTTCCATAGCCCTCTGTGATTGCTCCTGGAGGAGTAAATAGAGCCCAGCACTCCCAAAGCAGCCTGGCCCTCGTGGTGCCGTGAAGGAATGGATCTGCTGCCATCAGCCCAGTGTTTGTGGAGGGCTGTTAGACATGCCCTGTCACTGGGAAATGGTTGGAAGCAAGAGGTTTCCTGAGGCAGCACCAGATGAAATGTGGCGTGCAGCTTGGAGCTGGTGTTTGCTGCAGGAAGAAGAGGATTACTGAGAGAGAAGAAACTGGGTTTCAGAGTGCTGGGGGTGTGCAGGAGGTGATGATCAGTGAGGTTAATCTGGTCTTGCTGGGCTCAGGAGAGGCAGTACTCACTAACTAGTCTGTAACTCTCTTCCCTATTGCCATCTCTGGCAGAGTTCTCTATCTCCAGCTGCCTGTGTCAGGGAGAGCAGGACTGGACACAGAGCAAGCCAGTGTCCTTGTCACCCCATGGCAAGCCTGCCTGGATCCCAGCTTGGACCGTGCATTGCTCTGTTTAGTTCCTCTGTGTTTATATTTACGACATTCAAAGTTGTCTGTAATAGTAGTCTCAGCATTTTGTTTTTTCATTACCTGATAATTCACAGCTCTGTTCCCTCACAGAGTGCAGAGACAGCTCTGTGCAAGCCACAGTGGCCCATCCATTGCCAGCACAAGATTGTAAATCTCACTGCTTGCTGCCCTGCCAGGCGGGTCCTTTCTCCCCCCTGTTGCTTGTTAACTCCAGCAGCTTATGATCATCTTTCCCAGGTTGATGCAATTTTTGTGACACCAGAATTAGTTTTCTGCTGGTTTTATGTGCCATGCAAGGAATGAGAGTCTCAGAGTAACTGCTGCTGGCTCAAATTTCCACCCTCAGAGTAAATAAGGGCATTAGCCCGATCTCAATTCATTTTGTCCCTGGCACGTTGCTGTTTGCGATAAGCTTTGTAAAATGTTGTTAGGCTTTTCCCCGACATAAGTGAAAGGGAAAGATGAGCAGACTTTGTGCCTAGAAGTGATGAATTTTAATAGCAGTCTTTCAGTGCTGCTTTAGTCTCTTCCAGACTGGCTTCTCCACCCTGGGATTAGCTACAGACAGCCTGTTCCTCCTGCCCAGGAAATGGCTGGCTAGTTCTTGCTCTATCATGCTCGACAGATCACAGGGACAGGAAAACTTGGTAGTAACTGCTGCTCTTGTGCACATAGGGGAGGTCTTGGAAACATTAGTCCAGTTGCAAATGTGCAGGAATATTCCTGAGGTTGACTGGAGCCAGGTTTACTTGTCTTTCTTTAGAGGTCAAAACTCAAACATCTCTTAAGCCATTTTAAATGGTGATGTTTAGGCAGTGTGTGTGGCAGAAGTATGCATGGATTGAGACCCTTGAGGGGAATGGGGTCACCAGCTATGTTAACCTTAAGCCTCTGAAGGGCTTAGGAGGACAGCCATGTGCTCCTGGGGATGGGAGGGCAAGTCCCTGTGGGAAGAAGACTGGAGGGAGATGCCTGAGCCCATTATCTTATCTGCTGACTGGCACTGACAGCAAATCACAATTAATTCCTGTGCACCTTACCTTTGATGTACCACCCTCAGATAAGGTGGTACATCAAAGAGATAAGGAGATGCTTTTGCATAGCATGAGAGAGAGCTGGTGCCAAGAGTGACAGTGTGATGGGAGGAGGGTCATGGGGAGTGCCAGCCTAGGCTTGACCTGAAACCTTCTCTCTCTCCAGCTTTCATCCTCATGATAATTCTGGCCCTCATTCGCATCAGCAGAGGCCAAGCTGAAGGTCACCCGTCCATGGCCCAGCTGTCGGGCATCCGCAATCTCTTTGGGGTGTGCGTCTACTCCTTCATGTGCCAGCACTCCCTGCCATCCCTCATCACACCCATCTCCAAGAAGAAGCATGTCAACAAGCTCGTGCTGCTCGACTACATCCTGATCCTGGCTTTCTACAGCCTCCTGTCCTTCACTGCCATTTACTGCTTCCGCAACGACACCCTCATGGACATGTACACGCTCAACTTCACCAACTGTGAGATCATCAATGTGGCCTTCATTCGGTACTTCCTGGGCCTCTTCCCCGTCTTCACCATCAGCACCAACTTCCCCATCATCGCAGTGACCTTGCGCAACAACTGGAAGACCCTTTTCCACAGAGAAGGGGGGACCTACCCGTGGGTGGTGGATAGGATTGTCTTTCCTGCCATCACACTGATTCCCCCAGTGCTGGTGGCTTTCTGCACCCACGATCTGGAGGCCCTGGTGGGGATCACGGGAGCCTATGCTGGGAATGGGATCCAGTATCTCATCCCTGCTTTCCTCGCGTACTGCAGCCGGAAGGACACTCAGCTGGTCTTCGGCAACGGGACGGTGAACAAGCACCTCTCCCCCTTCCGGCACACCTTCTGGATTGTGTTTGTGCTCATCTGGGGCTTTTCTTGCTTTGTGTTTGTGACTGCAAACATTGTCCTGAGCGAGTCAAAGCTCTGATGGGGGAGAGCAGCACGCTCCCTCCGGGGCTCCAAAGACTCCAGCATTTCAGCCACCCCTCTGGGACTGTGCAGTGGGGGAGAGGCAGTGTGAAGGGAAGTTACCAGGCCATTGGCTTGGTGACACAGGTCAGACCTGGACACAGACTTTCTTCACTCCATTCTGGGTGTGGATGGAGTGGATTCAGCCTTGTTACAGTCCTGGTTCTCAGACAAAGCCCTGGGGCTGAGCCCTTGGCAGCCTGCACCGTTAACCAGTGTCCAGCCATTTCTGCCTTCGGCCCTGTCAGAGCAGCACGTTCTCTGTCCCTCAGTGGCTCTCTGTGTGCTGCAGGTCTCGGCACACAGGACAGCAGACAGCCTTGGCTGCTCCTACACTAATCGGCTAAATGTCCCTTCTCCCAAAGGCAGGGATGTGCTGTGCAGAGTCCACCAGGAGTTTGGGAGAACTGAGTCTCCTTTCTGCTGAGACTCCTTCAAACCAACCTCCTGTGCCAGCTGAAGGAACAAATTAGGGTGGGAATAGACCTAATTCAGAAGGAAATAATTTTGTGCAGTTACATTTTCATTTTTTAGAGGCATTAATCTGTGCACCATGGATTGCCTGGGATCTGGGATCTTTTGCTTAGAGCTGGATTTCTCCAGCCCAGGAGTTTACATTCACACTTCCATCCTGTTCTCCTGTGCTGTGTCGGCCCAGCTGGACAGAGCAATATCCCTCTGCATGCAGGGATACAGCTATTCCCCCTGGAAAGGAAATCAGCCTTGCTTCCCTCGGCACCAGCACACGGCTCAGAGGTTTCTGCTGGCAGAGCTCTTGTCCCTTTCTCACCCTTGTACGGGGCTGGTACGAGCAGCCAGCCCCTGACTCCAGCGGTCAGGGATGGGCTGGGGAGGTGCTAATTACCCAGTCCTGACACGCGTGAGGCCCGCGGAGCTCCGGCTGTGCACAGTGATGCGTTCCCAGCTCCCTGAGCTGGGTAATTAGCCTTGAAACAAGGTGGGTGTTAACTCAGGGGAATGAGCTGGTGCCAGGAGGAAGCGGCCGTGCCCTGACTCAGCCCTGCCTCCAGCAGGATAGCTCCCAAAACAGGGGAACAAAACCTGAAACCCCGATGGAACTGGGCTTGAATCTCCCCTCTTCTCCTTCTGCACAGGGTTAAGGTGGGCTCTGGACTGCTCCTGCTCTCCTGCTCTGAGAATTGGGCTGCTCTTACCTTAGGCAGTTCTAGGTGAGTCTCTGCTTTTAAGGGAACTGTGGTCACTGTAACACCACAGCAACAGAACTGCTCTCTGAGGCCCTTGGGCACAGATCATACAGGGTTTCCTGACAAAAGGAGGAACTTTAAAAGTCTTCACCTGAACTATTTTAACCTCCAGTTATCAAAACAAGTTCAAAGCCAGGTGCATGTCAGATCCTCTTGCCCTCTGCACTTGCTGCAGTATTAAATGTCACCACTCACTAAAGCAAGCTTTGAACTGCAGCTCTTTTTAATCAAGCTCTGTTTTCAAGTAGGACTTTCTGGTTTCCATATGACCTGAAGTGCTCCTCCTGGGGGAATATGCAAGTACCTGGAGCTGTATAAAACCACTTCATGGCTTTTAAAGCAAAACCCTGCACCTCTTGAGCCTGAGCACTGCTACTGTGTCCTTGCTGAGCTGCCTGGAAAGGATCCGGGGGGACTATTTGTCTTCATTCCAGCTTGATCCTAAACAGGCATTGGCAGCCCTTGCTAGTGAGTTTAAACAATCCCCAAGTGCTCCTGGGAAGCTGATGTGGCATCTTCAGCACCAAATTAAGAAGGTATTTTACAGGTAGCTGGGGCTGGTGTCTTGCTTAGGAAGCAGTAGTTTGGAGGGCAGATTCATGGGGCAGCTGAGCTGGGAGCCACCTGCAAGGCAGCTGGGAGCTGGGCAGAGCCGGAGGGAGGAATTTAGTGTTGATGAGATGAGCCTTTGGAAGCTGGAGAGGCTGAGGGGGCTGTTCCTTGGCATGAGTGTGCAGGTGTGGGTTCATGGAAGGGACTGAGAGCTCTCTCTGCCCTGGGCTGCCTGTGCTTTGCAAGGCTCAGCCCAGCCCTCCGCATGCCCATTTCAGCCACTTGCCTTCACATTTCATTGCAGCCAGAGAATGGGGCTGTTCTCTGTTACTTCATTTTCTCTCGCCCTCCCATACCCTCTCAGGGCTGCCCCACTGGCCCTACCTGGGATTAGGGCAGGAAGAAAGTCCAGCCCGATATCCCCTGCCTTTCCTGCCATATCTTACATTAAAATACGTGCCTTCTCTTCCCTGGCTCATGTGCCCCCCTCGACACAGTGTGTGACAGTGACTTCTGAGGGGCTGTTACCTCCAAGAGCTGCTTGGATCCAGGTTTTGGATGCAGTGGCACACGGAGGGCTCACACCCTGGCCCCAGCCTTTGCTGTGGTACCTTACTGAGAAGGACTCTGCTCCCCAAGGAGCACGAGTGCTTCTCAAATAAATAACCACAAATTCCCAGACACCCGTCGTCCTTGCACAGCAGCAAAATAAATATATCCGAGGAATTGGGGTGATTAAGGGAAAGAAGCTCTACGGCAGAGAACATTTTTCATATAAAACATGACATAGCAATGCCTTAAAAATTACCAGAGAAAGCGAGAAGGGGATGGATCAGTGCAGCCAGTGCTGGCTGGGGGGATGCTGGGTGACCCCTGGGTGCGGGGCATGAGCTCCCTCCTCTCACCCATCACGAACTGAGTCTATTTTTATTTGGCCATTATCAGCACTAACAATTCATTATTACAGATACACACGTGATGCTTGTCCTGACTGTAATTAGTTTTCAAAAAAAAGGGATTAAAACCAATAAAATGCGCATTATACATCTGGTTTAGTCTGACTTCTTTTTCCATCCCCTTCCTCCTTGTGTGCAGGCACAGAGCAGCTATTCCTGGCGGGGACGGCTGTGACGGATGGGGCTGCAGGCCAAGGAGAAATGGCAAGCCGAGAGGCTAATGGAGACCCTCACCTCTTCTTCTCTATTAGCCTCCTGCAACTCTGGGTGGTAGCTGCAAACTCAATTAAAACATCTGTACTTTTCCCTTCTCAATTACGGCTCCTTACACTTAAAACCAAACAAATTGAATTGCTTCGCTGCCTCGGGCTGCAAAGGCAGTTTCTGCCAACGAATTTATTATCACCATAAAGCGCAGCTTGATTTATGTTAAAATATTAAAGCAGATCTTTATGATGGAAATAAACACTTTCTGCTGTGATTCTCTCGAAGGACCTCACAAGCGGCGGTGGATTTTGGGGCTTGGGCTGTAAATCTGAGGCCAAACTGGCACCAGGGTTGGATTCAGTCTATACAGCACTTGAAAGAGCAATGGCCAGGGAAAGAAAAACTTAAAGGCTGAGAGGCAGGTTTAGACAAGGTTTAGGCAAGGCTTGACCATCCCCAAGGAGCTGTGTGTCCCTGAGGGGATTCAGCTGTTTGAAGGTTTGGGGCAAGTGCTCACCATTTTATCCCTTGGATGGATTTGGGCAGCAGGCCTTGATCTCAGGAGCTGTTGATGTTTTGGGAAAGGGCACCTGCTGCAGGAGCTTGACAGGGGAAGATTTCATGCCATGGCTTTGCCCTGGCAGGAGTCAGGAACCAGGAGGTGGCTGTCCCTGCTGCTCCCTCGGGCATCCTTGAACACAAGGCAGTGCCCTGCTGTCCCTGTGCTGGCACCAGCACCTTCCTGGCCTTGAATCTATTCTCGTTTGTGATTTAACCAGCTCCCCTTGCCCTGACTGTCTCCCCATAGCAGCATCAGCACATCCTTGCCCTTGAAACCTCTTTCCAGTGGCTGACCTGTGCTGGCCTGCCTTGTTCCCCCCTCTCCTCAGCAAGATGGGTCTCATGATGCCAGGGAATAGGGGCAGTGAAAATAATACCTGCCTCAGTGATGTTGGAACTGGCAGAGGCAGGGGGTGGGTTTGGGGGACGCTGCCTGGCCCCTCCAGTGGGGCTGAGCCCCAGGGGTGGGTGGCCAGCAGTGATCCAGCTGTATTTCTCTCTGCATGGCAGCCCACAGCGGCCTGGGGCGTCCCGGGTGCCAGAGCCAGCTGAATTAAAAAGTGATTGATTAGACAATTTCACCAAAAAGAAATAATATCCCTCAGAGGCTGTTAAGCACTAAACTACCCAACCCCTCTTTGGAAAGCCCAGCCAGAGGGTGCTTCCAGGCTCCTGCTTCCCTGCAGGTTTGTCTCTGGTGCACCCAGGGGTGAGGGAATGCTGCAGGAGCAGTTCAGCCCTTCCTTGGTCCTGAAGGGTCACAGATCCCACCTGCTCTGGGCACTTTTGCCTCAATCGGCTCCTCTCCCACCAGTGCCAGGTTAGTACCTGGCACCAGAAATGGGAGAAAACTTGTGCTTTTCCATCCCAATTAGCATGTGAAGATGATTATGCAAATGCCACCATGGTGGCAGGGGACCTGGGCATTCACATGGGGCACCCAGGACAGCCCTGGCCTTACACTGGGTGCTGACACCCAACTCCAGGGCCACCTCCCCTGAGAGCACAACCAGCACCCCATTTGCCCTGTCTCTCACTGTCCTCAGCCTCCTGCAGCAAAGTCCTTCAATAAAACATGAAGCAGATCCATTTGGCCTCTGCTGAGTCACCAGGGACATCACTAATTAATTTAAAACGTGGATTGGGGATTTTTGATATTTCCTTTTTGATTTTCCCTTTTCTGCTCCCTTTTGCTCTCACATCCCCAACCCCAGCTCAAGGTTGGCTGCAGCTGTGTGTGCTGGTTTCCTTGGGCCAGAAAGCCACAATTTGGGAGAAAGTTCCCAAGGCCACACTGGAGCCTTCTGAGGACTAGCCTGTCACCCGGAGGGGCATCTGGGGAGAGCTGCTTGGGGCAAATGGGTGCCATCTCCTGGGGCAGCCTGGCTGGATCCCCTTGCCTTCAACCGGGTTTATTTATTTATGGCCTTTTTTTATACACCAGCACCTCCCTCACTCGCCAGGAGGCTCGGAGGGGCTGCCAAAGCAATTAAGAGACAATCGCAATGATAAATAAGTAAAGGGAATTAAAGCGCCGGCACCAATGTGCAATGGCAGCCAGGCTGGGGGGTGGGGGGGACTGGCTGGATTTTACCCCAGCCAGATGGGTGGATGGATTGACGGACAGACGGATAGACAGACAGACGCTGACAACGCTTTTGAACCTGAAATACTCGTGGCCAAGTCCTTCCTGACCAACCCGAGGCTTTGCAGCCATCCCCGGGGCAGGGTTGGGTGTCCCGGAGCAGCCCCTGCCATCATTCCTTCCCTGTTACCAGCCCTGGCTGCTCGGTGGCTGCCAGCAACCCCAACAGCTGCTTTGAAATGGGAAAAGAAAATTACGAAGCTTTATTGCAGCTTCTTGGGGAGCCGAGGCCAGCGATCTGGGAAGAGAGGTTGAGGGTTGGCATCTACCTGGAACAGCATTTGCCCTGCTCAGGGGCAGCTTTGTGTAGTCTTGGCACTGCTCTGGGATGGGGCTGGTACCGTCTGGCAAAGCCCTGGCTGCTGCCCGGGACCCCAGAGGCTTCAGTTCCCACTTCCCAAAGACCCCCTCCCCTGCCCGGGGGTGCCTTTGAGTCAGGGCCGCCTCTGCCCCAGCCCGGCAGGGAAAGGGCTATGTCAGACGTACATCAAGAGGAGAACTAAACCCGGCTCATCTATCGCACCTGATTTATGGCTCCATCAGCCCTCGGACGGTGGGAAATTTTTTTTCCTTTCTCATTCCCCACAGCACACCTTCCCGGGGCTGCTGTGCCAAGCCGGGGATCCCTACCAGGCTGCTGAGGCACCACCGCTCACTGGCCCGAGCCCACGGCCACCAGTGCCCAGCAGCCCAAACCCCGAGCAGGCGGCAGGAACTCAGGCTCCAGCGCTCGGCTCCAGCCTCTGCACAGACCGACGGCTCCTAATTGCCCCTCAGCGCAGTTTAATGAGTTTCCCATTTCCCTTTGCCTATCGGCCTCCGGTGGGATGAGCCTGTGCCGGGTCTCCGCAGTAAAAGGACACGAACGGAGAGGGGGCGCACACAGGACCACGAATATATCGATGATGAAAAGGGCAGCCCCGGGCTCAGCACCAGAGGATGGAAGAAGGGTCCCCAGCCAGCTGAAAATGTCTCTTTAATGACCTGAACATGGCGTTTCGAGTCCCTTTGAATGAAACGAAACGTGACGGCAACACGGCGGCAATGAGTTTGGCGTCCCCCCATGCCAGCCCTGCCTGTGCGGAGAGCCCGAGCCAGGGTGTACCATCCCCTGCCAGGCTCCTCTGACTCCCCCCAAAGCGCACGGGACCCGCCGAGCCGCTTGGAGCATCCCGCTGCCGACGGGGCAGGACCCCGGGAGGCAGGAGCCCGGCCGGGAGCCGCTGGCTGCCCCATGGGGACACACCCGGGCAAAGGGCAGGCAGAGGGGTGCGGGCACCCCCCTGCTGCCCCACATCACACCTCCGACTCCAGGCTGGAGACCCGCCGCCAGGACCCNCCCCACCGCCCGCAGCAAGCCCAGCTCCCCGCGCCTCCCGCAGTCTCTGCAGCCGCCGTCCCAGCGCCCGGAGCCCCGGGGCAGCGCCGGGAGCCCGCGGGGCGGCGGGGACCCCCGCGAGAGGTGCCCCGCGTAGAAGGGCATGTTGGCGTGGGAGTTGATGCAGGCGTGGGGCGCGCAGGGCGGCGCGGTGGCGGTGGCGGTGCGGGGGTTCTGCCGGCACGCCTCCCGGTAGGACGGCAGCCTGGTCACGGGCGAGCGCGGGNCCTGGCTCTGCAAGTCCTGGTGACTTTGGGGAAGGCGCCGCGGGAGCAGGATGCGGGCAGGAAGGGGCTGCTCGCGTCCCGCTTCTTCTCCGCTGCCGAGAGCAGCCGGGGCAGTGTCGCCGAGCCCCCGTGGCCCCCGTCCGCCCGCAGCAGCGGCGTGTTTTGCAGCCGGTTCCCCCGCCCCGACGACCGCTTGTGCTCCCTGTAGATGTCTGGCAGTGGGAGGTCCCCGGGGGACGTGGGGGGCGGGAGGGGAGCCCCGATGTGGTTCCCCACCAGCACCTGCTCCCCATAATCCCCCCCTGGGGCAGTCTTCACCAGGAGGTGAGGGAAACCCGTGAGGGCTTCATCCCCTACACAGCCACCCCGAAACTTCACGGGGTGCAGCAGGCGGGGGTGCTCGTTTGCCCCTCTCCAGTTCTCCTCCCCGAGCAGCCGGGAGTCCACGGGGATGGGCTGGGGCAGCGGCAGCCCCAGGGGAGCACCCTTGGGTGTGTAGGCTCTGCCCAGCCTCTCGGCGGGGTGCGGGCCAGAGGGGCCGGCCCGGTGTGCGCCGGTGCTGTTCTGCACCACGAGCTGGGGTGTCCTCAGGGAGAAGGTTGTCTGGAGGCGATCGCTGTGGTTGCTCCAGTCCTCGATGGTGCGGGTGGCCTGCTCCAGGGAGCCGCCCACGCTGGCTGTTGTCACCATCTCCTTGGCCGCCTGCAGCATCTTCAGCACGTTGGCCTGGGCTGAGCTGGCCGTGACATCGGGTGTGGTTGCCCGCCCAGGGCTTCCCAGGGTCTGCACCCCGTTGAAACAGCTGTAGATGCCCTGTGGGAGGAAGGGAGGGATCCCCACCATCAGCAAGGTCAGTGGGGTCCAGCCCCTATGAGCCCACCCTGCTGCTGAGGTGGAGGTGTCTTGACAGCACTGATGTCCCCTCCCCAGCATGCCCAGTACTGCCAGGGTGGGTGACACCATCCTCCATCACCTCTTTCCCCAGGGATGCTGATACGGATGTGGGCCCATTCCCAGGGCTAAGCCCTTTCCCCAAAAGCTGGCTTTTCTCCACAAGAGCTCACATCAGCACAAATATCTCTAGTCCCTCCCATGTGGGTTGAAGGGACAATGCCCACCAAGCTGTGCCTAGCCCCCTGACACCCTGTGGGGAATGTTTGGGCACCTTGAGAGCCCCCAGCAGCATCTCTCACCCTGCTGATGGCCAGGAGGAAGTCAAGCTTGTGGGACTTGGGGACAGAGTGACGCAGCTTCCAGTAGACAAGGTGCTCCCAGGCAAAGACCAGCAGGCTCAGCCCCATGGCTACGAGCAGCATGTAGAAAACCCCAGCCATGTTGTCAATGTCCAGCTTGCTGCTCATCACCTCATTCTTCTCATTCTGGCAGATCCCTGACAGCCAAACTGTCTCCAGCTTCTGGGTCTCACCTGGGGCCAGACACACACAGGAGTGCAGGGGGTGAAAATCCACTCACAGAAATCATCTTCCCAAGCGCATCCCTTGCTCATCCCCACCCCACTGTGGCTGGAGAAGGAGAAAGGGACCTCTGAGCCCCTGGAGCTGTAATACCCCTGTCCTTGCTGCTGCCTTTGGCCTGAGCATCCCACCAGTCACCTATCCTTCTCCAGGGCCCTGTCCTTTCTCTGCCTCCCATCTGCCAGCCAGCCATGCTTGCTGTCCCCTTCCCAGGCTTCTCCTCCTGACCACTGGCTTTTGTGTATGGCCATGTTCAAGATTTTACAACCCTAGAGGCATGACCCCACCCCCCCCCCCCCCCCCNACCCCCCCCCCCCCCCCAACATCCAGCTGGAGAGATGCTGCTGGATTCAATATCCCCTAAAAGGAGCTGGTAGAGAAGCCCGTCAGCGGCATCTGGCACAAAGCCCTGGAGGCTGCACAGGGTTTGGGGACCAAAGCCCTGGTCCCCAGGTTAGTGCTCAGGGCAGGGGTCAGGTGAGGATGGGGCACCCACCGTCTCCCAGGAACTGGAGCAGGGCCAGGTCGATGGCCCGCTTCCAGTGCGAGTCCTTCTGCAGGGCGATGCCGTAGCCCGTGGTGGCAAACACCTTCCCGCTGCCAATGGTCACCAGCTTGCAGCCCTCGTCCTTGCCTGCCATGTAGTTCAGAACTGCTGCATCGTAGATGAAGGCGTCCAGTTTCCTGCCCCACCAACAGGAAGGGAGAGTGAGGGGATGGTCTGAAAGCCCTTTTTTGGAGGGGTTGTGCTTCTTTCGGGGGGTCTCTACCCCTCTCAGATAGCTGTAGCCCATCTGGAGGGGGTTGTGTCTTCTTTGGGGGTCCCTGCCCCGTCTTGGAGAGGTTTGGGGGGAAGCACCCAACTTGGGGGCAGCTGTATCCCATCCAGGGGAGCCATGTCCCATCTTGGGTGGGCTGCATTCCTTTTGAGGGGAGCTGTATGAAGTTGCACCCCACCTTCAATCCTTTTTGGGGGGGGTGCCATATGCCATGCAGGGAAGCTGGGAGAGCTGTATCCAGCCTGGGGGGCCCACATCTCACTTGCAGTGGGTTGTATCCCAGTTGAGGAGCCCCTACCCCATCGGGGAGGTCCTGTACCCCATTCCAGGGTGCCATCATCCATTTGGGGGTGTTGTGTCCCATTTAAAGGAGCTGTACCTAGCTCTGGGAACCATACCCCATTTGGGGGAGCCATACCCTATTTGGGGGAGCCATACCCCATTTTGAGGCTGGTGAGGGCATCCTCCACAGAGCGCTGGTTGTACTTCACCATGTGGGTGTGCATGTCGGGGTAGTTGCTGCGGATGTTCCTCTCGGTGCTGCCATTGGGGACGGTGCCAAAGCGGAACGGGGGGTACTGCTCCTGTGGCTTCTGGAACTGCAACAGGCAGTCCCAGGGAGTGGCATCACATGGCATCCATGTCTCTCCGACACATCCNCAACCCTCACCCCAAAAAAACTTACTATCTTTAGGGAATTTTTTAGAATTCCCACCCCAACCATCAGCCCCACCTTCCTGTCGCTCAGCCCCGACACGGTGTCGATGTACTGCTCCTGGATCATGAAGGCAGCCAGGTTGGCTGTGTAGCTGGCGAGGAAGATGACGGCGAAGAAGGCCCAGATGAGCACCATGATCTTGCTGGTGGTGCCCTTGGGGTTCTCGATGGGCACCGAGTTGTTGAAGACCAGGGCCCAAAGCAGCCACACCGACTTGCCGATGGTGAAGGTGGGACCTCCTGGCCCTACAGGGACAGGGGACAGAGGGGACAGCCGTCAGCCCAGCTGGGGATGTGTCCCCCCACCCAGCTCCCACGTCCCCAACTCACTCTTGGCACTGGTGAGGTTCTGGTTGTAGCCAACAGGGCTGAAATACTCGAACACAAAGACGGTGATGGCCACCACAGTGAGGCACATGACAAACATCATGACCCACACGGCTGGGCTGTAAGGCTCTGCAAGGCAAGTGGGGCTCTGTCAGCCCCCTGGGACACCCCCTGGTGCCCTGGGGACTCCCAGGAGCCCTCCCCAGTGGATGAGGCTCATCCTCCTGAATATTGCTGGCAGCACCGTGGCCAAGCAACTCCACAGGAAATCAGGAGGGAAAGGGGCTGCTGTGGGATGGGGGGTTCCAGCCATGCTTCCCTGAGTAGACAAAATCAGGCTCTCACCAACAAGTTAAAAAATTGCTGCCCATCTCCAGGATCATTGGCAGGAGGGTTTCCTGTGCAATCACAGGTTCTCCCCTGTGATGGCTTTGGCCACAGGGCTGTGCCTGCATCAGGCACAGGAACAGCCTCCCAGCCCTGCTCGGCCCCTGGGAAAGCTCGCTGTGAGCTGGGGTGGGCAGTGAGCCCCCTGCCTGCCTAGGATGATCTGGGATGGACTGGCAGGAGCAGTGGGGATGCATCTGAGCCGTCAACACGCGGCTGCCGGAGTCCATTTGTCAGCGCGTCCTTCGCTGTCAGGGAGGAGAGGCCTCCCCTGATGGGGATGCAGCTCGTTAGTGCAGAAGCTGGAGACAGAGGGAACGCAGACCCTGGCCCTGCCAAACCAGGGCAGGATGCTCCACCTGACCCCAGGGCCAGTGAAGGTGACCCTGCTTTGGGGGCAGGTCAGACCTGCAGTGTGTGGGGGACAGGAGGGGGAAAATGTCCCCACCTGGTGGTGTCCCACCTCCCAGGGCAGCCCTGGCACCTGCACCCACCTGCACCCTCCCCACACAGGAGCCCATCTGCCGCTGAGCTGCGACATCGCTGCCGTGCCCTTGCCGAGAGCCTCAAGCCCTGCCCGAGCACTCAGGCTGAATTTTGTGATGACCTTGGCCAGTGTCCTCCCCTCCCTAGGCTGCAGCCTTGCTGTTTTGAAACTCGTTAAATAAAAGTTTTAGTGCCGGTGGTTTCCCTACAGTCGGCTTAACCACCGGTTCTGGTGACGGTGGCAGAGACAGGGTCCCCACAGCAGAGCTCCAAGGTGGCAAATCCCCCCATGTCCCTGTCCTCCCTCCTCCACACAAAAAATGAAGAGGAGAAAACCACTGAGCTCAGCCTCCATCTCCCTGCCTCCATCTCCATAATAAAAGGATTATTCAGGCAGGGAAGGAGGAAGCCCCAAAGCCAGCAGCACAATCTCCTTCCCTTATGACTTAGGCTTTTTTTTTTCCTCCCCTTAAAAGTTATTAAAACTGAACAATATTTCCAATTTGCATTTGTGGGAAGCGTGGGATGAGCCTGCAGACAGAGAGGGGGACGTGCAGCTCACCCAGGAAGGCGGAGGGGGAGACGGTGCCGTTGCTCCTGGCCACCATGACGCTGATGCCCGTCTCCACAAAGGGCACGGAGAAGTCCACGATCTCGGAGCGCTCCTCGTTGATGGTGAGGGAGCCGATGGCCATGTCTGCACGTTTGTAGTACACCTGGAGAAGGGGCAGATGGGCTTCACATGAGCAGAGGGACAGGCAGAGGGACCCAGACTGCCTGCCCCAGGCATTTCTTCATCTCCAGTATTTCCAACCTTAATTTCTGCTTTTTTAAAAAAAAAGTATTAGCTTCTTAAGTGACCGCTGGCACGAACACAACCTGCTGTGGGGTTGTGTCTGACTCCTCCTTCGAGGAGGAGCTCATGCCAAGCTGTCCCCTGCCCAGAGTCCCCCCACAGACACCCTGATCCCATCTCCATCAGGAAAGCCTTAGGTCAGGGATGAGTGGTGCCCCCCAGGGACTGTCAGAGTGCGGGGCGCCAAGCCATGCCCAGCCCTACCTCACCAATCATGCCATTCCAGACCCCACGGACGATCTTGCCATGTTTGCCATTGGTCACCAGGTAGAGGTCATAGGAGAACTTCACTGCCTTGGCCAGCTTCTTCAGGATGTCGATGCAGAAGCCCTTGCAGCAGAGCTTGGTGTAGGGATCCACGAGGCCGTTGCCGCTGGAACCACACCGGGAAAAACGGGTTGGACCAACCAAAGATTCTCTGAGCACCCTGGACACCACATGCCTGGGGAAGAGTGGCCAAAATTGCCGAGCTCCATGCCCCTGCTCACCTCTGGGAGGAGTTGGTCTGCTTGCGGCAGGGCACCGTGTTGCGCACGCAGACCCCCGTGCTGGGGTCCGTGTTCTCCACGATGACAAAGGGTCTCTCCTCCAGTGTGGCCACTGTCAGGTGCCGGTTATCAACCACGGGCTGCATGAGGGAGCCATAGCGGGGCCACACCGGGTACTTCATGTGGATGATGCCTTTCTCCCACTTGCCCACCTGCCCCCGAGGGAGAGCACATGGTCACCATGGCAAGGGGCTCTGGGGGTCACAAAGGGTCCCATGTCCATCCTCCCCATCCATCCTCATTATTCCTGGTGAGCCCCATATCAGCATCCCTTTCCCCACGCACCCATGGACCACAGGGTGAAGTGTTTCCTCCTGGGCCCCAAGCACCACACTTGAGTGACCACAAACCTGTCCAAACTTCACCCCAAATACTTTCAAACTAGCAAATCCCCTCTCTGCGCAGATTGTTTCAGGTCTAAGTGTATGGTTGCTGCTCTCCAGATGTGGACAGCTGCATTTTTTTCCCTTTTTTAGAGCTTATCAGAGAAATTGCAGGGAAAAACTGACAATTCTTGGCAGAGCTTTAGTGCCCATCATTGCCACAAAGCCCCACCATGGGTACTTTTGTTACCAGCCGTGGGTTTTGCATGGGACAACCCACCTCAGGGTGGGGCTTCAGTCTGTACATGGCCCCAGGCTCACCCTGCCCAGCCACCCCACAGTGTGCCTATCCCGGGGGGCCTGGGGGTCCTACCATCTCCCAGAGCCGGTGCTGGTTGAGCGTGATCACCACCATGGTGGGTCTGACCAGGTATCCACCTTCATTGAAGGAGAAGTCCCTGTGCTCCCACGTCACATTGAGGAGGTGCCTGGTGGGACACAGAGCCCATAAGCCCCTGGCTGTTCAGCCCACCCACAAACAGCCCTCTTCCTTCTCCTCCTCCTCTTCTTCCAGCTTCAGACAGGCTGCCACAGGTCTCATGGAGAGATGTGGGGCTGAGGGCTGGGGACCAGGTTTAGCCACTGCTCAAGAGCCAGAGGGGAGCTGGAGAAAGCTCTGCCAACAAAGAGGGACCAAGAATGGCCCACTGCAGGGCTGAGGATGCACAGGCTGCCACAGCAACCTCGAGGTGCCACCTCTGCACTGCAAAGCAAAAACCCCCCTGTGCCTCCCAAGGCTCCCAAGCTGCAGGGAAGCATGGGAAAAGGCAAGGGATGCTCTGGAGAGATACTCCAGGAGAAAGCCAACCAAGAGGCAGGGACCACCCGCTGCAGCCCACAGCAAGCATCATTCCCCCTGCCCACCAGCTCCATCCCCCTCCTCCCTTGGCACTTCCCTCTCCATTTCCCCACTCCCCCCATTTCTCCCCCATCCCAGGGGATCCCTGAGCCTCACCGGTAGAAGCTTGTGTTGGTGGTGGTGGCCCTGGTGGGGGTCCAGCAGTCCCGCCCCACCTCTGGGAGGTAGCCATGGGCACGGAAGAAGCTGGCTGCCCCCATGGCAATGATGGCCACCCCATCCCGCACCTTCTGCCGCAGGCTCAGCTTCCAGCTCTCCGTCACCACGCTGATGAGGCCGACAGGGAAGGAGGCGGGTGGCACCTCCATGTTGCCCACTGTCAGGCTGGGCACGATCCAGACGTATCCAGGCCCCACAAGGCCGGCTTGTTCTGCCATGGAGAAGAGGTACTCGGCCTCCTCTCGTGAGCAGTACACGATGAGGACCTGGGCATCAATCTGCCGCAGGAGCCGCTGCGTCCTGGAGCCGCTCTGCTCCTGGCTCATCTCAAAGGTGAGCACCTCCTGCAGCTCCCAGCCGAAGTAGCTGGCATCTGTGAAGGAGCGGATGACATCCAGGAAGATGTTGTAGCCCGGGTGGAGGCTGGTGATGACAGCAAAGGAGCCCCAGTCGTATTCCTCTAACACCTTGAAGATCACCTGGATTTGCTGCTCGATAGAGACACCCAACTGCAGGAAAGCTGATCCGGGCTCCTGCAGGAGGAGAAGGGGTCAGGGGCTGCTCTGGCACTGTGATCCAGAGCTCTTGCACCTCTGCAAGCCTCCTTAAATTTGCCATCATGAAGAGTTCAGGGGTGCCACGAACTGGTGTGGTCCATGGGCTGAAGGCACCCAAAATCGGACTGATGCACCTCCAAGGAAGCTCATCCCATGCAAAGGGTCAAGTCCTGCAGCCTCACATTTGTTTCTCAGCTTATGGACCAAAAATTCATCCATCCTCCAAAGGAGATCAACAATTTCTCCTTAAACCAGGAGAAGAAGGTGGGCAAGAGCTGTGCCAGGAGCACAAATCCCAGCCCGGCTCCGACTCACTACCTGCAGCCGAAGCCTGTGCAGCTCCTTCCCTCCTGCCCCACCTCCCCGGCCATCTGGCCTCTCATTAGCAAACCTTAATTGATCTGATTCTGTCTTAGATGATTCAGCGAATGGCATTTGCCGAAGGTCACGTGCAGGTGTCAGGGTTTTGCCACCCAGACCCTCTCCACCTCCAGAGAAGCAGTTTGGGGTGAGCCCCAGGGAGTCACAGACAGAAAGCAGGAGCTGCTGGGAACTTTGGACCCGTGGGAGGAGGAGGTTGAGCCTTCAGACAGGTCCCTCCACTGAGACCAAAATACCTTGGAGAAAAACACCCAGACTACAGCAAACCCTGGCTATTTTTCAGTTACCTGGGGCTCTGTCTGAGCCTTCTGCACCCACCGGAACCCTCTGCACCCCACCAAGTCCACTTTCACCCACTCCCACCCACCCGCAGCAACCAGCAGCTCGAGGTGGTCCAGCAGCACTAATGGTGCAGTCAGGGCTGCAGGGGTGCCATCCAGGGGGGTTGTAACCCAAACCACTGATCAAACAGAGCACAAAAAACATGCCCTGAGAAAGGGCAGGTCTCCAGCCACAGGAAAGAGCAAGCACTGAGACCCCTCCAGTGCCCAGGCTGGGCAGGGTGGGACAACCAGCCATGAGGAGATAACCCAAATCTCCTTGCCAGAGCCCATCACCACATGCCCAGCACCCTCCAGCATGGTTCCTGCTCTCCCTGCCACCAGCACTTCCCAGCAGGTAGGTGACAGTGACTGACAGTGTCTGACGCCAGCGAAAGAAGCCAAAAATCCTGTTTCAGCCGTGGTGCACCTGAGATTGGTGCCGCAGCTGAGGCTCCTCTGTGCTGCCCACCCGGCCATTTCAGGGCTGGATCTGGCCCTGGCAGGGCAGGAGGAGGATGGGGTCGTGACAACCCTGTCACTGACCCAGTAGCTCCAATGCCACCAACCCAGCACCCCGTGGTGGGCACAGCCAGGAGGGGATGGGACACAGCACACCAGGAAAGGTCCTTCCACAGACCACTGAGGTCTTCTCCCATGTCCCACCAACAAAGCCCCTCCTTAAAGTCCTCATCATCCCCCACGACCCCAGTTGGCCACACTGGCACAGTCACTGCCTATTCCTGTCTGTGATCCCACACACTGCAGCACAGCTCCTCTGCCATCCCGCATTCCACATCCCTCTCTAATAATTCCTCATTTCTCTCATCCCCCGTGGAAATAACCCCCAGCAAATGCCTCACCTTTGGGGTCAGGACCACGGCAGACCCCCCACTGATGCTGATGACGGGGACCTGGGTCTGGGAGGAGATGAAGTCAAGGATCTGGGCCACGGCCTCCGTGCCCACGTTGTCCTCGAAGACGATGCCGTGGATCTTGTGGCTGGCAAGGATGTCGCAGATCTGGGTGAGGAGGGTGCTGGGGTTGGTGTTGTTGACGATGACGGTGATGGGGTGGATTTCCAGGGGCATGTCCAGGAAGCTCTGGGGGCTCAGGCGGGAGCGGATGTGCAGGGGGTAGGACGTGCCCCCGAACACCACGGCCACGTTGACCACCGGCTCCTCGGGGCCCGGCAGCAGGAGGTCCGTGAAGGCAGCCGAGCAGCCCAGCACCATCGACAGTAGCAGAGTGTGCGCTGGCGCTCTGCCCATGTCCACCGCCGCGTCCCTGCCGGCACAGGACACAGCCCCTCGCATCCAGCCGCACACCAGGACCCCCACTCCACTCAGCCCAGCCCTCCTCACTGCCCTGGAGCATCACCAGTGTGTGTTGACCCCAGGGAAAGAGGGGGCCCTCATCCTTTGGACACTGGGTGTGGTGAAGGAATGACCAGAGGGATGTATTCACCACCCACAGTACATCCCACTGTCATGTGCCTTATCTCCAGTCCTATCAACCACTAAGCCTTCACAGATGGTCCCTTCTTCCCACCACCACCTACTTCCCATCCCACCAGCACTGTCCCCCTCCCATTGCTCTCCCACCCCATCCAAAAGCTACCACTACTACAATGATCAATATTGTCCCTTCAGACAGGGACAGGGACAGCAGCAAAGGGTGACAGGAGGGGCTGGCATCTCCCTGGTGCCTCTCTCCGCAGTGGACAGCCACCTTCAATATTTAAAGGCTTTGCCCTTGAGGGAGGGTTCAGCTCTTCACCCTCCATTTTTGAGATTTTGCAAACCACACTGGGGCAGCTCGTTCCCTGCTTGTCCCCCTGCCTGTCTCCTGCCTTACCCTACCCCAGCCCCTTCTCTGACACAAAATCTCAACCACAGCACCCATCTGGCTCCTTTTCCCCAAGTTTTCCCCCCTAGCAGTATCCTTCACCTTTCCTGCCTCCTACCTTTACCCCCAGCATGTGTCCCCCGCTGGCACTGCTCATCCGGCTGGGACACCCACTGCACTGCGTCTCTGCCGGCTGCACCCCAAATCCAGGCTCTCAGGGGCTCTTTGGGCACCTCTTCCCTGCCAGGTCCCCAGCTCCCCACTGCCATTGGGTGCCCACGCTGCAGCAGGCAGGGTGACAGTCCTCCGAGGGAGGCACATCCCTGCCTACAGCAATGCACCTCCAGACTGGAGCTCACCTTTTCCTCAGAGCCCACCAGCTAAACAAACCCCTTCCTAGGAGCCTGCAGGCAAAAGCAACCCACAGCCAGGGTCATCCAAGCCCCTGTGTGCCTCGTTTTCCCCAGGACTGGTGCCCCAGTGCCACACTGGGCAGTGGGGAAGGAGACAAGCAGCCCTGCACGGTGGCACCAGCCACGCGCCAGTGTCACTCCATGCAGCAAGGTGCCAGCTGGTGCTCAGAAACGTCACTTGCAATTAAAAGCTGCTGTTGCTTAACGTGTCCCCAGCACAGCCAGAGGAGCCTCTCTCTGAGTGAGTCCTGGGTGGCTGTGGGGTCTAAGCTGCCCCAGGGACCTGCACCCCAACACCCCACTGTACTGCAGTGACAGACAAACCCTCGGCACGCTGCAAAATCACTGCCAGCATGTTGGACTGAAAACGCAGGAAATAAACCCAACGACTGCCTGGCTGGGCACCTTGCAAGAGCTGCTCAGTATGGATTTGAGCACTTCTGGAGGGACAGGGAACAAAAACCCCACACTTCCCTCCTGTACCCCGTGGGTACCGGGAAGGCTCAGGCATCTCTCTGGGTACTGATGCTCACCAAGCAGCATCTCTCTCAGCCAGACAAGCTTCAGCAGGGGATCATCCACCCCCAGCACCCACCATCACCCAGGGGGTTCGCTGCATCCTCCACCCCACTGCACATCGCAGCCGGCCGAGCCGCAGGAGCCACTGATGGCAGCAGCCAGGGCCCCTTGGCCAGAGAGGGCAGCAGGTGAGTCATGCCATGCTGGCAGCATCTCACACTCTGGCATGGCCAGCTCAGTGGCGGGGCAGCCTGCACTGCCTGCTCCTCACTGCGAATTCCCAAGTATTTTTAGTCCCGTGATAAATAATTCATCGGGAATCCGGCATCAGCTACCCGAGCAGAGAGGAAGGGGAGCAACACGCCACCCAAAACAAACAGAACTGCTCTCCCAGCAGCATTGTCCGTCTGAGCTCTCCTCAAGGACACTGAAATATACTCTAGGCCCTCATGGTGACTGATTGGGTTTGCTCCTGCCAGCCCTGGCATCTCACCCATCCCAGACCCTTATCCTCCTCTTCCTCAACCCAGCTCTTCCCCATGCTCAGGAACCTCTTCTAGCATGAAATAATCCAGGCAGAGACCAGCGAGTGCCTCTTGCAATGTCAAACTCTGTCACCAAAGGGGTTGCCCCGCTCCTGACTCACTGGGGACAGGTTTGAGGAATCTGGTTTCCCATGGACCAAGCCGCAGGTGGAAAGGATCCCGATCCCTCACAGCCAGAGCGCAGTGGCAGAGGCAGAGGGGAGGTGGTTGTGGGCACATCACATCTTTCAGCCAGTGCTGAGGCAACCAGGGGAATGAATTGCCATCCTTCCCAGGAATCTGGTGCCATTGGCCAGAGCCAGGCTGCTCACCCCAACTCTTGGTGGGCATGGAGGAGGATGGAGGGGTTTAGGGTCAGAGAGCACGTGGCTGGCAAGGGCTCCATGTGCAGGTTGGAGCCAGGGCTGCTCCAAAATGGCAGGATTTGGGAGGCAAAGGGCAGCCAGCTCCTCCTGCCCAGCCAACACCGTGAGTTTCCAGCCCATTTTATCTATAATTGAGCTAGAGGGGTGCAAGAAAATGGGGAATTTTGGGAGGATGGCAGTTTACAGGAAAGCGGTGGAGGCTGAGGAGGAATTGAGCCCGTCCCTGAGCTACTGCCAGAGCTGGGGCCACTCTTGGGCTCAGCACAGTACAGCAGAGCTCCCATAGACCTTAAAGAAAATTCGCATTTTCCAACCCCTGGTAGCAAGCACAGCGGAATTGCTCCCTTGGGGAAAGACCTTCCCAGAAGGGAGGTTTTCCAGATGGGTGAAGGGCCATTGGCCGGGCTGGGGTAGGAGGAAGGTGGCTATGGCCAGGAGGCTGGGAAGGGCAATACCACCTCCTGGCAGGGACCTCCCTCCCCAGGGACCACAGGACACCACAGAGCTGCTCAGTGGCTTTGGCACTTGTTTTCTGTTGCTTTGGGGCAGTTTTGAGCAGGTTAAACCCCTTCCTAGGCACAACTTCACCTGGTGCACCAAACTCCCAAAAACCTCCTACTAAAGGCATTGATCGAGCCCTTACCTCTCACCAGCCCCTGAAATGTCATTTTAATGCAACAGGGAAAGTTTGCTCCTAATTTTAAAGCTCGTTTTTGCTCACTCCCTCCCCTGGGCTGAGAGGGGGAGAACTCATGAAGATATTTTGACCTCAGGGAAGCGAGAAATAAAATCGCGAAATGGAAAATATCACTCAGGAAAGAGAAACCTTATCCCCAAAAAAAGAGCCTCCGAGCCTGAAATCAGAGTGAAAGAGCAGCCTGCGCCAGGGGGGTGAGGAACTGCTGCTGATGGACGGAAAGGACAGAGCGAACCCGAACCTGGTGGGAGCCATGAGAGGAGAGGGGGCACAGGGGAGGGCACCGGGATGTGCCAGGGCTTGTCATTGCCCTGACGGGAACACCTCTGTGGAGCCAGAAGACCCCGATGGAGCCCCTCAGAAGGAGAGAAAGCAGCAAAACCTCCCCAAAGCGTCACTGTCCCTGTCCCCATGCAGGGGGCGGATGACTCGGGAGGGAGAAGCACTGGCAGCCCCCGGCAAGCACCGTTTCCTTTCAACCTTCATCCGCCACCACCCAGCATCACCCTCCTCTCCCTCATCACCCTCCCCTTCCTCGCCCGCACCTCCGACAGCAACAGTTGCGGGCCGGGGGCTTCGGGCCGGGGCGATGGCGAGGGCCCAGCACACGCACACACCCAAACGCAGCTTAAAAAGGTCGAATATGGATTAACCAAAAATAAACGCCAAGTGTCCTGCCTGCCGCTGGGTTACGCAAGGTGGCGGGGGGCGGGGGGACACAGGGCTGGTGGCATCCAGGGTGGTCTCCTCAATTTTTTCCTGCCTCCCACTCCCCCAAAAGCCCCCCAGCACAGCGCCCAGGATTAAGGCTCATCTCCGTCCCGTGCCCGGGATGGGGAACGGGAGCTCTGGGGTTGCGGGGGGATGCCGAGGTAGGGAGAGGCGGCCAAGGGACAGCCCCTCACCCAAAAATAAACACC
>VXBX01002052.1:95228-110443 GCA_013400415.1 Scytalopus superciliaris
GGGGACGGGGGACGGGCAGCCCTCCCTCCCGAAACCGGCCCGCCTCCCCTGGCACCGGGGCCAGCCCCGGCGCTGGGGAGAGGAGGGGAGGAGAGACCCTCTCCCTTCGCCCCTCTCCTCCTTCTCCAGGAGTGAAAACCCATGGCAAAATGACACAGCCCTCCTCCCCGAGCACTGCCCGTCCCCAGCCCCAGGGAGGGCTGGAGGAGTGCGGTTGGACTCGTTCCCTCCCGCCAGTATTTTCCATGGCTTTGCTGACTGAAGCGGTGGGCACGGACCAGGTGCCCACTCCGGTGCCCCCCAGCCGGTGCAGGGCAGCCCAAGGGTCCCCATCGGTCACAGGGAGGGGGGCTGACACAGAGCAAAGCCCCCGCTGGCAGCAGCATCCTCCAGCTGTCGCCAGGGCCAGTATTAAAGCATCAGCTGATCCCGCAGCACTGGTTTAGAGCAAACTAGACTGGGGGGAAGAGGGGGGAGATCCAGCAAAGGAAGGAGGGAAACAGACAGGGGCCCTGCTGTGGTCCCGTTGTCCCTGGCTGGGTGCCCACTCTGCCCCAAAAAGAGCCGGTGGCTGGAGGCAGAGGGACCATGGCAGGACCTGTTAGGGGTTAGAACCCAACTCAGGCCTCACCAGGGGGGCAGCTGCTCCAAAACCTCCCGGTGCCCTGGCTCAGAGCCACTAAAATGCTGGGTATCACCCCGAGAACACCTGCCCACTCTATCAGAGCTGGGTGCCAGCAGCACCTGTGCCCAGGCACTGCCCTTCTGCCTTCCCCAGGGGCTGATGCCTGGCTTAGGGACAGGACCACCCATAAGGGCTGTTGGGTGTCTGCCACTCAACCTGGCACTGCAGCCACCTGCAACAGCATCCCTGTGGCTGCTGGGCATGGAAAGACCATTTCTAGAGAGGTTTCAACCTGCCTGAAGAACCTGCTGTCTGTGGTTAGGCACGAGCTGCCTAATGCAGGACCTCCCCACACCATTCCTGGTCTCTGAGACAGCCTGGCAACCTGCTGCCCAGGTGCTGTGGGTGTCCTGGGGGCACCTCGAGGGTGGGAGAGACACCAAAAATAATGAGGAAAGGCAAAAATGCATTTAGGGCTATATTTTAATCCCTGTAAAAGTAGCACCCGCTCTCTCTGCAGGAGAACTCAGCCAAATCTCTGAGGCTGCTGCAGTGCAGGGGCTCAGGGCAATGGGGGATGTGGGATCTTTCTCCCCTGTCTTGGATACCTGTTGGCGATGTCCTGCTCCCTCAGCCTCAGGCTGCCCACCACTGCCTGGTTGTGGCAGCACTGCCTCTCTTTTGCCCAAGGAGAGGAGATTTAAGGGTTGGCAAGAGGTCCTCAATGCCTCAATTTCTTCTCCCAGAACAACAAAAGGGCTGATCTTGGGTCTAACATTGAAAGTGGCAGCGGGTGCATTTAACCCCTTCATGGTCCTGTGTGACAGAGCCTGGGTGACCAGCTTTCCAGGGCTCTGATCTATTGGGGGTGGCACAGAAACACTGAGCTGGTCCCATGCACGTATTGCTCCCCCAGCAGTTCAGGGACCTCATTTATCCCCCCCAGGACTTGCTGCTCCTCAGGTTGGATCCCTCAAAGGGTCTTGGCTCACAACTATTTCAGCCCCCATGATGTTTCATGGGGAAAATATTTCCTAGTAGAGTTTACAGGCTGGACAGGGAGGGCAACAGCAACTCCCTGCCTGGGTCAATACCCAGGTCCCCTATCAAATCCAAACCGGCTGCTGGATCTGGGCCACCAGACATGATGCAGCTTGTGGGGGCTGTTCTGCAGCCATCAATATATATTATTTGTGCATTTCAACACCTAAAGTACTTTTTTATATTTAAACAAAGCGCCCTGATGGCTGCAAAGGTTCAGGTTGAAAGAGAAGCACCAATGGCACCCCAAGGCGATGCACACAATTCCAGGAGATGCAACTGGACTTTTCCTCTGACTTCCCCAGTCCCTCAGTACCACCCTCTCCTAGGATGCTGTGCCCTCTTTGCCCGGCTTTCTGAGCTGGGTGGGGATAACATGGGAACAAAGCTGCCTTTCCCACCTTCGTCCTCCTCCTTCCCACTGCTGCAACGGTGCCCTAGCATGGGACCCTCAGCATTCCAGCTGGTCCCTCACGCACAGCACAACCCCAACAAAAGGGAGCTAAGCCAGCTTCTCCATCACCTCGTTACCTTTCCCTGGCATCTTCTCTTGCAGGAGGCTCTGTGAGCAGGTTGATAAACACAAGGTGCTGTGCTCCAACAGCTCCTGGTGTGCAGCCACCTCCTGCAGGGAAGAGCCCACTGGGAGCCAGGCCAGGGGAGTGAGGGGCGTGTGGAAGGGCTGTGTTGGGAGCCTGATGCTGGTCCAGCTTTCCACAGACCCATCCAGGCCAACACCAGCTCTGCAGGGTGAGACCCAACGTCAGCCTCCTGTTTGTAGGAGAAAAATCAGCTGAGGATTTTTTAACCTGTGTGCTTCCTAAACCAGGACTTTGGGAAGGAGAGGACCTGGGTCTGTGCACTGCCAGCACAAAGCCGGAGCTGTCCCTGGAAAGGCAAGGTGGTATCTGGCTGACACAGCCTGCTTGGGCTGTTCCCACAGACACCTGCATCCTGCTAATGGCATCTGACATCGGACAGGACAAACACAGCACCAGGCCCTCAGGTCCACTGTCAGAACTGAGTCTCACACTTGTGACTCCTGAGATTTGGCCTACACCCAGTCCTAATCCTGCACTCATCCCCATCCTGCCTGTTGGCTGTCAACATCCCCCTTCCGCAGAAGTCCGACCAAAAATCATGAAGGTCTGAGCCCAGCTGCTCCTACTTGTGGGCACCCACCTCTCCCCGTCCCTCTGGGTGTCATTTAAGAAGTAAACACAGGTGTAGACCACCTTCTCCCACCATTAGCCACCTTCAACTCCCAGGGCCACACCACCATCCCAACCTCTCCTGCCTGCTGCATCCCAGAGGGAATTAAATGGTGCTTAAACAACCATATGGAGCTGTCCAGTATCTTCAATTCCAACAGCCATAAAAACAAGAGAGGCAAAGAAAGTGGAGCAAGGAGAAGGGTGGGACAGAGACCTCGGGGATGATGCTGTGCATGGTGCATGCCTGGCATAGATTGGGCACAGTTCCAATCTGGCACAGCTCCACTCTGTTGTCACCATGTCCTACCCTTGCAGTAATTAAGGAACAAAAATAAACAGGGATGGTTTCATCCCTGCGGGGATAATTCCTCCCCCTGGGGCCGTGTGTGCCTGCAGGGCTGCCCCAGAGGTTGGGGATAAGGCACACAAAGCTGCTGGAAATGGAAATTTCCCAGGAAGGGAGGAAGTTGCTTCTTTCTGGGGTGTAATCAGCCATAACACCACAACAACTTTATTTGCCGCTGTCATATTCCTAAAAAAGTCCTGGAAACAGCTGTTGGGAGTTTACATCTCCTTCACCTCTGCTTCCCTCTTGACCTTGGGCTCATGCAGCTTCAATTTCCAAAGTAATTCATCCCAAGCAGAGGGAAAACCTCTGAACTTGCAGCACCATAGCCCTCTGACTGCCAGCAAGACTTCGGCAAGTACAAAACACTGGGAAGGTTGGATCTCTAAGACTTGAAATGGAAACCATGAGCCTCTGGTGGATCTGGAGCCAAGGATGTGCTTAGGGTGAAGGGGTGATGTTGTGCCAGGAGGGAAGGGGCTCCCTGGGCACAGTGGGGCTCATAACCCACTCCAGTGACCCAGAGGTTGGTACCCCAACCTGTTCTCCATCCCTGCGTGGGACTGGGGATGGGTCTGGAGGGAAGAGCACACGAGGTATGAGAAGACATGCCAGGGAGAGCAAGTAGCAAGGGTGGGCAGAGGCGGGAGCCGATGCCGTGCTCGGCCAGAACGCTGAATTCAGCACTCTCCCAGCACTCTCCGGAGCCATCTGTTCCCGGCGAAGCCTCGGCGCAGACGGACTCGCCCGGGCCCCCGGCAGCGGGTGCGGCAATTCGGGATCCATGCGGCGAGGGCACGGCGCAAAGCCCTACACCGCAAAGCCGGACCCCTCAAAGCCGGACCCCGCAAAGCCAAACCCCGCCTCTGCGCCTCTCCAGCTCCGGGCACGGGGATGGAAAATCGTGTATTAGCCACGCTGGGGGAAAAGCCTTTTCAACCCTTTTTTCTCTGGTTGCGTGAGCTGGTTTTTAAACAGCGACACAGCCCCTCAGTGCCACGGCCAGAGATCCAACGGAGGCTGGTTTTTGCCTTATTCCAGAGCACAGGAAACCTCCCGCTTCATGGGGTCTAAGTTCCCAATGGAAAAGGCCAAGTTCAGCAAACAGCCTACTAGCAAAGCCAGTGGGAGCTCTGCACTTGTCTTCTGGGAGTAATTGGGAAATGCACCATCAACAGGAACCTCTAGGGTGTCAGACTTGCTACTCCCCCGGATTATTCCAAGACAGGAGCCCCAGGGAGGCGAAGAGCATTCCTACGCAGTCTTCAGACCATGGAAACTGAGGCACAGCAGAGCAAAGCAGTAAGAGGAGCTTACAAAGACCACCTGGTTGCAAAGACTTCGCCATCACCCCACGGCGTGATGAGCTCTCTGCCCCATATCCAGCCTGGCTGCCTGGCAGAGCAGCACAGAGACAGCAAGGAGAATGTGGGGCAGGGAGCCACAGGGAAGCACCGTGCAGCCATGTCCAGCTGCTCTCCAGGCCATCGCTCACCAGATGCTGACCTCCACCAGCTTTGTGCAGCCTCATTAAAGCTAAGCTGAGCCATAACTCATCCGAGAAGGGCAGACTACATGAAAAGCTGGCAGCGACGACTTTTCAGCTTTTCAGGCCTCTTTCCAACAGGAGTCAGATGTCACTCACAGCATCACCTTCCCAGCTCCTTATCTGCGTCGGAGCAGCTCCTGTGGCAGCTCAGCAAGCCTGGCAGGGCTGGCCCCCGATCCCCTCGGACCACCGCGGTGGGGACACACGTGGAGCAAACACAAGGTTATCCTCGCCTAAAAGCAGACCCCGAATGCGAACAGGAGCCTGCGAGGGCTCCCCCCCGGCTGCCCGGAGCCCCAGCCCGCAGCAGGAGAGCTGGGACCCCCCAGCCCCCGAGGTGCCACATCGCCCCTCCATCCCCGCTCAGCCTCTCCGCTCCCCGGTACGGGCTCCCAGCGCCACCTAACGACACGGGCCGGGGACAAGGACCTTCCCGGGAAAACCGGACCCATCCCGGTCCCTCGGGACAAGGATGGAGAGCAGGGAGGCAGGAGGACACCTGGCTGGGACACCTGGGGGCACAGGCAGCAGAGAGGAAGGGGAGCTGCAGGTGTTGAATAATGATCTATGTGAGCGCAGTGGTCCTTCCTCTGCCCGTAAGGCTCAGTCCCCTATCCCCGCCCTTCGCTGACCTTCATCATCCCATGGTTTACCCACAGCCCAGCATTAATCCCAGGGCCTTACCCAAGTTCAGGGTTGAGCAAGGTCACTGAACTCAGCAAGGACAGACACTCCCTTTAATCTGTTATCAGAGCCTAAAAACTACCCTGAAGCATCCTCGGTTTGGGAGCAGCCGCTCGCCACGCTCAGCAGGAGCACAGTGGCCTTTATCACGGCTACAAAAGCACCCTGACATCAACATTCAAGGCAACATGGAAGAAAACTCCGGGGAAGAAAACCCTGGGGATGAGCTGGCTCATCTCTCCACAAACCCTTCAGTTTTGATGCAGCCATAACCACCACTTTGCCGTCGTGTTTCTGGCTGGGCTGCCAACCCAGGTGGCTGCTCCCTGCACTGGGTGCAGCCCCCTCACCTCCACACCCCCTTCCCAAAGCTCTGATTCACCTCAAAACCCAAAGCTGATGTAATCTCCTGCTCGAGAGTTCAGCATTAAGGCTGCATCAGCCATGAGACGTAAGGAGAGTCACATCACAACAAGCAGCTGTTCCACAAAAGCTTTATTGCTCGTTTGCGTACGAGTTCCCAGTATCACATTTCCCGAGTTTCTTAATGAGCTTGCAAATGAGATTTAAATAGAAAAACGATTGCAGGAAAAAAAAAAAAGGGGGGAAAAAATAGAAGTCAGAGATCTCCCTTCCTTAAGGCTGGGACAGAGGTGGGGTTGGAGTACAGTGCCCTGTGGGTAAGTCCTCTGCGGTGGGAGAGGGCTGGGCTGAGATGGAGGTTGTGTGTGGACAAAACACCGATGGCTGCCCTGGCTCAGTTTACCCTCTGCCTCCACCAGAGAGCCACTGTCATCATTTACACAGGTCAGAGAGGAGGGGTTGCAGTCCTGCAGCACTCTGGCAGGGAGCACGGGGGGGCTGGGGACAGCCAGGGAAGGGGGCCCCACTGACGCTGCCCCTGCGCCATGGATAAAGAGGAGATTACAGCTCACGGCTTGTAATCTGGCTTAAAACCTGACACCGTCACCGTAGGCAATCTGGGCTAAGAGAAGCATTTAATAAGCTTCGAAACACAGGCCAAAAAAATAACCCCAGCAGTGAACGGAGTGAAAGGGCTCAAGCCACTGCTTGCACCAGGTACTGATGGACACAGGATCCCTCATGATCCGCAACAAGGCAATTACATGCTTGTTATCCCAATCCACCCCATCAGATAGAACCCAGGCTCTGCTGGGGTGTAACTGTGGGAGGCAGAAGGCAAATTAATGCCCTTTTCTGCCTGCACAGAGCTAACAACTGGAGAGCTAGCTGCCTTGCCCAGGACATGTTACAGGAGCCGTGGTGCTGGGCTGGCTGCTCCCAGGTTAAGGCAGTCACAGACAAAGAAGCCAGACTCAAGCAGCAGGTCCAATTTGGCTTCCCTGGAAGGGTTTATTTAAAAAATAATTATTATTAAAAGATGCCTGCTCTGGCACAAATTACAAGGCAACGAAGCCATTTGGCTTGTGGCTTAAAGGGGAGGCAGCATGACACAGGGAAGGTTCTTCATGAGAGTTGCCCTGAGGAAAGTGACTGGCAGGGCTCCTCCAGGTGCATACACACCTTCCCACACCTGCACCGCATGATTCACTACTGCTCCAAGGACACAAAGGACAAGAGTCACCCCCAGGAATGGCAGGCGGCTGCAGGGATGCAGGGCCAGCCAGCAGCCTCGCGTCTTGAGACATTCATTTTGGGAATCCAGAGTTCATCATAACAGAGGCTCCAGTGTCACCTCTTCAGAGCGGCCACCAGCCCTGGGCACAAGCCCTGTGCTCCCGGGCTCTGCCCCAGGTCGGTGCCACTGCAGCAGTGCCACGTTCCCACCACTGCTGCCCTAGTGACCGATCAGCCGCAGCATCTCCGCAGGATCCACGATCTTCTCTCGGGGTTTGCCAGCAGCTTTGCCTCTTGCCACTTCAGCAGCATCTATCTTCTCCCAGTCCGAGAAGGAAACAGGACGGACCCCTGGGGTGATGGTGACAGATGGGAGAGAGGGCTTAACCAGGTGAAAACAAGCTCGGCCTCGCCTCCCCATTGGCAGGGACCTGATGTACCAGCAAACCTGCCGTTTTCCGACCTCTGTCTCACAAAGGAGAAATAATTTCTAACGCTATGAGGAGAGGGATGGCAGGTTCCAGTCAACTTGGATCAGTCAGACCTTTGTGAGCCGTAACAACGGCGAGCACGGAACCACCTCAGGGGACAAAACGCTTCCAGTTCTCTGTTAAACCTCAGCCAGTTTAAGAGGCAAAACACACACACACACTTTAATTGAATGTCTTTAAACACAGCTACAGCAAATTACTCTCCCGGGCATTTTAATCTTTCCCCTAACTTGCTTGGAAGGATTACTAGGAAAACCCCTCAAGAGCAATAGCTCACTGTCTCGGCAGCTGACAGTGACATTTTACCCAAGGTCTGTTGCTGCTTTTAATGGCCCTTCCCAGAAAGTGGTCATTAACCTTAGCAATGACACAGTTTGAGGGAATTCAAGTCCTGCTCTCTCCGGGCTCTGGAACATTGAAACAGCAGCAAAACACATTCCCATGGTTCAGACTCTGCTCCCACAAGTGGCTCACAGGACTTGCTGCTCCAGGATACCCAAATTCAGGAGGAGTTTGGCTGCCTTGTATGTGCCACAGCAGCTCACCCACCCTGCACTGACCTCGGCTGCGCAGGATGCTCTCCACAGCCCCAAAGCCTTCTCTGGGAGGGGACATGTCCAGCACACCCCCCTGCAGATCCTCCAGCACAGACTGGGCAGTGTCAAAGCTGTCGTTCATGGTGGTGATGATCACACCTGTGGGTCCTCTCTTCACCCACCCGCTGCAGTACAGACCTGCAAGGGCACACAGAGCAGCCAGACTCAGGTCAGCATGTGGTCATGGACCCTCCTGGCTGCAAGTCCTTGCCCTGCTCCCCACCTTGGATGGTGCTGTCACAGGAATTTGTGTACCTGCAGACAGGCACTAAGCAGTCATACAGGCTGTGTCACTCTAGTAACAAGATCCAAACCCACCCTGTGCAAAAACAGACACCCCTAATACAAGCTGAGGATGGGCCAGCTCTTAACCCCTGATAGAGGCAGCTCGTTTCCTCAGTTTCCACTCTCCAAGGGGTGCAACCACCTCAAAGCCCCCAACCCACCAGCTGTGCTTGGCATGTCCCATGCAGATCCCTGTGGATACAGACCTGGGACACCCTCCACTCTGCCTGAGCTGTTGGGGATGATGCCACGCTGGGTGTCGAAGGGCACGGCCGGGTCCAGCGGCAGGCTCCGGTACCCGATGCTGCTGAGCACCAGCCCACACTCCAGCTCCTCCACATCTCCAGTGGGGATGGCTCTGGCAGAGTCACCTGAGCCCTGAGAGAAGGACAAAGAGGCTGCTGACCACCCCTGAAGAGCAGCAGCCTCCTCGAGTCCCCTTTGGCATCTTTGATCCCTGGGTATTTCCTAAACCAGTGTGTAAAGAGCTCCCTTTGGAGGGGGAGAGGCTCTTGGTAGTACCAGATCCCCCAAGAGCCTGCCAGCAGCCACTCCAACCAGACAGAAACACAAAGCTGTCTTTGGAGAGATTCCTGAGGGATGCAACAGTGTCCTGCTCCATCCCTGCAGCCTCCCAGGGCCATGCCAGCCCCTCTGAGCCCGTACCTCCAGGCGAGTCAGGGCCATGCGGACGCCCCTCGCCCTCTTCCCATCAGGGGTGGGCAGCACTTCCTGAGGGCTGCGCTGGAACTTCAGCCCCCACTCCCGGGGGGCTGCTGCCTGTCCTGCTGTTGCCTGCACCTCCACTGGCTTCTCCCCTGGCTTCTCCAGGGCTGTTTTGATCATCAGCTCAGTCAGCCGCTTCCTGGGCCTGGGAGCATCTAAGAAGAAAAGAGAGATCTTCACGACAGGACACAGCAAAAGCCCCTTGGGACACAGCACAGAGCCCAGGCCATGTCAAGGCAGTGTTGGTATGTGAGTCTGTCATGTCCATGGGAGCCCAACGCCTTTGAGATGACAAACTGCAAGTCAAAGTGACCAGGAGAGCCCCTGAGGCTTGAGGCCAGTGGGACACACAAATCAAAGCCTGCAATTTTCCTGTCTTGCTGATGCTTGGAGGCAGCAGCCTGTGGAGAAGAGCAGGTCTCTGGACACCCTTGAACTCCGTGTTTTCTTTTTAGCTCTACAGGAAGCTCTTAAATAAACAGCCTTGGGATCTTCCCTGCAAGGTTTTCTCAGCCCTCCTGAACCTCATACCCTCGTCACTCAGAGGGTAAGCACCACTCCCCCGCAGCAAAATGGCTGCACAAACAGAGAAACAGGCTGTTCCCTTATGTTGGTGGCACTCTGAGGACAAGATACATCATGGTCACCAAGCCTTCATGCCCCAGGCATTAATCACAGACCAAAGTTTCTCTGATGCTCATTCCAAGCATCTCCAGGTCATTCCTGGGTGCTCACCTGCCAAGGTGAGCCCCTGTCTGGAGGAGCATGGCACACTTCCCTCACCTTTAACAGCATTTTCAAGGCCTGTGAAGTCAGCAGGGTTCAGGACAGCTCTGGTACCAGGCAAGTTTATCATCTCCCGCAGCTCCTGGGAATTGCAAGCAGGAAGATGTTACCCCCAAGCACAGGGAGGTCACCCAACAGCCCCAGGCCCCCTTCCCCAGCAGCTTGGGTGAGAAGCCAGGAAATGGGTGCAGGAAGGAGGATGCCTGGGTTCCACACCCCTCCCCAAACCACCTCCCTCCTCCTGGGGTGGGCAGTCTGGGGCTCAGTGCTGGGGTACAGCTGCCCTGCAGCACCCCCAGCCTCACCTTGATAGTGAAAGCAACTTGGAGAGGTCCCCTCCTCCCAACCAGCCAGACACGCTTCACCTTGCTGCAGGCAAGAGCTGCCAGGGAGCTGTCAGTGATGTCTGTCTTCTGCAAAACAGATTCAGGAGAGTGGGATGAGGGCAGATCTGGAGGGAGCTGGGGGGAAGGCACAGCCTCTGAAGGTGAAAAATCAGCAGAAAAGCTGGCTGTGCATGCAGAGAGCCTGGGAGAGGACAGAAAACAAGTCACCTCCCTTTGCACAGAGCTATTTGCACAGCTGGTCCCTCATCACTGAATGTTCTTTCCGAGGCCATAATGCACCAGAGGTAACGAGCCAGCACCCTGTGAGACTGCCTCGGGGGATCCACCCAGGCAGGTTCACCTTGGGGCTAACAGAGCAAAGCCTTCCAGTGTTCTTCATTCTGAGGTGCCTGCAGATGTTGTTGGGTGACTTCCCAGCTCAGGCAGTGGATGAAAACTGCTGCAAATCACAGCTCAAATCACCACCTGCCTGCCCCAGGCAGCTGCAACACCAGCACAAGCATGGCCTGGGCTCACCTGGCACCGAAACCTTGCAGCAACCCTGTGCCCTGTTTCTATCATGTGTGTGCACATATCTGGACTGCAAGATCTTTTCAAGAGAAAACACGATGGGAGGGACACCAGGATAAACCATTCCAGACCAATATTCTTAACAGGAAACTGCCTGCCCACCCTGGCACTCATTTCCAGTGCCATGTCCTTTGCAGCACTGCTCCCAGCTGGCTTCAGCCACTGGTTCCAGTGCCTCCAAGTGTGGGTTTGGGGTTTTTTTTATTAATTTAGATATTAATACAGGAAGTTGTTGCACAGCTATAACAAACCTCATGGCATTTCTCCGGGAGGGAAAGCCTTTGCTGCCAACATCTGGGCAGCAGCTATATGGAGCAGCTGGGGTACACCAGCTCCCAGATGTCTATAGGGGAGAGGTCCACCAGTCTGGACCAGCCACCAGTGTGCCCAGTGACACCAGCAGAAACCAGGCTGCTGCCCTCAGCTGCAGCAGAAGCAAAACAAATCCCAAGAGAAGCTTCTAGTTTGTTAGTGGAGGAGGGAAAGCAGCTCCTCCTTTGCTTCTCATAGAAAAGGAAGGGATGAAGCTCAATTTCCAACTTTTTTGATAAAAGCAGAGCAATCCAGACTGTTCTGCAGCATTCCCCAAGGCATGGCCACAGCCTTGGACCGCTCCATACAGACTGTGAATCCATGGGAAGGCAACAGCCTTCCCTGGGAAAGATCCCAAAGACAGAGGAGTCTGAGGTTTTGCTGAGATAGGTGGGAGCTCCAGCAGGGAGAGGATCTGGGCCCTGGGCTGCTTTCATGGAGCAGCCATCACTCACCCTGAGGAGCTGCAGGGGGGACAGGAGGATCCGGGCAAGGTCCAGTGCCACATTGCCATGCCCCAGAACCAGTGCTGTCTCACAGCTCAGGTCAGGATTCAGCTGTGGGGAGAGAAAGACCCAGCTATGAGTGAATCCACATGGACTCCATGATGCACAGCCCCTCAGACCTGCTCCCACCACCCAAATTCCCTTCCACCCCTCTGCTCCAAAAAGAGGTGATGCAGATGGGGAAGCTCCACACCAGCCTCCTCCGCAAGCAGCAACACAGACACCCTTGGCTGATCCCTCTCCCCACTCTTCCTGCAATGGCATATCTGGGAGCAAGAGCTGTCTTGGCCAAAAAGATTCCTCAGGATGCAGAGCATCACCCCTCCAGGTTCCCATCTGGCCCAGCCAAAATATGCTGCCAACGTACCGAGCCAGCTAATCCGCTCTCACTGATGTGCAAATTGTTCACATTTCTACCATCTAAGAAGGATTTAACATGGTTCCTGCTAATCTTTTCCAATTGCAGGCCTTTCAGGACTTAATCTGGAGCTGAATGTCTGCGTTGGGATGGGAGGAAGGACAGGAGGAAGGGCAGGGAGGCACATGGCTGTACTCACATCCCGGTTCTCAGGCAGCCCATTGTACCAGCCCACGAACGCTCGGGCCGAGTAAACACCAGAGAGGTTCTCCCCTGGGATCCCCAGGACCCGGTTGTCTTCTGCACCATAACTCTGAGAAGGGAGCAGACACAAATCAGAGATGTCCCCATGTGCAAGGTCTGATACCAAAACACAGATCTCCCCTTCCAGCTGCTGCCACTGACACTGCACAGCTGCCAACCCTTCCCAAAGGCAGTGAACAAGCACGTCCATCCCATCCCCGTGGGCTCCAGAGCCAAACTTGACCTTCCTGGGGCAAAGCATAGCACAACGAGCTGAGGACTTCGCAGGAGGAACAAATCCATACTGGGCTGAAATAGGCATTGGCCAACACAGGGAAGAGATTTCAGAGACCTGCACTTGGAGCCACGCTTAGCACACACTCCCTCGCAAGGGCTTCGGACAAGCCGTGGAGCATCTGAACTGTCCCAAAGCTGGGAAGCGTTTCCTATGGGCAACGAGGCACCCAGAAACGCCTCATCCAAACCCTCTTGCTGAGATCCCAGTGGGGAATAACTCTGCAGCCCAGGTACCCACCAGCACCACGGCGTGGTACGCCTGCTGCAGCTCCGGCACCGTGACGTCCCTCCCCACGGTGACGTTCCCGTAGTAGGCACAGCGCTCCGAGCGCGCCGTCTGCGTGAAGGTGTTGATCACATTCTGCACAGAGCACAGACCTGGAGTTATGTCCAAGCCACAGCCAGGGCCAAGGCCTGCTGCTGACAGGAGATCCCCGTTCCCACCCTCTCCAGCCTTGAGATGCTTCACCCCCTCGCCCGGTTGGTTATTCTGAGACTCTTATCTACCAACAGCCAAAGATAACTCACGGGGAGATAAGCACAGCTGTGACTTGGCACTCTCTCCACTGCCCTTTGTGGAAAGGAAAATCCATTTCTTTGCACCCTCCTAGGGAGGACAGGACCCTTTCTGTGCCTTCAGTCCCTTGGAATAAACACTGCTGCAGGGGAAAACTCCTTCCCAAAGGTGAGGCTGGTAAGGGAGCCCCACCAACACACCCTTCCATCCAGAGTGCTGCCTGACAGACCCCCTTTGCCAGCCTCTTAACTCTTCCTAAAAGCCACTTCCTCAAGAAAGGATGAGGGCAGGATGGCATCCAGAGCCTTTTCTTCTGAGTAATTTGGGCTACATGGCAAAACCATCACTTCTACCCCTGCAGCTCCAGCTGGTCTCAGCCTGGAGACAGGAGAGATACCACTGTCCCAAGCTCACATCTGTTACAGCCATTCCTCCTCTCTCAGCTCTAGGCCAGGCTGACCAGCACTGGGATCAGCACTTCTCATCACAAGCCTGTTTTTTACCCAGAGATCTAATACCCTAGGCACCCCTTAGCACCCTTACCGTGGCCTGGACCAGGAGGGGATCTGAACCTCTCCATATGTGACAGCTCCATACCACAGAGAGCCTGGGGAACCATGAAGGACAGCAACTGCCTCACCAACCCACCACCTTCATCACATTCCTTCGCATGGGTAAGGGGAGGGGGCACCAACCTTCACTTCGGGGTGATCTGGGGCCACCCCAAAACGGACAAGCCCGAAGGGAACAGGCAGCTTCTCATAGATGTCCACCTGGGCCCCACCGTGGTGCTGCAGGGGAAGAAAGTCACAGTGAGGGCATGAGGACAGAGGGGTCACAGGAGCCCAGCAACACTCATCTGCTGCTGGGGAACACACGGGGCAGGAGGGAGCTGTGCACCAAGATCCCAGAAACAGCCTCTTCAAGATTTTTCCACGCACTGGATGATGCTGTAACTGTCCCTGGCAGCTCAGATCACAAGGTGCAGCAGAGAATGACCACCAACCACACTTCATGAGGGCCCCATTGCCCTACCCACCCCTCAGCTCCTCTTCCACAGTAATCTGGTGGCTATCCAGTACCCAGGGGGCTGATCCAAGGAGCCCCCACACCACATGGGAAGCACCCAGTGCAGCACCCTTCGTGCTGGTGAACCTGCCAGACATCTACCAGTCCCCAGCAGAGAATGCCCATGCCCTGAGATCGCCTGGGCTGAGTCACGATAGGGTTGAAGTTTTAGACAGATGTTTGGCTGCAAGGCTTTTGTTATCTTGTGTTTTGAGTCAGCCTCTTCCCGGGAGATTAAGCAGCCCTGAAATTCGTCCCTGAGGCTTAGTAACAGCTATTTTCCAACACATACCAGAGACAACACAGCAGGGTTTAATGACAGGGTTAAGCTGCTGCACCTCTGGTGGGTGCCAGCAGCCCATTTCCCAGCAGACCTGACTGCCCAGGGCACCGAGGTTTGCAGACACCAGGTAAAGCATCACCCACGTGTCTTAATTCGGCTGGGTGAGGAGGAGGGAGGAGAGCAGGTCCCACACATATCCACTTCAGCACACGGTTAATGCCATTTCTGCTGGGTGACAACAGCTCCGAGGCAGATCCCTGCTGCTTTGGTTCTAGAAAAATCACTTGGGATGAACTCACGGCAACCAGCCTGGTATGGACGGCCCAGGGTGGGGTGGCAGTGCCTGTTCTAGCCCAGGGGGACACTGCGGGGTCTGGGCTGCCCCACGCAGCCCCCCAACAACACAGACTGGCCAGAGTGGGTCCGAGACCACCCCAAGCCCGCTGCGAGACGGGCAGCACCGCGATGCCCCCGCACCTACAGCTCCCTGCCCTCGCCCGCGGGCAGACCCGGTACCTTGAGGATGTGCTGAGCCGTGTAGAAGCCGGCGGGGCCGCTGCCCACCACGCAGACCCGCGGCGGCGCCGGGGCGGGCGAGCACAGCCAGCGCCGCAGCCCTGCGGGGACAAGCACATTGGGGAGGCGGTGAGGCCACGGCAGCCGCCACCTGCCAGGGGCCAGCGCAGCCCCCTGCCCGGAGCCCCCACCCAGCACAGCCTCCCTGCCCGGACCCCCACCCAGCACAGCCTCCCTGCCCGGACCCCACACCCAG
>VXBX01002052.1:128111-170335 GCA_013400415.1 Scytalopus superciliaris
GCCCCCCCCCCGCCGCAGCCCCAAACACCCACGGCGCAGCCAGGAAGGCGGTGATGGAGCAAGGTCAGTGAAACAGGTTTCTCCTCCCGGATCCGCAGGGCAGCCGTCCTTCCTGCGCCGGCTGGGGAGCTGCGGACTTGTTGACAGCGGCTCTCGTTAGCTCGGTTATTGAGCGGGGCCGAGGGCTGGGCTCCCTGCTCCGGAGGTAGCGGCTCTGATGGGGTCACGGATGCCCCGCGCATCTTCCCATCCCTCCCCAGGTGGGCAGCCGCGCTGCTCAGCCTTCTCTGGCCTCCTGCGACCCTGCGGGAGACCCCTGCCCTGGGAGGTCTGCTCGGAAACTCCAGTGGGGTTGGGGTGGCTGAACGATGGGGTATTCATGTGGAAGGTCTGCAGAGGCAAGGGATGTGGAAGGGTTTGGGGTCGGCATCCCCGGCTGACCCCAGTACTGTGGCTCGTGGCCATCCTGAATGCTGGTGTGCCTGCTGAGCCATGGTGCCATGCATGGGGTTTGTTTGTGGTTGTGGAGAAGGGCCAGGCTGTGGGTTTGTCACAGCAGAGGTAAAAGGCAGCACCAGGCCAGTTGCTGGGATCCATCTTCTGCCCTGTTCAGACCTTTAGGCATTTTGGAATTCCCACACGTTCCTCTGCATTTGTCACCATCGCTGCCCACAGCTGATGGCACTGCACTCCAGGGACATGGACATGGACATGGACATGGGAAGCCTGGCCATCCCAGCCATGGGCACATTTCCAAAACACAGCCAGAGGGCTCAGGGTAGTGTCCCAGAGGGATGAGCAGGGGTGAGGGTCCCCATGGCCAGTGCCAGGCTTTGCTGGGGCACAGCCATGCCAGCCCAACTTTGCCGTTTCCTGGTGGTGAGATAATGCGTGGGAACAAAGGGATGTTGTGGCAGACGGGTCTGTCCCTGGCGCCTCCTGCGAGGACAGAGCCTGTCCTTGGGCCAGAGCAGCACTGTGCTGAGCCTGCTGCTACCTCTGCAAGGCCCTGGCAGCTGCAGCCTCGCCAGAGAGAGGACAGGACCCTTGGAAATCGATCCCTGCTTGTATAGGGGTTCAGGTGGTTTCTGGGCTGGGTGCCCTCCTGGCAGCCCTGCACCTGCTGCTCCAGCCAGTGCAATTCTGTGGGGGATCAGGTGGTCCAGCCTTCGCCTGGGCTGCTCCCATCAGGCCCCACCAGGACCTTCTGGGCTCTGCTGGCTTCATAGACTGCTGATGTGTTAGAGCTTGGTGTCCTGCAACAGGAAAATATAGTTGTTGTCAAAGTGCATCCTGAAAGGTTAAAGCTTAGACAGAGATCAGTGAGCAGGAGCAGCTGGAAGTTGTCCCTGTCACTCCAAAAAGTGAGAGATAATGATGAAACCTGAGATCACCACTCCCCTCAGAGCTGCCCTAGAGCTCAGGCTGGCATTGCAGAGCTTCCCAGTGGCACAGGGCAGGCAATGCTGCACCACATGCAGTGACAGGCGCTGGCCTGGCCCCCACACCAGCTGAGGGTTCCACAGCCTCCTCTGTGCTTTTGCCACCCAGCTTTCTCCCACCAAAGCATCCAGGGGAGGAAGTGCAGGGCACCAATCCTGCAGTGCCACTGTTTTCCCTAGCAGAGCACACGGTCCCATTTAGCAGTACTACCAAGGAACTGATGTCAGTATTGTCCCAGCTATCAAGAGTTTCCCACTCACCATCACCCCTGGAACCTGTGTGTCCCTGCTGATCTGATCTGCTACCCCTGGGACTGCTGAGCTGATACCAGGGGTGCCCCACACCTTGCTCTGCCCTGGCTTCCCCCAGGATGCTCAGTGCCATCTGCAGGTCCCTGTGCTCCTTGTTGGAAGAAAGCTGGGGCAATGGGTAACGGGACAATGGGTACCAGAGAGTTCTCTCCAGCCCTGAGAAAACTGGTGGCAGAATCCATGGCATTGAATGATATTTTGCTAATATTTTTGAATTCCATTAAGCAAATATAGAAAATTATTTGCCCTGTTAATACCTAAAGCCAGAATTAAAATAAAACAACCCTCCACTTCTCTTAAAATGACCTTCTACTTCTCCCGCTTTCCCAACCACCTCAGCAGCTCTCCCACAGACACACACTGATCTGTGTCCATGCTGCTGCCTTTTGGGGCACTTTGGTTTTGGGAATAGCCATGAAGGGTCTCAAAAGCAATTTCAAGGTCCCTGCAAGGTGTTGCAATCCAAACCAGTCTGTACTGGTGCCATGTCCAGCCCTGTACTGTGCTGCTGGGGGCACCATGGAAGGCATGGCAAAGCCATGGCATGCCAGGGGTGCTCCACACAGACCCCCTTCCCCCTCGGTCCTGTCCTGGCCCTCCACTTTCCTGCACCCATGCCTTACTCAGCTGCTGGGCCAGGAAATGAATCCCTGATGGGATGGGCAGGAAATAGTAAAGCAAGTGGGGTGCAATGGCCCATGCTGGTCTGGCAGGTCCCAGACCCCAGTGTCACCCTCCAGTGGGGGCACCATGGCCATCACTGGCCCCAGGCGAGGCTGGGGAAGAGCAGCTGAGGACTAGGTGCTCCAGCCCAAGGGACATTCCTCCCTCTGGTCCCTTCTGCATGTAGGATCTACCTGGTGTCCTGTGACTGGTGCCCCTTCTTGGTTTCCATGTCAGTCCCGTGGCGTGGCAGACCACACGTGCCATCCCAGAGGAGCAGCCAATAATCACTGTGGTCCCAGCAGCCAGGGGAAGCATCCATGTCCCCATGGGCCAGTGGTGGTACCCAGCAGCCAAGCAGGAATGCTGCAATGCTCACTTGGTGCCTGCAAACCTGCATCTCCAGCAGCACTGCCATAGAACCTTGTTCATCCCCAGAACCTCCCCTACCTTCTCCCTCCTCCAGCCTGTGGTCTGGGGGTCCAGCCAGCTCCTAAGGATGGGGAGACAAAAGCACCTGAGTGCTACTGAGTGCCAATACCTCTGCCCTTGCAGCAGCTGCCAGGGAATAAAGGCATAGCCTATGAATCAGCATCACTTTTGAATGATGCTCAGAGTTGAGGCGCTGGGGATGTCTGGCTCAAGGATGGGGTGTCCATGCAGTGGCTGGACTGCTGGCACAGCCCCTTGACCTTGCTGTGCTCCCTACACACCACCTCCTGCACCACTGGGGATGGGGATACGCATGTGCAAGCCAAACCAGGGGACTGGTTTTGCTGGAAAGGCCCATTTATCACAGGCACAGGGAAGTTTGGCATTTGTGGTTTTGGGGTTTTAAGGGATGACCATCCCAAGAATCACAGGTTTCCTGATGGGGAGATGCTGCCACAGGACCTGCCTCGTGTCTGACTGCTCTGGTGCCACGGGCAGGGACGAGGGATGGTGTTTGCTAGCTGGCAGCAGCGGGTCGGGGAAACCTGTGGCCTGGCTGGGTTTCTGTTTGGGAGGGTATTTAAGGGTGTTCTCCAGGGTGTGCCAGCTCAGGCCTCCACCCTGCTTTCACAAGCACCCTCTCCGAAAGGAGCTTGTTGTTCTCGGTTGTGGAGGGTAATGAGCACTGTGAGGTTTCCCGTGCAAGCTGGTCTGTCAGCGGGCAGAGCAGTGACAGGGCCAGCTGTGCTGACAACCTGGGCACAGACATGTCCCCTCCTCATGCCCGGGGAAAGAGGAGCCTGGCTCCATCATGAGCCTCGTGGGATGCAGCAACCCAGATGGAAAAGGGGAGTTGGAAAGCAGGAGACATCTCTTTGGCCAGGTCTTTGAATGCTGTGTCCTGCAAGGGCTCTGGCCCTGCACTGTGTGGGAGACAACCTGGTTGGAAACCAAGGACCAAGCCTAAAGCCAAGGAATATGCACAAACTCCAGGTGTGGGGGTTTGCTCTGGGGCTGCTGGTGCCTCTGACGGCCATCCCTGTGCCCACAGATATCCTCCTCACCCCACCTGGAGCAGCCATGGGCCTGAGCCCGTCTCTTCAGCTCTGCCACACTGCGTTGGTGCCACGGCTCAGTTTTGGTCTCTCCCTGCATCATGGAGGTGATCACCCTGGTCTCAGAGCTCAGCAATCCCAGCTGGCAGTTCTGGGCTTAGTCTTACTTGTGTAGGGAAATGTCCCATGGCATTTGGGTACTGCCATGGCACCAAACTTTTTCAGTGGCTTTTTGAAGGAAAGACAAGTTGGAGGAAAGGATCTTTGTCAACATCAGCAGTGGTTTTAGGAACTTGGGTGCTCCTAAGCAAACAAGTAATGTTAGGGAGTGTGCAAACCCCAGCTGCCTGGCAGTCCCCAAATACCCACCACATCCTGGTGCCTGGCCCACAAAAGGCTCTGGTGGCCAATAGATCCACTTGTCTCAGTCATCTACTGGGATAAACTGGTATCCACTGCACTGGAGGGACAGCAGTGTGAGCCACAGCAAATTATTCCTCTCCCGTGTCCGGCACAGACCCAAAGGCACCATTCAGCTCTGGGGAGATTGGGGCTGGGAACTGGTTCATGGTGGGCAGCTGGTGCTCTGCCAGTCATCCAGAGCAGGGACAGAGGGGTTGGATGTAGTCACGTGTGGCATGAGGAAGAGGGCAAATTTAGCAATTGTAACCTCCCCTGAAAATTGGCCTTAAGTACAGGTCCTGCTCGCAGCAGGACTTGCTGGCCATCCTTGTCTCCCAGTGGGCTGTGGGTCCTATCCTGCTCTCCCAGGCACAGTCCCGGCAGAGGGAGCTGTGACATCAGCCAAGCCACCTCTCTCCCTGCTGGGACAGCAGCCCCGGGCTTTGGAGAAGGACCGAGGGAAACAGTGCTGGGGCCCCAGTGCTGCGCAGCCTTCACTGCGAACCCACAGACTCAGCACATCTCATCACTCGCCCTTTTGCCTGGAAATTGAGCCAAGAGTTATGCAGAACTCGTAATTTCAAATATAAATGCACTGTTAGCTCCAAAATTACTAAAGAAACTAATCAGTTTGTATTTGTGCAGAAAGATCTCAGACCCTCACTGCAGTGATGGTGTTCAGCTGATGCAGGAGCTTCTCTGCATGCAGTGGCATGAGACGGACCCCACAGCTCTCATGGTGGGGTTTCAGCCACCTGGGGGGCAGTAGGGCAGAGAAATACCTTGCAAAGAGTATTTCTAGCTTGCAGAGAGTAATTTTCCTCCCCTACACCCACACACCCAGGGCAAGTACAGGCAGGGAGCAGCACAGCTTCACACCAAATAAATCCCCATCCTCCAAGCAGCAAAACAACAGCCTCCACATCTCCAAACAGGCAAGTGTGGTCCAGATCTCAGCCTGGCCCAGGATGAGAATAAAGAGGTCATTCCTTATCATTTGCATCCCTGAGATAAGGGTGATGAGCAGCATCAGTAACAATTTGCAGCATTTCTCTGCTCTGGCAGTTTGCATCACAGCCTGAGCAGGCATATTGCCAGCACTGCATGGCAAGGGGCCACGAGGGTATGTCCAGGTGCCATTCCCACTGCTGCCCCCCAGAAACACTCCTGCCACCCAGGAGCCACCCAGAGATCACATATGGCAAATGGTGCAGTGGAGCTGGGAGCTGAAGGCCCAGAGTGTGCAATGCAAGAGTGCAGTGGGGCTGTGGGAACACCTAATGCTGTGCTTCAGAGCGCTGCTTTGAGCACTGATGCATCAGGGATGCTTGGAGGAGGCTCTGGGCTGCAGCCCGGTGTTATGCTTGGTTCTGGCAAGATCCTTGAGGCAGAAGTCAAGGTCTCTCACACACAAACTGCTGATGCAGCTCAGTGCCCTGGAGAGATGGGACAGAAACATTGCGTCGGCGAAACAGCCATTTGACCTCTGGATGGCAGCTACCAACATGCTCAAACCACCACTTCATTTTGGATTATTGCCCTCAGGACAGCAGAGACCAGACTCACAGAGGTGCTGACCACCTGCTGGCTGAAGTCAGGCTTGGTTTGTCTCAGGCTGAACAGCCCCAAACCACGATAATGAGAACTCTCTTCCAAAAGCATCAAGTGAGACGATGCTTCTCACCAAACAAGAACTAGGAGAGAGAACAGAACTCCATGATGCTCTGCTCCTCAAGCCCAAACCCCAAAACAGCCACTTGCTCGAGAAAGAATGGGTTGTAATTATTTATTTTGTGTCCCTTTGAAAATACCCTGTTATCTCCTTCCACTCATGGCTTCGTGTGGTCTCGCAGCCTGTGACAGCAGTGTCCCAGCCAGCTGTGCAGTTCACCTCTTCCTCCAGTGAGCAGGAGACCGTGGTCCCTTCAAGGTTGGCAGGTTGGTGCTGCCTGGTCCAATCTCAGCAGTGGTCCCTCTGTACCAGGTACGGCCTGGGAGCATCGCACAGACAGGGAGCAGAGCAAGGGAGCAGTCCAGCAGGACTGGTGGGGATGGCTGTAGCTTTCAGCTGCCCCAGGAAGGGAGTCTCTGGCTTGTGTTTTCTGGCAACTTAGAACTGGGTTTGTTTCTCGAGCATTTAAAAAAAAAAAAATAAAATAAAAAGATGCTGATGCTATCTGCAAAGGGAAAGAGAAAAATCTATCAGCACCCAGAGGATCCAAGACCGAGCTGTACTGACAGCTTGTAAAAGCAGCACACAGATATATGAAGGCTGGGAAGCCCAAACAACACAGTGAATTGGTGTGCCAGGGGACGTGGGGACACCCACACCCATGCCTTTCCTTCACCTCTATTCAGGCACACAGTCCTTCAACCCAACACAACCCAACCCAACCAAACCCTGGAAACACCATAAAACAGCAACAACTCCAACCCAGATATGCAGCCTCCAGAGGTCTGAGTAAGATCTCAAGCATTTGGGGAAGGATTCCCAATGCCACCGGGCACTGCTCCCACTGGGAACTGCGGTTGATTTCCTAATGTCTTCAAAAGGTGAAAAGTCAAGACAAGCCTGAGTGTGGTTGAAAATCTCAGCTACAGGGACTGAGAAGCATCAGACCACAGAGCAGTCTGCATTCATACCGGTTATGAAATGAAACAAGGGCTTCACGTCCTGCCCAGTCACATTAGGGCTGTTGAGTAATGAGTTAATACTATTGCCACCTCTCCAAACTCTCATTGTTTCTGCACGAGCAGGAATTTGCCCATGCACAGAAGTGCTGAGGCTAGCTGGACTCCTACTCTTCCAAGTGTGTTGTAAACAAGACCTTACATTATCCACATCTCCACCTGCTGAAGGGCTTAACTGCTCAGAGGCCCCATCTCCTACTTACAGTTCAGTGTCTACAATGACATCTGGCTTCTCCAGAGTTTGTCGTCTCCTCTGGATGGCATCCACAATCTTTTTCCTGGGGCCCAGTGGGATATTGATGCTCTTCAGGTCATTGTCTGAGCATAGCATGAGGGCGGCCAAGTCAATCTTCTCCTTCTTCAGGATGGAGATGAACTCAAACATGTGCAGGGAAGCCAGAAAAGTCTCCAGGGGGCTGGTGTCTGGTTCGTCATCATCGTCCAAGCCCAGCTCCACCTCGTCCCAGGGCAGCTCCTCCGCGTTCCTCTCCTGCAGGCTGTTGGCACTGCCAATGCTGTCGTTGAGACTTGGCGAGCGCTGCAGGCGGCTCCGCAGTTTGACCCCCATCCCGTCCGTGTTGTCCTCCCCCAGCGTGCCCCCATCCTCCCGGCCGATCCCAAAGAGCCCGCTGCTGACGTAGTTGCGCCGGAACACCATGGTGCCCAGCCCGGGCCGGTTGAACAAGGACTCGTGGCCAGAGTCGGTGCTGACTTCCGAGTGGGCTGAGTCCATGTGCAAACCCGGGTCGCTTATGGCACGGGAGACGGTGTCTTCATCCGTGAGGAACATGTCCCTGATATTACGGCGAGTCCACTCCTTGGGGCTGGCATAGGTGCCCTGCTTCACAAACATGACATCGTTGCCCAGCTGCAGACCGGACAGAGACCGCACGCTCTTCCTCCCGTCCTCGTAGATCTTGAATGTCCCATCCACCTGCTTCTTCTTCTCCAGCTTCTTTTGTATTTTCGTCTTTCCCTTGGCTGTGCCATGGATGGTGGCTTGTGAGTATGGCAGGGAAGTCACCATAGACATGTGCTGGAACTTCTTGCTTAAGGTGCTGCTGGAATAGCTGGAAAAGCTCATGGTATCTGAATTATCCGACATCTCCTTTCTGTACCGTTTCTCCATCCTCTCATGGTGCTTCTTCTGCAGCTTCACACAGTCCTTAATCCTCCGCTCCGCGTCCCGAAAGGCCTTGTCCTTCAGTTTGCTCACCAGCTTGGGGTTGAGGCTGCTCTGCTTGGCAGCAATAGAGTCCAGGTAGCGCACACACTCCATGTGCCCCTTCATGGCTGCCATGTCCAGCGGGGTGTGGTAGTCATTGTCCAGGCACCAGATGTTGGCCCCAAAGGAGATGAGGAAGGAAAGGCAGTTCAGGTGGCCGTTGGCTGCTGCCAGGTGGAGAGGGGTGTTCCCCCAGATGTCACATTTGTCTGGATCGCCCCTAAACAGCAGGAAAAACAACCAATTAGCATTCAGGCATAGCTGACAGAGTCCACTGAGATATCCTCAGCTGTGCAGGGGCAAATCAGTACCATGAAGTGTTGACTCCTTGAAATATGAAGCTATATCCTTCTGACCCCCACAGCTTAATATTAAAGGGGTCTTCTGGGGGGTTGTACCGCTGACATGGATTCATTGTGCCTGATCTGCAAATCTGTGGCAATTTGTGTAACTTGAAGTTAGGTCTCAGGAAAAATATGTTCCTGCAGCAAACCAACTTTTAGAGGGAGACAAACAAGGTTCTGAATAGTTCAGAACTGAGACACAGGGCTGATTCCAGCTCAGGCCTAAAGTTTGTTATAGAATTTCAAATCTCAAACATCCCTTTAAATTTTAGTCAGAGTGTATCTTCAGATCTTGGCTTCATTCAGATTCCTTTCTATACCCCACATCCTGGGTGGGACACCCTGGGGTCCCACCATTGCAGTAGCACCACCATGCAATGGTTTTGAAACCCACCAGCTGTTGCACCTTCCCACCTTCCTGTTCCTTGCCTGGGGAAATTTGGGGCACAAGGGGCCTGTTGACAGTAGAGAATAAGAGTGAATTTGCTGGCACTGGCCTTGGCATGGGGGTTTTGAGGGGGATTTTGCTGCACTGTGCTTGGTCTCGATTGCACGGCTTGAAGCACATTGATATTAGCACATCCTGAGAATCCAGTTTCAGAGAAAGTAGAGATTAGGTTTCTGCACTCCTCAAGAGCTGGGCACTCGACTCCTGCCATAGCATCTCTTCTCACACCATGCCAGCCCCTGCCTCAGCAAGCTGCTGACAGGACACAATGGCTTGCCCACATCTGCTGCCTCCTGTGACAGGATGGACACAAACCTGGGATTCGAGAGAAGACTGTCCTCCTGACATTCCTCTGTATTTGTGCTCGGGTGAAACAAGAGATAGTTCACACCCCTGCTGGCACCAGCCTTCTCCAGAGCGTGTGCTAATGATATGCAGCCAGCAGCAGTATCTGTCAACAAGGCACTCTCCCTCCGTGCACATGGATAAGGCAAAGCCTTATATTAAGGCTGCGGAGCTCCACCACCCTCAAGAGGGTTGCTCTTGAGCAGCAGGGCTCTGGCAGAGCTCTGGATCAGCACAGCTCCTGCCCATTTCCATGCCACCCTTTTGATGAGCTCCAGAGGAACCAAGCACTGTTCCTCTGCCACAGAGACCTCAGCTCCAATCCATGATGACACCAGGAGTGCAGAAGGCAAATCATAGAATATTTAGAGTTAGAAGTGACCCACGAGGATCATCAAGTCCAGCTCCTGAAATGCACACTTGAGACCTTCACCCTGTGTTACTTAACTCCTTGCTGCTTTAGAATCTGTGTCAACAAGAGCTGGGAGCAGCAGAGGCCTGAACCCTCTCCCAAATCCCTTGAGCTCTGTGCTTGTCTCACTTCAAAGGATCTGAAAACTATTCCAGAGAAAAGAGCAGGAGGTCACAGGAGCAGAGGGGGCTCTCTCCCCTGCTGCTTTGCACCTTCATCACTAGTGCCAACACTAAGCCCCAGGAACAGCCTCATCCAGCACATTCCCCCCACACACTGCAGGCAGGGACCCCACTGCCCACTTGGGACACTGCTGTCCAGGGAGCAGCAGAGCCAGGGCAGAGCCACCCAGCCCGTGTAATACCATGTTTGCAATCCCCAAGCTTTACAAAAGCAATAAGGACAGTGTCCAGAGGTTAAGCTGGAGATTATTTGGACCCAGGACATGAGTTTCCTGGCTGTATTCCCTGAGAGCTGCTATGAGGTGCGCTCAGCTTTCCCCGTGGGAACATGAGCAGGAGCTCCAGCATGCACGTGTTTTCACAAAGCTTACAGAAACTTAGTAAGTACAGCCTCGAGCCCTCTGGCCAATTCAGCAAGTTGGTAGAAAGGTTCAGAACTGTGCAAGGGCCAACAATACCCACAAACCCTGCAGGATTTCTGTAACCAGATGGCATCTCTCACAGAAACAGAGAAAGGCTTCAGAGATGGGTGATGGGAGGAGGAGGGCAGGAGATCACCGGGTTGAGGAGCCATGAAGCCAAGAAAAGGCAAGGAAGGAGCTGCCAGTGCTCCAGCAATCCTGAGTTTCAAGGAGTGGTAACTCCACAGCCCTTGCCTCTACCCTCGTAGTGACATGTCCAGGCTGGGAAATGCATGGGGAGGATAAATATTTGATGAATTGCAAGAGAGGAGTAAATTATTGATGGAGCTGGATTTAAAGAGCCAGTGAAACTGGAACTGCTGGTGCTGGCAGTGGGACTGGAGCGTGTGAAGGGCTGTTGGTTTGTTTATGTGTGCTCTGAACGGGCCTGATACGTGGCAGGTGAGCCAGGGCACCACCAAGGTCCCAACATGCACATGGACCTGTGATGTGGACAGTGACTGAGCAGTGGACTGACTGCAGACAATCTTGCTCTCCAATCCAAGTGTGTGGATCCTCAAACCATAAAGTGCATCTTGGAGCCTATCCTTGTGTCTGTCCTGTTCAGGGATCAGAGGGAACAGCCAGACAGGTCTTGGGGGATTCATATTTGAAGGTCTGCTTTCCCCAGAGAGTAAGTGAGGGGAAAGAGCAGCAAAACCAGCTTTCCCTGGATGTTTCCACTGTCTAGAAACAAGAGTATTAGAGCAAAATTAGGTATCTCGGGGCCTTTGCCCTATAAATGTCTGCCGCAGGCGCTAAAAACGCATCAGAAGGAAAGAAGAATGGTGACTTGCAAAGTAGGGATGTTTGATCCAGCTCAGATAATAAACATGAGGCCCTCCCTCTGGCAGGTGTCCTTCTGAGCAAAACTTCACCTCCGGGGCGCTGCACAGGAGGAGATGCTGACTGCAGGGTCCACTAAGTGGGAACGTATTTTAATAACAGGTGTAAAGTGTAGCACTTCTCGACTTCAAAGCGTTTTCAAGTGCTGAGTCAACTGTAATAATCATTATTAAAAACACTGTTAATTGGGCCCCTTAGGTGGACGTGTGCATCTCCTGAGTCACTGCGTTTGCACCATGGCATGCACACTCACTCCCTTCCTGCTGGTTTTTCCCCTCCACTTCTCCCATAGGATCCCAATTAGCCGGGGAATCCAGTGGCACTTACACATGTTCTTCCCTGGGTGCGTGTGTGGAGTTCCTCCAATAGCAATGGGCTGGCTCACCCTTGGCTCATGGGGGTGTGTGAGGAATAGGGCCGTGGGACCAGGAGCCAGCTGGGTGCAGAGTGACTCTGGCTGCCATAAAATGTTTTTAGATAGAGGAGGAAGGAAAAACAATGATTTATGTATTGAGGAACAATTCTCACTACTTTCAGCATAGCCAGTCAGGCCAATGACCCAAGCAAGGCTTAGAAATGAGCAGAAAAGATGAGGTTTTGGACTCAGAGGAGAGCTTTGGGTCCTGTTTCCCAAGTTTTGCCCAGGTGATAGTAGCTCAAGGATTCAGCTGTTCCCCAAGTTCAGATCTCCAAAAATCCAGCACAGATGCTGTAGATGAGGGTCATCTCAGGGCTCTGTGCCTCTTGTCCCAGCAAACAGTCGGGCTGGCAGTAACTGTGATGGGTGATTGTTAGTGCTGTGGCAGTGCCCGGGGACACGTTTGCTGGCTCACCACCGTGCCCAGGGCTCACCCTGATTCCCAGCAGACAGCTCAGGTGCCGGAAGCAAGGGAGCTACAAGAACACTCCACCCTGCTCCTTCACCTTCCCGGCAGGTCATCACCCAGGGGAAGGTCCCCACCAACACAGCCACGCTGCTCCCAGCTCTGTGTGGTGTGCAGAGGATGCACATCACCTTCACGTGCCTTGCTGCAACCTCCACTGCAATCCTGCCCCAGCCAGGGTGACGTGATGCCCTCGAGCAGCCTGGCTGATGTCAGGAGCCACCATCACCCCCAAACCACAGCTGAGCCACTCGTCCCCTCTGCCACTGACATCCAAAGCACCCCCGTCATTGTAAGAAGGGAAACTGAGGAGAACCTCTGCAAAGGATTGCTGGGTGACAAAGCTGAGTGCGGACCTGCAGACACATCCTCACCTCTCCTGAGGTGCACTCCCAGTCTGTTGTTCCCCACCAAGGCCCCCAGACCTGCACCTAACTGGAGCTGGACTGGTGCCCACCACTGCCACAGCAGTTCATAACGAACCACGCTGAAGAATTACTGCCTCTGAAAAGCTGCAGTGCTAAATGCCAGCTAGCCTGCCTCTTCCCAGCCATCACATTAATTGAGTTTGTTTTCCTCACTGGAGCCCAGCCAGGAGGAAGAAAAAGGCTTTTTGTGTAGCAAACAAGAAGGATGAGCCACTCCTGATCCCTCCATCCCAGAGCCTCTCTCCATCCCCTTGCAAAGGGGGCACAGAGGCACAGACACATAACCAGCTGGTATGGACAGAGCAGTAAGTCTGCTTCATTACCCTTTCTCAGAGGCAACAAGTTTTCCTCAAGAATCTACCAACTGATTTATTGCATTTTCTTTCCCCCCCTCCATTTCAGCCCAACACCACAATCACAGCATATGGATGAGTCTCCTTCACTAAGGACAGAGCCCAGATAACCCCAAGTGTCCAACAGCCCAGCATGTCCATCAGAGCCACGATTTTGGCCCCCAGAAGCCACCTCCCACAGCCTTGCTTTCTGTGGGTGCTTCTGTACCAAAGGAGGAATATTTTGGCAGCAGAGGCCAGAGAGAAATTCCCAGACATTTTAGGGTACTCAGAGATCCTCCCCCTTGCTTCCCAGTTGTTATACTGCAGGTGTGATAGTAACATACACAACACAGCATTAAGTTTCATCTCTGAACAAGACTTAAATACCGTGGCACATCATCCTAAGCACTGGCAGAAAATTAAAGGGTCTGCCCTGGGGCTTTCCTGGGTCCTGCACAATTTCACCTCTCTGGCAGCCCTGACCCCAGGCTGGGGCTTTCCTGCCTCTCACAGCCCCAAAGCCGGCTCCAGGGAGCAGGGACATGCCTGCCTCCAGGCCAAGCACTTTGCTGGTCTCTGTGTGGCCCTGGGCAAGGCTCTGACACGTGGAGATGAATGCACGCATGCAAACACATCCTGCAGTCCCGCAGCTGTACACTTTGCTCCACCATCCATCATGTAAAGGGCACTGGGCTTTTGCCAGGCTATTTTCCTTGTCAGGAACAAATGTATATTAGGCTGTTAATTAAACAGCAGCCAAGCTGCACTCAAACATGATTGAGCTCACAAAGACCTTTTAATCCAATGTGAATTTATAAAAGGGACCTGTCCCTGAAAAAAGAGCCCCTGGGCTTTGTGGGGAGGCAGAAATTGCTGGCTTGGATGGGGGTTGGCAGGACAGGCAGTGGTGCTACAGGGTGCCCTGTGATGTAGGTGGACAATATAAAGAGATACAGTGATATAAAGAGATTATGAAGTCAGTCTAAAAGGCTTTACCTTTCTGGAGGAGTGTTCATTCATGGGCCTTTCAGTTTGACTTTTTGGCCACCAAAGAGTCTCTGGAACCATTTCTAACTTCAGGATCTCATGCCCAGAGCTCTCCTGCCCTTATCTCTGGCCCTGGGTGGCAATTCCCCTGCCAGCCGGATCTCAAGGCAAGTTTCTGCTGGGCACTGTCTCTCCTGGGAGGTGCACAGCGAGCCACACAGCCCCCACCCAGGGAGGTATCGTGGGGCTCTCAGCCCAGGATCACCTCAGGATGCTCCACTCAGAGTGGTATCTTGCTCTGTTCCTTCTGGACTCTGAAATAATTTTTTCCTGACCATAGTCCTATTGCACCAGACACTCAAGGACTTCTCGAAGCAACTCTGTACACAGACTTTCTGACCCCAGGATCTGAAAGGAAATGCTTTATAATGAAAGGACAGCAGTGGGTGGAGGTCTGCCTTTAAGTACAGCAGGGGAGCTGGCTGAAGGTTTTGCACAAGCAAACCAGAATTTCAGGAGATGCAGAGAGCCCAAGCGGAGGCAGAGTGGGGGTGTGGCTGCTAACACAGCCCAGGGTCAACACAGAAAATCCCTGCCTGGGAGCTGACAACCTCACCGAGCCCTGGCCTGACATGAAGAAAAGCCCTTCCAAGGTGGCACGATGTACATCCAGGCTGCCAACCTTCCTTAACACCATTCCTCAATATTAGAAAGACATAAATCAAAACCAGCACCACCGCTGTGGAGGCCACCCCACCTTGGATGCCTTTAGATGAGGTGCTCAGAAAAGCTACCAGAGCATAAGGAAGTGCTGGCACCCATCCCTGAGGTTTGGTAAGAACAGGAGAGTCACATACTCTGAAAGGAACCAGGAATGGCAGATCTTGTCTTGGCACAGACTTTCTTGTGTAGTTCCTTCTGGTCTGACAAGTCCCCTCAATCCCATTCCCTCATCTCCACCACAGAGCCAGAAACCTTAAGACTTAGCAGCCCAGGGTGAGGTGCAGAGAGACACACCAGCATCGAGCAGTCCCTGTGGGGGAGACTGGGCTTAAAGAAATCTGTTCTTGGAAAACCTGCTCCTAAATTTCCTGGGCTCCTGGTGCATGACAGGCTACCGGGGGTCACATACTGAGGCCTTGCTTTGGGTAAAACAGACAAGTGTCACCCACTGCCAGCTGGCACTGCACACATCTCCCTGTGAGCATTACTGGGGCAGAAGGAGCAGTTATTCCCTCTGCCCCCTCATTTAAAAGGGTTTTTTTCCATGGCAATGCCCCAATGTGCTTGCCTTTTCACGACCTGTAAAGGACCGTGAAGCACTTGCAGGGGGGATCAATCCCTACCCAGGGAGCTGCAAACAGGGCTGGGGACAGGAGTGGCTTTAGGGTCAGAAAAGCTGGGAAAACAGATAGCAACTATCAGAAGCACTGGATTAGACTCAAAGCATCACAAGCAGAGAGAAATAACAGCAGGGAGGACTGGGGCAGGGGTGTTGTGGGTAGAATCCATCATTTTTTGGGGCACACTGACCTGCGAGCAGGGAAGGGGGAAGGATGGGGGTCTCAGCTACTCCACCCCCCAGACCAGCACCGTGCACTTGCCCACACTCACCCTCTGCTGACAATGAGGCGCAGGGCGTCCAGATTGCCATGGTAGGCAGCCCATAGGGTCGGGGTCATGCCATCCTCGTCCGGCGAGTTCAGGTCCTTCTTGGTGGCTTCCTTCAGCAGGTCCAGGTAGCCGTCCCGGGCGGCCCGGTGGTACTGGTCATTCATGGTGGGGAGCGGTGCCCGGGCGAGCACATGGGTGCCCAGGGGGTTCAGAGGGTGGGCATGGACGTGGGGCAGGGGGAGCTGCCAGGAGGGCCCCGCTCGCCTCGCACAGCTCCGCCGTACCAGGACACCTGAGAAGTCCTGGCCGGGGAGGCAGGAGCTGTTCCAAGCTCAGCCAGCCGGGCTCTACAGCGCTTCCCCTGGGTCCTAAGCATCCTCCTTGTAACACACACCAGCTTCACGGCACATTAAAAGCTCCAATTAAGCAGCATCGCTGCGCCGGGCTCAGCACAGAACTTGGGCACAGGGTCACGCAGTGACAGCTCGCCAGGTCTACACGGCCCCAAAGCAGAGCAGGCTGCCAAAAAGGCTCGTAGGCTGTATCCTGCCTGATCCCCCTCCATGCCCCTCTCCACAGCTACCGCATCTCAGCAGCCACAGGAGGAAGAGTGGGTCAATGGAGCGTGAGCTCCCACTGCCTCCACTCACATCCCTGGCAGGGCAGGGCAGCAGCTGGGACCTGGGTGGATAATCCTGCTCTGTGCAGAGATGGCTGAGAGCAGTTTGTGACTGATCTCTGAGCAACACCACAGATGTTCAGGTGTTCCCAGCTCAGCTTTTCCAGTNAAAAAAAGAGATATACATACATATATATCTATATCTATCTATCCATATATATCCCTAGTGTCACTAGGAAGACAACAGCAGGCTCAGTCACCATCCCTGTCCCCCTTCCACCCTGCCTGTACCCACAGAATTCTGCTTTTCTGGGAATTGCACAACGAACTGCACAAACAGGAATCCTTGATAAACGAAAGAAACTTGTCTAGGCTGGGAAAATTCCCTTCCTCGCCCCATTTTCCTCTCTGGAGACCAAAACAACACCAAACCCACTCCTGTCAGTAACTCGGTACTTCACTACGGTGTGCATGGGGCAGTGTCTTGCTTCTGGTGTCTTTTATGCTGACACAGGATTCGTGGCTGGGTGAGACCCTCGGGGAGCTGGAGAAGCCCAGGCGATTCCTCCAGCACAGTATTCCCGGGCCCTGGGCACCCTCTGCTGACGGGAAAGACGGAGCCAAACCTGCATGACCAAAGCACACAGCTATGCCAGCACATTTCACCCAACTGAACTGGTGAATTGTATCCCCTGGGATGTGCTGTCATGAAGGAGGAATTTGCTGCCCCTCTCTTGTTCGTTTTGCCCATGTCTTGGCTCTGGGAATGGAGATCTCCGGGGCTGGACCCTGTGTATGTCACCGTGGCCCTGGGACAGTACATGGGGTTTGGAGAGGGTGAAGGAAGAGCCACTTGATGGGTTTGAAAGGTGGGAAGAGTGGAAAAATGGGAAAGACTGAAAGTCATCAGCAGAGAGGAGGAAAAAGGGAGAGAAATGCAGTTCATTTTTGCAAGGAGAAAAATGCCCCAGGACAGGAGGGTGGCCCTGAAGCAGTGCCAGGGGCACCCACATGAGCTGTAGTGATGAACCCCTGCGTGACAGACACGGAGTAACTGTGCTGGCTGCCTGGAGACACCTGTAAGTGCACCTGGCAGGGTCTGCTGCTCCCCACAGGGTTTGCTCACCTCGGCAGGTCTGTTTGCACCAGCTCAGCCTCCCTGGGCGAGTCCTGTTGGATGTGTAATAGCCACGGAGGTATTTGTGGCTGGGATCCTTCCAGGTGAAAAAGCAGCACAGTAACATCTACAGTTCATTACCGAGTTTATTTAATGATTCTTGTATTATTGCTAATTAAGTTTGTTACGGTGTTGTCATGAAACGAGTGTTTTAAGGTCGCTGCCAGGGGGCTGGGAGCATTGCCCGAGGCAGTAAACACTCTTTCCTCTGTTACTGGCTGTTAAGGACAAAAGAGGTAGGATAAACCAGTGCATTTAGCCCGAGGGGCCTCTGAACCTCTGGCTTCTGCAGAAACAGCATTATCAGCTCAGATTTACTTCAGGGAAAGCCTGGGCTTCCCCTGGGAAAGGCTACAGAGTGAGAAAAGATGAACCGCTGATCCCAAAAGGAAGCCCTAAGGATCAGCAGAGCAGCCCCAGCGCTGCTGGGCGGCAGCCGGCTGGTGGCAGCACGGGAGGGACAAAGGGAGCTTTCCCTGGGCTGTAAGGGAGGATCCTGAGCTCTCCTTCTCCATCCCACGGGGCTCAGGCTGGTGCTGTCCCCGCAGGGCTGCGAGAAGGAGCGAGGTGGTGAGCGGGCAGGGATGGGGCTGAGGAGAACACAGCAAACAGCCTCTGTGCTTGCACTAGAAAGTAGCAGGGACAAAAGAGGGATCCTCGAGGATTGAAACTTGTCCCCGTCCACTCAGAACTGCCCTCGGTCCCCCCATCTCCTCCACGAAACATACAGAGGGACCTTTAGCTCTCACCTCACCTGTCAAAAGCTTAAATCCCATCTGCACTGTGGTTTGTAACATGACTTTTTCCTTGAAAGGAGAGACGTTAAGCTCCTGAGGGCCAGAGAAAGGTGGTCCCACCCTGAAAAATCAAAAGCTGTGTGTCAACGAAGTGGAACACAAATCCTGGTCCCCAAATCCTGCCCTGCTCTAGTGCTCAACCTTCCTCATTGTTGTCATCACAGGAAGGAAAGGATTGAGTTACCCTTGGCACTGAGCAGACACAAATGCAAATTTCTTCCTTTTCCTCAAAAATGTTCCAGGCATAGAGCAGGCTGATTTGAATAAGACAGGGTGAGGCACAATATTCACTGTGCTCAGTTAGGCAGAACACCATGCACAGAATCATCAGCAAAGATAAAGTCATCATCTAAACCATCTTCTCTCAAAGGACGAGATCTCATGGGTGTATGAGGTTTGGGTTTGATGGGGTGGCTTTGCTCCCTCTGGTGACCATGACCCTGTGACTGAGCGGTCCATGCCATGCTTAGCAGTGTTGTCAACTCATGCTCTCAATTGGGTAAATAACCCTTATCTCCTCATCTTTGTCCAGCTTCCCCAAAATCAGCTGTTGCACAAAATGGATCACATGATTTTCTCTGAGGAGCCCACAAAGCCCTGCTCCCAGCTCCAGACATGGTATAAATCACAGAGACATTCCAGCGGGTATAAATTCTTTGACTGACCAAGCTGCAGCTACAGGGAAACTTCTCAGCCCGGCAAGAGCAGAGGTTTGGATCCCAGGCAGCAGAACAGGTTGGTGGAATGGCTTTTGCATGGTTAATTTGCTTTGGTTTAGGCTTTACATTGAGAATCAATGAAATACCAAACTTGGCATGGGCTTTTGAGGGCATGACAGCAGAGACAGCTCACATCCTTCTGGCAGGAACCGGTAAAAATTATGATGTGATGGTCCAAAGATTCCTGGGGTTTTTTTACCTTTTTCCTGGCCTGTTCTTCAGCCAGGAAGTAAAACAACTTCTCGGAATGTCTAGTATTTGGCGTTTAGAAATCAAACCACACTGGCGGTTTGCCCCAGGGTATTTGATCCCGTGAGTGCTTTTTGGTGCTTTTCCAGTATCTTGCATCATTAAACACGTAAATGTTACGTGACCAATTAGAAACGCTTTGTTAAACTGACCTGGGATCTCCCTGAGCTAAAGCATCTTAAGCAAGAGCAGCTTTGAGGGAACCAGGAAACAAAAGGTTGACAATGAGCTCATCCCTCTTCTTGCGGTCCCCGTCTCAGCCTTCCCCCGTTCCTCTGATACGTCCTCTCCTCCTCATCACATGTCCTGCTTTGGTCCAGCCCTGGACTGTTCCAAATGAGGTGTCACCTCTCACTCCCGGGTCTCTCCTCCCGACAGCACTGACCCTCACGCAGAGCACTGGCTGAACCATGACCGAAGAGCCCCGGCGGAAGGACAGCGACATCGGGCACCCCAACTCCGGCATGGGCTGCGGACACAAGGACGACAAAGCCAGCCTGGCCTTGAGCCAGATAGGACCTTTCAGCCACCAGGCCCCCTCCACTCCTGCCTCCAAGGAAGTGTGGAAGAAGGGCGGCCGCATGTTCTCCATCCTGCTGGCCGTGCACTTGGCCCTGCTGGCCTGCACGCTGGTGAGCAGCGGGGCTTTTGAGAAGATCGCTGTGCACGACTACGATGTCTTCTTCCTGCTGACTGTCATGATGCTGATAGTCATCATATGGATCATCTTCTACCTCGCTGGCACCTCCCGGTGCCCGGGTGCCATCCTCTGCAAGGACTCCCACGCTGGGCCCATCTGGCTGAGAGGTAGGAGCTCTTGGGGGCTGGGGTTGGAGGGGAGGTGTGGGGTGGACAGCTCATGGGAGCACCAGTTGTTACAAGGGAAGCAGCAGCCATGTGGGCTCAGCCTCCTCCTGCTTCGGGTCAGCTCCTGCTCCCTCCGCTGCCAGGTCTCCCAGTATCTGTGAGGGCTCTTGGTAACTGACACCAGGATCCTTCCCAGCTTTTGACAGAGCTCTTAGTTGATTGCAAATCCTTTCCAGACAAAATTATTGTGTGGTTCTGTTGGTGCCATGATAATTTGGGTGCTGGAAAAGGAGAAACAGCAGTAGAAGCAAAGCCTCTTCATGATAATAGTTCCTTTCATCTATATCTGCATTAGCCCAAGTGTTCACACATCTGTCCAACCACAGATATTTTTGTTCCTCAACAGGAGGCCTGATCCTATTTGCCATTTTCAGCCTTGTCATGGATGTGTTCAAAATAGGGTATTACTCAAGCTTCTACAGCTGCCTGTCTGCAATCAAAATCATTTACCCCATCGTGCAAGCAATATTCGTAGTTGTCCAGGTGAGATGGTTCTGCCCTGTCTTGAGGAGGTTTAGAGAGACACAGGAACCAGTGGAAAGAGCTCTGATCTCATGGACATAGTTCAACTGCCCCAACAGCAAATACAGGGACTTAACTCAGCCCCCACCCAGCCCACATCTCCTCCCTCCAGCCACAAAAACTTCCAACTGTGGCAACTCACTTTAAGGAATTGATTTAAATCTGTCCCCATCCAGGAACATTTTGTCTTGTCACAAACTCTAAGCGGCCCCAATCCAGCCAGGCCTCCTTGCTCATGAAGAACAGAGGAGGAGAACGAGGACCACCTGCTCTGAGACAATGTCAAGGAGGGAAGGGCTCAGAAAGGGACAATTTAGACATGGGCTAAACAAGGGAGGGAAAAAAAAAGAACATCCAGTAAATGGCCAGGATTATGGGCCAGTGGGCTGGGCCCAGATGGACCCAAGCAAAAGAGGCTCCTCTCTCAGGATGATGCGCTTTGCTTTCTTGTTTGTTGGAAATAACAACTCCTTTTCTTGCCCCTGCCAGACATACTTCCTGTGGGTCTCTGCCAAAGACTGCATCCACGTACACCTGAATGTTACCAGGTGAGCACTGCTGATATCTGAACCCCACTGGCCCAGGAGATCTGAGCCACCACAAACTTTCTCTCTTACACAGCTAAGATGCAACAAGGGCATAATCCCATCTCCCTTAGTGCTGCCCAAAACTACACCTGCTCAGTGTCTCCAGATAAGCCTTAGATCCCAGCTCAAACAGTTGAGGTTAATGACCTGTGGATCTATCAGGGTTGGGATTCTATTAAAGAATACAAGCATTACTCAAAGCAGTTAGTATTAAATAAATAATTATCATTAAATAAAATGATTCATAGCTGACTTTTGCTTCCCTGGGAAAGATAACAATTAAGTGGACAAGCCTCAGGCTAAAATAAGATCTTGTTCCACTTTTTCAAGGCTGGATCTACTGGACACCAATCCAGGTCTATTAATTAATTTGCTATTGAGACGCCCTTCCAAAACCAACAACAGGAATCAGGCTTTGCAAATTCTTATGAATTGGGATAAAAAATAGGAAGAGGGGAGAGTGAGGGCAGCAAAGCAAGGGCCAGGATTTCTACCCTGGACCAGTGGAGTCCTCACACCACTATCAGGCAGCTACCACAGTCCCTCTGAGCACGTGCACATCTATGCCATGGTTGGGAGCAACATGGCCTAGAGCCACTGCTGGAATCTCAAGAACCTTCTCCTCCTCCTGCAGGTGTGGCTTGATGCTGACGCTGACTACAAACCTGGCAGTGTGGATGTCAGCAGTGACAGACGAGTCTGTTCACAAAGCACATTCAAAGCTGAAGAAGAACATGACAGAGGAAATCTTCAGGTGGCTCCTGAAAGGTAATTTTGGCCATTTGTGAAACCATCTGGTTCCAGGCGAGGAGCCCATGAGGTAGAAATTGTTCAGTGAGTCAGGTGTTATTCCCTTTTGGAGGGCCTGTCTAGGGCTGGAAGTGCCTTTAGCAGAGCTGGTTGGTTAAAAGCCAGGTGTGGATGTTTCATTTCTTAATCTATATCACAGAGGAGTCAGAAAGGTGGAGAACCCTGTACAAATGGGATGGGAATGAAGAAGAGAAGGAAAACAATTTAACTTCTTAAGAAAGAACATGGGCAGCAGAAAGCTTGGGTTGAAGTGTCCTTGTTTTCAAAGTGGTCACATATTCTTTTGTCTTTGGTTTTGTTTTTCACTGACCCTGTGAATCCAGCTCTTCAGGGCTGCTAATGAGTGTTGGCTCCTTGTTTTAATTCCACTGCATCTGTGTGGGTTTGTCTCGTTTCAGTGGGAATGAGAAGTAGCTCAGTTGATGAATGCAACTGCAACAGCCAAATCTGCCAGATCTTCAAGAATGGCTACTTTTGGCTGTACCCCTTTAACATTGAGTACAGTCTCTTTGCCTCTGCCATGGTCTATGTCATGTGGAAGAACGTTGGACGCTTCATAGACCACCATTCCCACCACATCCAGCGCCTGAAGTTCAGGCTCTTCCGAAGGACCTTCTTTGTAGGCATCATGCTGGGCCTCATCATTCTGGTGAGTGGTCTGGGAGTCCTCATCCTTTATGAGGTGCAGGTGAACTCCAGCACTGAGTCCAGCAAGAAGAGCCAAGCACTCACCATGTACTACATCTTCAACATTGTTTGTCTGAGCCTGATGTCCCTTGTCTGCATCGGTGGCTCTGTCATCTACCGCTTTGACAAGAGGGACATGGACCGGCACAAGAACCCCACCAGGACCCTGGACGTGGCCCTGCTGATGGGGGCAGCCCTGGGGCAATACGCCATTTCCTACTACTCCATTGTGGCCATCGTGGCCAGCACCCCGAGGGACACTATCAGCGCGCTCAACCTCACCTACGCCCTGCTGATGATCGCCCAGCACACCTTCCAGAACATCTTCATCATCGAAGGCCTCCATCGGCAGCCCCCCAAGGAAGACTCCAAGCACGACTCCCACCAGAAGGACCTCTACGGGCTCACCTTTGTCAACATCAACGCAGTGTCCCTCCGAGTGCCCGACACTGGCAGCACCTTGGCCCCTGGCACTGCCTCTGGCGCTGAAGCCGCGCGCCCTTCTGACCTCGTGAGGTCCCTCGCCGCCCCCAAGAAGATGAACTGGAGAAGGAAGTTCTTAAGGGAGATCTCCATGTTCCTCCTGCTGAGCAATGTCATAGTGAGTTCATGCAGAGAGAGGAGTTTGTGGGGGGAGGGAGAGGGGAGCAAGCACAAGGGAGAAGGGTCTGTGAAGGAAAGGATGTGCCCCATGGAAAAGCAATCCTTTCTGTGCCCCTGCTGTACAGGGAACATACATGGTTATAGTTTTAAGTTCAGATTGTGATTCCCTTGTCCCTTAAAAAACCCAGCAACTGTCCTGAGGTTAAGACATATTAGGCTTCACCAATAGACCTGTCACTTATCACCAGAGGTGGGCACAAGAGAGAATCAGTTTCAGTATTTTTATGGTGTGCCAGTGGATGTGTAGAACAGCTTATTAAAAGCAATAAAGTACATTAAACCCTTCCCTTCACTCCCAGAGAAAGGATGTAAAGTGACAAATACCCGGGGTGAAGTCTGGGGTTTTTTGAGAAATGGCAGCACATCTCTTCTGAAACCCCAAGCTCAGGAGCCCAACCACTGATCCCAGTTGCTGTGAGGAGAAACTGGTCACTGACAACCTCAGCTGGAGTTTTCCCTTTCACAAACACTCAGGGGACTGTAGTTCCCTGCCAAAAAAAAAAAAGTAGGATTACAGCTGCACCTCCAAGGAAGCCAAGCACGTTATGTCTCTAGAGAGCTTCCAAATCCCCAGCTGGTCAGTCACATCCTGTCCTCACACTGATTTCACACAGAAGCTCACAGAGGATGGGCTGACAACTCCCATGCAATCAGACACACGTGCTAGGTGGGCTTCTGAGCCAGATGTACCTGGCTTAGGGAGACCAAGCTGCTCCCAGCTCAGCCTTTCCATGCTTGTTCCATCCACAGAGTCTGCACAGGCCAGGTCCTTGCTAACACACACCACACTCAAGTTCTTCCCGCTGTGAGCGCTTCGAGCCTGTCTCTGAGCATGAATCCAACCCAGTCTTAGGGTACAGCACCAGATCATACTGATCTTAATGCAGAGGCAGGCTGCTGGCAGAGGCCCCGTGCTCAGAAGGTCACTCCTTTCCCACCCATGGGTAGCTGTGGCTGCAGGTGCTTTGCTGTGCCTCACACCATTCTCACTGTGCTGTTACTCTCCCCTTTCCTCCAACAGCTCTGGATCATGCCAGCGTTCGGTGCCCGGCCCCAGTTTGACAATGACACAGAACTGAACTTCTATGGTGATTCCATGTGGCCGGCCATCGTGGACATTTGCCTGCCCTTTGGGATCTTCTACCGAATGCACGCAGTGGCCAGTTTGCTGGAGGTCTACATCATGTCCTAAAGAACTCCCGAGCAAGGAAGATGAGAACCTCCTCAAGCAATCCTACCCCGGGGCTGGGACACTGCCCAGATGTCCCAAGGGGTCCCCAGCACTGCCTGAATCATGTCCCCTTGCAGTGTTGGGACGTTTTTGAACTGTCAGTGAAGATCATCCAAACATAGTCCAGATTTTATTTTTGCTACTTGTGCGTGGATGTGCCTGTGTGTGTCTGAAGTTCTTAAAGCTTATAAGAAAACAGTTAAAAACAAAAGGAAGGTGTCCAGAGCAGCATCATGGTGATTGCCCTTGGCTCATGCAGAGACTCACCTTCCTCTGTAAAGCTTGTTCACTCCATGAACTCTCCAGAGGGTGCTCAGCACCGCTGGGCAGTCGGATCCTGCCTGTACACAGAGATCCAGAGGGTACGAGGGGCTGACACGGGCCTGGAAGGCACAGAAAGGGAAAGCACTTCATCTTCTGGTACGGCCAGTCGGAAATCACTCCCCTGCAGAGATGTGAAAAACAAACTGGTGACCACCAAAGGCCTTGGGAAACTTTCCTCTCTGTATAGCCCATGGATGTGGGCCCTCTTGACCCTTCCCTGTACCAGCCCCTGCTGTTTTCCTTCCTCTCCAGGGAGGCATCTCTGCAGCCTCCTCTTCCCAAGGAGAGCTGTGTGTGGTCCTGGGCTGGCCCTGATATGGGATTGCTCTAGCACACTTTTTTTCCTCAGCTTTCCTGAATCAGGGCTCAGTAATCATAAAGATGATGTGGGCAATACAGTCTGGGGGATGATATGGAGATTTTTCTTTCTTTCTTTTTTNTATATGAACGTTTTTGTATGCAAAGTTATTTATTGATTTTCACTGTAACACTGAACTCCTGAAGGGACCCTACAACACAGAAATCAATGCAATGCCGTGGAAAATTTGATCTCCCATCCCCTGAAGGTATGCTGGTGCTGCACCCTCAAGCCTGTGTGTGCTTTGAGGCTGCAAGCACAGCCCAGCACCCAGACCCTGGGGCCCTGACACAGGTCTCTGGGTGTCTGCAGCTCTCCATGAACCACTGTACGATTGAGGGGGCTTTCAGAGCAGGAATCCTGGGCTGCAGGAAGTTCAAAGGGCCCCCTCTGCTGTACCCAGCATCCAGGCAGAGCCTCAGAAAGCCCACGCTGCCAGGTCAGGAGGGTGATGCCAAAACGACACAGCTGAGCTCTGTCTGCACCCTGAGACATGGGGGTTTAACTGTTCCAATAAAGGGTCTATTGTTCCATCAGGGTTTATCGTTCCAATAAAAAGCACTGCAGAGGTGGCAGCAATCATCAAGCCACCCCCTACGGACATGTGTTCATCTGCCAAAGGAAAAATAATAAATGGAAATCATGGTACTTGAAACGGAGTGATGCAATTTTCCACCTGACAGCCCAGGCTGACGTGTTTCAAACCACCTTCCCCTCCAAATTCAGATCACCAAACCAGCAGAGACCAGTGCCCCTGATTGGTCTGACACCAGTGTACCTGCCTGCCAGCAGCCTTTCCCTGAGGTGGGCAGAAGGAGGGGTAAACCCCAATTTCCCCAGCCCTTCGAGGGCTGCACTCATCCAGGATCTCCAGGTGGGATAATCCTTCCTGTGACCAGCCCAGGAGTCTCTCCCAGCCCCACCAACCCTGCAAAGGCCTGCTTCTATATTACCATTGATCTGGTAAAGATAAAATCTCTCTCTAGAAACTTTACCTTTCCTAAAACAAAAGCCTTATTATTCTGTGGCTCCTGCAGCTGAAATTAAGTCAGAAAAGAGACGTAAATGGCGCACAGACGTCAGCCCCACGTACAGCCCTGCACATTGTTTGAGCCCAAGCTGCTGAGCTCACACAGGGGCAGAAAATATTTTTAATCACCCACTCTGTTCCTGGGGGGCACACTGGGTTTCCTCCTATGTGCTCTGGCTGGTGCCTGCCCCCAGGTTCCCAGGGTTGGGTGCACTAGGTCGAGCAGGGCAGACTTTGAACTGCTCTTCTGTCCTGGACAGTGACTGTAGAGGCACTTCTGGGGCGAGCTAGCAAAGGAGAGCAGCAAGGAGGGAAAGAGACAGAGCAGGAGATCAGAAATCATCACTCAGAAAAGAGCAGGGAAGGCCATAGACAGGACCAGAATTGAGGCATCACCCCACTGCTACTGGGGTTTCACATCCTCTGCTCTGTTTCTTAATTATCTGCTATTTCAAAGTGAGATATGTTTTATTAGAGACAAAAAATAACAATACACCTTTTATGTGGGTGATTTGCCCTGAGGTGTGTCAGGGACAGGGGAGGAATCCCAGTTAATTATTATCTGTCAGTGCAGCAGATGGAAAGTGGATGGGCTGAGAAGGTCACAAGGCTGGAAAAGAGGGGTAGGATTGCAGCACAAGGCACAGTGCAGCCTGTGAGCAGCATCAGGGTGTGCTGAGAGCCAGGGCCGGAGAGGCACTTCCCAGGGACCAAGGCAGTGGTCCTTAGCAGTGAGGAGCAACTCAGTGCTGGCAGGAGGTGGAAGGGACCTGCACTGAGAACTAGCTGAGAAAACACAGCCACACTCCTGAGTGGAGCCAGCACATACCCCCAGAGCCCACCAGAGGGGCCAGAGCTGGGGGGGTGCAGCACAGCTCACCCTCACCCATGTTGGCTGAGGCTGCTCCCTGTGGTCAGCCCAAAAGTCTCTCACTCACCAGCCCCACAGGGGACGTCACCACCAGGTTATCAGCAGCCAAGGAAGGGTGTGGGCTGGCCGGGGAGATGTGAAGGCACAGGGTTCCTCAGGTGGCCTTTGGACAAACACAGCGGTTGGGCACGAACCTCCTTCCTCCCGAGTCCTGTTTACAGATCCGTTTGGCCCAGCCTGGGTGTTATTGCTGCTAAGTGCACAGATAACACCATTAATAAGCACACTGCTGATAACAGAGGGGCAAACACCACTAACGTTTACCAGCTCTCTCCCAGCCTCTGAGTAAAGGCAACTTCTCCAGGGCAGTGATTTCTGCCATCGATCGGTTGGTTCAACTCATCCTCTCCTTCCCACTTGCCAACTTAGTGACTTGGTTAAACTTCTGTCAATACATTCCAGTTAAACAGCTGCTACTTTCCAAAATAAAGACCAAGTTAGGAGGATTAACCAGTCTCCCAGGGCTTTACAACTCCTCTGTGTCCAATTTTAACTCCAAGGCCAGGATAAGGCAAATCAGGCTAGGAAGGATGCCTCCTCTCTGAAACGCAGATGCACAGTGCCATTGGAAAAGTTACTTGGGCCCAGAAGGCACCAGCATTTTATCTCAGGCCCATCTTTGAAAGAAAAACCTCCAATTTCACCCAGACTTCAGGATACATTCAGACTCCCAGCCTCCATTTCCCAGGTCTGCATGGTCACCCCAATTTAGGACCACAACACTAAGAAACAGCAAGTTTGTTAAAGTTTTGCACAGAAATCATTGGCTTTGGTCAACAAAGAGGCCACCAAACAGCTCTTGGGAGGTTCCAGTTCCCTGCTAGGCTCTAGAACAGAGTCTGGAGGAGAGCCAAGCACCTGAAAGATCTGAAATGCACGCAGGGCATCCCAGAACATGGAAGCAAGGAGCAAGGACATCTGAGCAAAGACACCCAAGCAAGTTGTCAAAGCAGGCTGTGAGATGCTGATGCTCTGGGGGAAGGCAGAACAAATCCAGCCATGGGTATTCATGAACACCTGCCCCGGTGGGAGCTCCCAGACTCCACCACAGCAGTGCCAGGGTTTGGTCAGACATTAAACATGACCCTTTTCCTGGCAGACATCAAACAATGGCTACACCAACACACACTGGGTGTTCTCACATGGCAGAAATGGGCCCCTTTCACTCTTGTTTTCCATCCCTTTCGTCACATCCCCACACACGATAACCTGTGCTCCCTCACCCACTCCCACCCCTTAATCAGCTTCTTGGGAAGTGTTACATGGCCCTGAACTCCGAACTCACATGTTTGCCAGCTTTAAGGACCTCAGGGCTTGGAGTTCCTCCTGGGACACACAGGTAAGTCTTCTTATTCCATGGAGAGGTCCATCCTCTCCTGACGGACTCTCTAGACTCACCAGCTCAGCCTGAAATGCCAAATTCCTGTTGCCAGCCACAAAAACCAGGGGATCAGCTCACCACAGAGTCCCAAGAGAATCAGTTTGTTCTACAACAGGAGAGGGATCAGGGCCAGCACAGCTTGGACCTAAAACATCCCTGACCTGCACGGCTGAGGCTGTGGGGTTGGCACGTGAGGGTCCTGCTATGAAATGAGTATTAATAGGTCATAGTTGTCACCCTCAAAAGTAGGACATTTCTGATCAAAGTACATCAGTCTGGTGTCATTCCTGCATCTGGGCTGGACTGTGAGCTTTGCCTTTTGTGTCAGTTTGGGTAAAAGCACAAAGTAATGGTACAGTTGAGAAAAACAATCTCAGGGTCTACCTGGAAACAAGGGACCAGGAACTCAAGTGGGTTTTGTCCAGAGCAGTGTGGGTAAGCACTCCCAGCACAAGCCTGTGCCAGGAGATTAGTTCTACACCTGCCTGAGCCATGGCACAAATTAGTCACCGCCGCTTGTGGTTTTACCAGTTGGCACATCCTGCGCCGAGGCCGGTGACATGGGGCAACCCAGCAGGTGTATAAAGGAGCTGATCCCCATTGGCTGCCCGCGGCAGATGTGAGAGCTTCTCACTGAGTAATTAATGTAATGACAATAATAGGCCTAAAGTAAACAAGGTGGGAAAAAAAATAAATCAATGGGCTGGGAGCAGAGCCCGCATTTAGTGAGGAGCAGTCCTGAGGGCTCCTGTCTGCCCCTGGGCCATCGGAGACTCCCAGGAATTCCAGTGGCACTCCGGCCGCTGGTTTGAGATTGGCGGCATCTGATTCTGTGCCAGCAGGAGATCCCTCTCAGCAGGCAGCAGGAGGCTGCAGACAGGTAAGGGCTGGGCTCAGCTGTCCCACACAGCTATGGGGTCAAGGGGTTGGGTCCATCGCTGCGTGCAGCCTTGTCTGGGCAGTCGGGGACCTCCTGGTGCAGCCTGGATGGGTTTCCATCTGGTCCTGCTGATTTTATGGCCTCTCCCCTCCCTCTGATGCAGAGCAGTAACAGCCGTAGGAGAGGGGAGGGAATTTGCTCCTGTGCTACTAAGCTGGGAGAGTTTTGGAGCGAAGCAGGGAAGATTTTAGGATCAATCTCCACTAACAGAAGTACCGAGAGGGTTCATCCTGGGACACACAAATTTCCTGATGGACTCTCTAAACTCACCAGCTGAGGCAGAAATGCTGAATCCCTGCTGCCAGCCACAAAACCCAGGGGATCAGCTCACCACAGAGTCCCAAAGGCAAGGGCAGAGCACCTCAATGCACATGCAAAAGAAGAGGGTAACACTAGATTGCAACCCCTTCTCAAAAAATTTCTCCCCCAAAATCCCAAGACTGCATATCACAGAATCTTTAAGGCTGGAATAAAATGCCTTCCACCCTCAAATACATCCCAGGGATCTGCTTTCACTGCATCTATCCCCCACTGCTGACAGAGTAAATCCCTGAAGTGAAAGCACCTTTCCATGTAATGATCTTGTAGAGAGGCTGATCTTGCCCAATTGGTGTGTGTGAGAAAGGAGATTTCTCTCTCATGAGCAATATGGTGCTACAGAGATTTTCCCAAAAGCTGGATGGAAAAGCTCCCAGGCTTGGGATGTCTATTTGGACCAATCCCTCACCCTCCTCTGTGCCAATGTGCTCACAGCCCTGTGCTGCAAGTAGAATAAGAAAGAAAACTGGGTACTGTGTCCCAGTCTCAGCCCGCATTGGTGAGAGGTTGGATCTTTTTCCAGCAGCTTAAATCAAACCTTACAGACCCTCTATTTATTCTCTCCAGCTCTGCCACAGTTTGTGTGACCATTCATGGAGTGTGGTGTAATTCTCACAGCCCAAAAACACAAGGAAGAGTTTGGAGCCATCAACTGAAAATCAAACAGCTCTGAGTTTTAGAGCAGGTCTGAGCGTGCTTTCTATTTCCACCTAATCCTTACAGCAACAAAGGGAAAGGAGGAAACCTGAACCCAGGGCTGTGCATGGAGAAGCTGTGAAAGGTGAGGGTGGGAACTGTTTGAACACTGCTGGTCCCAACAGCTCCAAGTACTGGTGGGGCAGGGCAGTGACACCAAACACCCATTTTAATGTGAGTGTCTCTGGACAGGTTTTGGCTGAAGGCCCTTTCTCCAGTGCCCTGCAAGGAGTGTCCGTCAGGAAAGTTTTAGTGCCTGAGCTAAACACCAATCTCTTTTTCCCGTCATCCAGCTTCTGAAGAGGGAAGGGGAAGCTGCAAGGCAAGGAAGGGAGGTCACCACACAAGTGGCTTTCACAGCAGAGCGCACACCCTGTCATCTCAGCTTGCCTCCCCTTTTTTCACCACAACAGGTGACCCCCAGGCAGAGGAGCCATGGCTGGCAATAAAGCCTCCAGGCCCTGCCACCACTGCAAGAGCAGGTCAGCATCTGCCCCAACAGACACCTCCAAGATCCACTATGAGAAGTTCTGGCTGTACCGGCACTGCTCGTCCGTGCAGCAGAGGGACAGGCAAGCTCAGAAGGCTGGACAGCTCTTCTCAGGGCTGCTGGCCATGAACGTGGTGTTTCTGGGCAGCGCCTTCATCAGCAGCATGATCTTCAACCACGTGGCCATCACCCTGGCAGATGTCTGGATCCTGATATCCATCCTCAAGGTCTTGTGCCTGTGCTGGATTATCTACTACCTGCTGGGCACCAGCCGGCAGCCGCACGCTGTGCTGTACCGGGATTCCCACGCTGGGGCCATGTGGATCAGGGGTAAGTGCTGCTTTTAATTCTCATCTCATGCCTTTTCCCCACATTCTGGAAGATGCAGAAATTCCCCCCTTACTATTAGAAGAACTAGAAGCCATAGGATATGTAGGTAGGGCATTGGGACTCTCCCAGTGACCTGGCAGGCTGGAGAAAGGCAGGGCACAGCAGGTGCCACAGAGCAGCCAGGAAAGCCTGGAATGGGGCTTCCCTTCTGCCTCCAGTCCCTTCTCTAAGAACAATCCAGGCACATCCCACCTACAGCCCAGCAGCTGAGCACTGTGGGGAAGGCAGGAAAGGGTTTAGGCAGGAGCACTTTGCAAAGCGAGAGGAGAATCACCATGTTTACCCTCCAAGAGTGCCAGCAGCCCCGTGCCACCCTCGTCCTTGTTTAACATCGCAGCAGCCTTGTTGCCAGGGTAGGATTCCTGCCCAGTGAGTCACACCCCAGCGACACCCAGGCTTTCCTGGGAGATTTCCCATAAATATTTGCCCTACTTTGAGAAATTACATTTCTCCAAGCAGTCCTGCCGCTGGTCTATTATTGTAATTCTTAATTAGGCATGGTCTTGTTAACTAAGCGTGGAGAATTAAAGGGAAGAAAGCTGCAAGGTACTTGAGTACTAAAGTTGCAGAGAGATGTCCAGTGCAAAAGGGAGAAACAATCAAAGTGTCCCAGCTCCTGCAGCCTGTGCTGCCACAAGCCTTAGCAGGCCTGTGCTCATCTCAGGTTTCCTCCACAAGGCAGAAAGCATCACCTACCATTAGCTTACCTATGTGATTCCAGATTGCACAGAAAAGCCCCAAAATTCTGTTCCCACCTTGTATCCAAGCACAAGAAAATACTTTGCATTGTCCCGACGCCTTAAACAAGTCAAAGCACATAAGAAAGTTCAGGAATTAGGCTCCACTTTGTCCCCTTCTCTCAAAATCGTGAGGATTCCAGGCAGGAATGCTTCCAGCTCCACACAAATCCAAGCAGCACAACATCTCCAGTCCCCAGCCAAGCCCAGATGCTCCACTGACACGTCTTTGTTTATTTACTGGTGCTTTGCTGTTTGCCCAGGGTCAGTGCTGCTGTTCGCCAGTTGCAGCATCCTCCTGAACGTGTTCCACATTGGCTACAGCACAATCCTCATCCACTGCAAATCCAGGGTGGAAATTCTGTTCCCCAGCATTGGAATCCTTTTTATTTGCACCCAGGTACTGCACATCACCCTTCTGAAAGCTTGCTTATTCTCACTGCCCAATTCCTGGGAGCCCAAGGGGTGGGGGGAAGCAACGAGGCTTGGAAAAGTGGGTGCAGTGAGGGACTGTCATGAGCACTGAAGGCATTGAAGTACCACACACCCTTTTGAATGCTGTCTGCACTCCTTGTGCAGAGACATAGGAGTAAGATTCAGAAAGAAATTACCCTAGAGATACCTGACATACCTTAGAATCCAGAGGAATTTGCTTTGAATAAAGTAGGGAGAGAGGAGAGAAAATTTCAGATTTTGCCAGGGAAGTGTTTGCATCAGTCTGAGCCCCAACCTCTCTCTGTATATTTGCCAGTCACCCCAACAAAATCCTTTGCACACGAAGATATCTCGCAACATTTACACCTTTTACTTCAATACCAACCCTCTTCTTTCCACACCCACAGCCATATTTGAAAGATAACCTAGCTCCCACCTCAGCAGGGGACAGGGGAACACAGAGCTCCAGGACGTACACTCAGGGCAGGGCAAGCACAAGCTTGCTGCCCTCGCCCAAGGATGCCAACACCTGCCCCAGCACTGAGATGCAGGTGCATACATGTCCCTGCACCCTTGCACAGAGGCTGGTTTGCTCCTACTTGGACCTGCACCTTCTTGTCTACCTGTCCCTTTCTACCACGTGTGCTGGTGGCTGCCAACTGCACCCTGCTCACGTCATTATTGTTACATTTGCAGGCTTATTTTCTGTGGCATCACTCTAAGGACTGCATTCAAGTCCAGCACAACTTCACCAGGTAAAAAAAAAAAAAGGGGTGTAAAAACTGCCCTCTACTGCTCTAAAGAAACTCATCCTCTCTGCCTGTGATCTCCATAATTACTCCTTGTTCCTGCCACGACACTCTTCATCTGATCCTACACAGATTCTGGTTTACACAAGAACCAAGATATATTTGTCCTGGAGGGACAACTCCCTGCAGTTTTCCCTTGTGCCTTGGACTTCTGCAGAGCTTGTTCCTTCCTCCCAAATGTTTTCCTGCTGCCTGGCTCAGTGACCAGCTCGTAGGGTGGAGGATGAGGTGGGGTGGTCTCCCCATTCTTATCACTGGGAGATGCCTCAATCTGTGCCAGCTCCACCAGCGAGCCAGGCACTGCCTGCCCTGCTCCTTGGGAAGTGGCTGAGTGGGAATGTACTCACCTGTGTTTGTGTGTGTGCAAAGTCACACCCCGATGACCACGGGCAGAACAGGCACAGACACACAATATTTGCCCAAATCTGTGCACGGGTCAGCAAGAGGCAAAGGGCAGCACCACATGGCAGGTTGCACACGTGAGCAGTGAATCATCTCCACTGTGCCAGTGCCTGTCTCTCCTCCCAGGTGTGGTCTGATGCTGACCATAGCCACCAACCTCCTGCTCTGGCTCCTGGCCGTGACCAACGACACGCTCCACGTGGAGATCGAGTCTCAGCTCCGTGAGGTGGAGAGGCGGTTTGCAGGCAAGGCAAAAATCCTGGTTTACATCCCCTTCTGTGTTAGGCTGACACAGGAGACAGCAATTCTTGATGTCAGCAATTCAGGCATCACCAGTTCCCCCAAATGTTGAACTTCCCTGTTATTGGAGGTTGTCTCAAAGGAGATGGGCTGTAAGGGGAGAACATCTTCACCTGGAGGGAGGGGATCTGCTATGAAACCCTGAAACTGCAGGCTAGGAAAGGAAAAGCCCACCATAAATTAGCACTTTTGCTTATTTTTTACCTGTTAACTGCAGGCATAAGATTGCCAGGCTAATGTAATAGCTGTGCTGGTTTTTTCTGAGGATATAGGGGAAGAAAAAGGGAAACTAATATTCCAAGGGTAGAGATAATGAAGGAAGAGGTGTCACTCACCCAGGTGGGAAAAGACATCTGCTAAACCCTGTTATTCTGAATCCTCACAGCCCTGAGGACTGAGCAGCAGTCACTTAACTTCCTACTGCTCACCATTTCTGAGACAGATGTTGTGCCTGCACACGAGAAACTCCCAAAGACAGCCGTGAAATCCAGGCCATCTCCCTCTTAATTGTTGCCTCCCTCTTCCCATGCTCCAGGCAACGACACTGCCTTGTGCGTGTGCCCAGACATGACCATCTGTAAAGTCTTCCAGAAGGGCTACATCCTGCTCTACCCCTTCAACACCGAGTACTGCCTCATCTGCTGCTCCGTGCTGTACGTCATGTGGAAGAACGTGGGGAGACGCATCAGCCACCACCACGTCCCTCACACCAAGCCCAAATTCAAGCTCCAGGGGGTGGTCTTTGGGCCAGTGCTGGGCGCCGTTGCTGTGATCATCGGGATCTGTGTCTTCATGATGTACCAGATCCAGGTCACCGGCTTGGTCCCCAGCCGCCAGGTCTTTGTGCTGTATTACTCCTACTACATTGTGCTCCTGCCCCTGATGAGTGTGGGTGCAGCAATCGGGACAATCATCCACGCCTTGGAAAAGAAGGAGCTGGACACGCTCAAGAACCCAACCCGCAGCCTGGATGTGATCCTGCTGATGGGGGCAGCCCTCGGCCAAATCGGCATGTCCTACTTCTCCATTGTGGCCCTCGTGGCCTCTGACCCCAGGGACCTGTTGAACAGCCTCATCCTGTCCTATTCTGTCCTCCTCATCTTCCAGAACATCACCCAGAATGTCTTCATCATTGATGGGCTCCACCGGCAGCGCTTTGTAGCCACGGCTGAGGTCAAGCACACTGGACACACTGGGCAGCACATGGTGGCTGTACAATTGCCTGGGGAAGAGGAAACCACAACAAGCAGCGAAGAGGAGCACACCCAAACACCCCCTGGCAAGGAGGAAGGCACTGGAGAAGAGCAGAACTGTGAAGGCTACGACCAGAGAAGAATGAGCGTGCTGGAGCTGGGACAGGAGATCCGGAAAGCTTCCCTGTCCTACATCCACAGCTACTCTCACCTGAGCTGGAAGAGAAGAGTACTGAGGGAGATCTCGTTCTTCTTGGTTTTGTGCAACATCATAGTAAGTACTGTGCTCTCTGCTATGTCACAGCCTGGCTGAGCCACCATGACCTGTGGCACAGATGAGCTCTCCTTGTCTTTCTCTTGGGCTGCTACTCCAGGCAAAAAAACCTTTGCCCACCAAGTTTCAACCTTCTGGTGAGGCAAGTCAAGACAGGTTTTGCTGCTAATACCCCACTCTCATAATTAGAATGTCTCTCTTTTAACCAAACATGGCTGGGTTTCCTGGGTGCAGGAAGGCGACAAATAATAAATTGTTACTTGCCAAAATTTTAGCCTCTGGGAAAAAACAAAAAAACAAACATTAGGGTCATTCAGGGTGTTTCACGAGAAAGGTGGAGAAATGTGAGGCACCAGCAGTAAGTCTTTGTAAACAGGAGTCTCCAGGCATGAAACTTACCTGATAAAGAGCACTGTGCTCTGGGATCTTGAATCAACACTGCAGCCTTAATCCAGTGAAAACAAACTGCCCAAGGAAACAGTGAAACCCTGTAGAAAGATGGAGTAGGCTGGGGCAGAAGGAGGCTGTCATTAAGTTTCCAGGAATTTGACAGGATTTGGTTTATAGCAAGGAGTCAGTGGCATAACTAGAGGATTTTCCTTCTCCTCCCTGGCAAGGAGACTCCTCTGATACTCCTGCAAATTCCTACAACCACTCGAGCCAGTGCTGAGATTCGGGTGCAGGTAGGGGGGAGTTTGTCATGCTCTGACTCGTGTTTCTTTTCCTCTTCAGCTGTGGGTCATGCCCACATTTGGGGGTCATCCTGCCTTCGAGAACGGACTGGAAAGGTCATTTTATGGCTACTCCACCTGGTTTGTGATCGTGAACTTCGGGCTCCCCCTGGGTGTGTTCTACCGCATGCACTCGGTGGGGGGGCTCCTGGAGGTCTATGTCACAGCCTGAGCCAAGCTGGCCCCCCACCCCAGAGGCTGGGAAGGATCAGTGATGCTGAACAAAGATGCAGTAAAAGCAGCAGATATGCACGTGGAAGCTTTTAAGACTTTTTCCTCCAGCTTCTGCTTTGACTTCTCCTTGCGCATCATCTCTGCAAGTTTCAGAACAGGAGGTTGTTTTTATATTATCTTTTTTCTCTGTAGAGAGTAGGCTCAAAGCCCATAAACAAACTCTCACTGCTCTAAGGACCATGTAAGCACAGTCAGCAGTCTGCCAGTGGATGCTCTATGGCAGCAAGTGGGACTTTATGAGCTCCTACTGAGATCTTCCAGGTAAAAGAATGCAAGAGCAGCCTTCAAAAAAAGCAACAAAGACTGACCTACACTCCACAGAATTTCAAAAATCCACAGTCAAGGGCTGCCAGCCCCACCAACCCACCATCCCACAGCACAGAGACTACACTAACACACCGGAAGCACCTACAGCCACAGTCACTCAGAAATGAACTAAATACACACTTATGTGTAATTTTCAATGGTCAGAACAGGGACCATTTCTGTTTGCTCCTGGTGCTCACAACTGGCACTCCGACTTGTGCCAGTCCTGTGGGACCCAGCCCTACTGAGTGCCAAGCTCCTGCATCTCTCAGTGCTGATGAGCAGGAGAGGCCTTCAGACCTGCCCCAGTTCAGTGCATTGTTTCCCAGTACCAAAAACAGAAGCTATAACATGACCTTGCCTTACTGATAAACACTACTCCTCCTTGCAGGCACCCCCAGAGCCTCAAGAAGCAGCACTATTGGGTGATCTTTACCTACCATGGGTGGTGTTATCAACCAGCCAAGGTCCCACCCTTGCACACAGGGCTAGTTCAAGAGCGAGCTACTGCCAAACCCACTGTCAATCCCTCCCCAGCACAACACTTTGTCCCTCGCTGCTGCTTTGCACATCCACAAACATTTCCCAAGGTCTCTGTGCAAGGGAACAGGGATGCACAACGAGGTGCCTGATCAAAAACCCATATGTTCTGTAGGGGATGCTTGCTTTGAAAGCACCTGGGAGGGCAAGGGGCTTGTGACTATGGATCTCAAATACAGAGCCTGATGAATGGAAATAAAGAGAAATTGAGTTTTTGTGTGTGTGTTGTGAAATCCCAGGGACTGCTCTGCAATCACCAAAGAACAGGCTCAAAGTCAACTGATTTGAACTGGTTTTGTGTTCAGAGGATGGACAGTGCCTTGAGCAACCTGGTCTAGTGGGAGGTGTTCCTGATGATGGCAGGGGGCTGAAACGAGATGAGCTTTAAGGTCCTTTCCAACCCAAAACATTCTGTGATTCTATGAGATTTAAGAGCAGGCCTGTTCTGCAATCAATCAAAACCTTTCCTAGCACTTACCCAAGGCCAAAGCTGTATGGAACAAAAGGCATCCTCATTACTGCTTCTGTTCCTCTCTAAATCAATCCCAGAAGCAGTGTGGGTTTAGGATCAGAGCCTATTCATGGTGGGGATTTTTGTGATTCCCTAGAAAAGCAAACTCTCCCAAGACAGTAACAGTAACAAGACAGAATTAAAATTAGGAGTCAGCATTTGGGCAGTGATAGCACCTTTCTGTGAAACTCTGAGTGAGACTGATTACATGAGCATGAACTTTGCCCAGTAAGTGTTTGTACTTAGGCCCGTGTCAACAGAAATATGTCATGAGAAATAACAGCTGGATAAATTAAGCTCAATAGAGTTAATAATTATTCTCGTGTCACTGTTTTTACCATGGGATCCACAGGAGAGACATGCCAAGGCCTGACCTCAAACCTTCCTAGGGACTGACAGCCTGGGGACAAGCAGTGATGGCAACTTAGGGGCAAATCCATGACCTGGATTTTATCTGAAGTGTAACAGATGCCTTCACAGAACAGGTGACTTTGGAGTGAACTTGAATACATGACTGAAGACATGATTAGCACGGACAGGAATGAAGCCCACCAGGTCCAGCTCTTACCCACAGCCCTCTATGTCCTTTCCTAACAACCCCCAGGGCCAGGGTGCCTGTTTTACAGGTCTCAACTGCACAAAGGTTTTAGCACATGGTTCACAAAGTCAGGAGGCTTGAACTTGTTTGATCTTTGATGATGGCTCATGCCATAAACACAGAAACAGCCAAAACCACACACTTCACACAAGACTTTTCCAGAGTCCAATCTTCAGTTCTGATTTAAAAAAAAAATCACCCACACAGAGGAAGCCAGCCCATGGTCTCCTAGTGGCACAAATCATCCCCTGAATAAGACAAATAAGATTATAGACCTCTCTCTGGGAAATAAAAAAGCACAACCAACCAAGTGCACGTTTGAGTTAATCTTTATCTTTCTCTCCGTAAGTAAGCAAAGAGTTTACAGTGCAAGTTGATTTCCCACAGAACAAGGATCAGACTCCAAACACCAAGAAACAAACAAAAAGGCTTCCAGAGGAACTCACAAAGAAACAAAGCAGAAAAGAGAGGACGGAAGAGATTGTGAGAACCAGCAGATCCGTGGGAGGGAAGAGGCAAGCACGTGGGACACGGGGGGGATGCCCCGTTCCAGCTGTGAGGTGCGAGTGCCATACAATCAGAGACTGGCCCCACCAAATCACATTCTTATATACGAGAGATTTTCCAAGTACAACAGAGACCTCACCCTGTTTACACCAGAACAGAGGTGGGGTCAGGATGGGAGTAGTGCTGGGTGGCAAATTGGGTTGGAGATGGGAGGCAGGTGGGGGAATAACCTCTCTCTATTTCACGTATTTCTTATCCTTCAGAAAACCGTTTGGGTTTTACTTCAGCTTTCTACTGGCCTGGGACTTTGTCCACTTTCAGTGTCCAAGGGAGGAAACCACCTGGCTACAGACCAGTGAGAGCCAGCAGCACACTAGAGCAGCTCTCTGGGAGAGGGTGGTCACACTGTTATCATTCCAGCTTCAAAGCTTAGGCCAGGGTTAAAGGTCACAGAGTCTGTGACACACTCTAATGTGAGAGACCCAAGTGATGCCACTGGTTCTAAGCTGTGGCAAACAGTTCATGGCCAGTAATCCTCCCAAGAGCCTGAACACCAGAGCACCAAGGACTATGCTTTGGTGGAGAAAGGTCTGTTCGTGACAGGACCCTTCACATTTCACTATCTAAAGACCACACAGGTCTAAGACAGCAGCCTCTCCCAGCAGAACGTAACATTTGACTCAAACCCCAGGATGTCCCCACTCACCAACGTGTAACCCCACAGTGCTGAACCAAGCCAGCAACAGCAGGTCTCCCACTAATTCTCCTTCTGGCTTCCCAGACTTCACTTGGGATGCTTGGGACCCAATACATTCAAGATCCAATAACTTGGTCACTAGCAAAATGCCCTGAAGAATTAAACTTTGCCTCAGCACTCTCCATTCCCTACTGACATGGAGATGCTTTTCCTCCTACAACTTCCAAATTCCTCCTACAACTTCCCTGAGTGCCTCCCTCAAACCCCTGCCTTAGACAGTAGTGTGCAAAAGACCCTTCTGCTCCTGCATTGCATCAGCCTGCCAGGCAAAGATGGAAGGATATGGTTCCTTTCAAACCCAGCTGACAGTGTCCTTTCAGTCAACAGGAGGAGACTTAAAGAGTTTAACAGTCAGGTCCCTTCCTCTTGCTCTCACTGAGCCAGTCCCTTTCTCCCTGGGTGCTTGCATGGATTAAGCAAGGCTTTCCAAAGTGAGATATGCTTCACTGCAACAGCCCACCATGAAGGACAGGCTGCTGGGCCTGGAAGCCAAGGAAAAACTTCTGTCACACCAACAAAAACTCCTTAAAGCGGCTTTCCAGGAAAGGAGTAGAGGATTCAGAACTGAGACACAAAGTTTTCCTTCAACATCATCTCCTTTTCTTTGGATGGGAAAGACTTCCCTTTATACAACTGAGCCACCAGGGAGACACACCTGCAGCCAGAAGGGATGCCCTGGAAACTTTATGGAGCCACATGAAAGTAACTGCAGTTTCCAAACCCCCTCTCCTGCAGGAATAGCAGCTTCTCCCTTGAGCCCAGCTTACAGCTACTCTTTTTCCAATTAAATGCTGACTCTCACCAGGGGCAAGGACAGGGTCAGATTGGTTTCCAAACCACATCCAGAAGCAAAAGAGTAACAGAGGAGCTAAAGACAGTCTGATTTCTAGTGCAACCACAACAATGGACAATCCCTTAGATATCTTTCACTCAAGGTTTGTGGTGAAGGGTGAGGGGAGAGAAGTGAGCTGGGGGGAGGGATGTCCAAGCAGGTCCCAATTAAAGCTTTAAATGACAGGGAGGTAAATGAAGTGATTGTCCTTTTGGTCTCTCAGCTGGATGTGAAATGCAGGAATAGCTGTGATGAAGCAGCACACCGCAGTCCTTAGATCCAGTGTATTTCTCTTAGTAGAGGTAAGTGCTCTCTTAGACCCGTTGAATTTCAAACAGCTTCACATCTGTGTCATACCAGATTGGGGGATCCACATTCCTGAGAGAGAGAGACAAGAGCCACTTTACTACTCCCTGTGGCCAGGTACACGGAATTCCAATCTCCCAGCCAAGATTATAGGAGCTGCCTACACAGCACAGCTTCAGCTTTGCATAAAAGGAAATCACTGGTTGAGAGACAATGCACCTGAAAGGGATGACAGGATCTACAACATCCCACAAAGCCAGAGCTTTGCATGAAATCTCTGCACCAGTCCCTCTAGGCAGTTTTTCCATTCCCTGCTGCTGCCAGTTCCCAAACAAGCAGTACTGTCAGAATAACTCCCTTCATGTCACCCACTCAAAGTTTTGGAGCAGCTGATTCACCCTAATCTCTTCCAAGGCAACAACATCTTCCCATCCTGTAAATATGAGACAATCCAGAGCTGGCCAAGCACATGCAGTTCTCCCTGCAGGCCCCCCCCCCAGAAGTCAGGCTGGAAAAGACCAAGTCAGGCTGCACCCAGCTGGTTTACCTCAAATAAATAACTCCCCACATGTAGGTGCGGAACCACATGGCAGTGCCCGAGTTGGCCTGGTATTTGCGGATGAGGATGGGGTGAGGCACTGGCAGCAGCCCCACCAGGGTGCCATGCTGCAGGAACTTGAGGATCTCCGACTCATCCGTGAGGCCCCTGCAGAGACACACCAGGAGCACCCTCAGCACGGCCCACAGTCACCCCCAAAACTGCTGCAGCACAAAGCATCAGTCTAAGCAAACACAGACACAGAGCCAGTGACTGTGGCCAGCGAGAACACACACCCTCTCTGTCAACAGAGTGGAGAAGGGATCAGAGCGACAAGATGTTTGGCAAGGGAAATAACATCTCTGCTGAGCCCCTAATGCTTTCAGTCATACTTCACAAGGTTTCCCCTGGGGCCCCCCAAATTCAAACTCTGCCAGCCTCAGAGATCTCCTTACACACTGCACAGCCCTTCCTCTCCAAAGTCTACTTACTTGTCAATGCAGATCTTCTCCACTTGAGGGACCAGCACCTGTAAGAGCCGCATGATTGTCTGCAGGGGAAGCTTTGACTTCCAAGACATCACCTAGAGGTAGGAAAGCAGCAGGGAAATCAGTGCACTGCATTAGCAGTTTTTCTACAGCTGTCTCTGCAACCTCTGCAACAAATGAGGTTTACAAAAATTATGAAGCTGGTGGATGAACTAAGTGCACAGGAGCAATACCACAAGTCCTGGAGCACTAGAATTATGAAGCACCCAATGAGATCAGTGGGGCATTGGTTTAAACAGGCAAAACAAAATATTTCTTTGCAGATGTTAGTAAACTTCTGGGGCTCTGACCATTAAGTCAAAGGCATTCGCAGTGCAGAAATGCTCTGGGAGAGTTTCTGATGGCAGGATTGTGAGGCATTTCTGCCACAGC
>VXBX01002052.1:176256-191942 GCA_013400415.1 Scytalopus superciliaris
CCTCCTCTCGGTGTATCCTTGAGAGGTAATTCACAAACAGATTGTCTGGTCCGGGAGGCTGCATTCAAAGAAAGGGAGGGAAACGCTTACTGGCAACAAAGCTTATTCAGGAAGTCAAAGTGTAACCACTAATGTCTCACTTCAGCTTTACACTCTGAACGACACATCTTTAAATGCAAGGAGACAGAGCACCTCAGGGAATAGAAAAGTCGTGAGCTTTTCATTTACATGCTCCTGATTCAGGTCAGTCACCAAAATCTAGTGTTTTGGTCATGTACAGGTGTTTAGTGACCTACAGGACTGAAGCAGGGCTGGACCAGAGAGAGCAAACTGCAGGGAGAGGAGCAGTGCTGGGCCCTACAGCTCAACACTCAATGCAAGCTGCTGTGAGAGGACCCCAGGGAATTCAGGAGAGCAGCAAATACAGATCCCAGTGTGACTCACATCCACATCATCCATGGCCGTGCCAGTGGTCGTGCCATCCACGGTGGGACTTGAGCTGGTGGAGCTGTCATAGTCCAGAGTGACAATCAGCACCTGGGCCGCCTCCTCCACCAGGGGCTCGCGGTAGTCAGAGAAAAGCAGGTGATTGTAGGGAATCCCATAACCCACAGGGTCGTAGGCACAGACGACATTCAGGAGAGAGGTGAAGAGTGGGAGTGCATGTCTGAGGAGGAGAAAACACTTTCAGACGGCAGAAGCAGGAAAATAAAGGTGCTGCCTTTAGGGAGGGACAGGCATCTCTCTCCCCGAGAGTCGGGGGGCATCATAACATACAATCATCTTCTCTAACCTGTGACAGTGACCCATGACTGAGTAGCCCAGACAAGAGCTCAGCAGGTCTCCCAAACTACAGCTGAGAGGGAAGGGGAGATGAAAAAGGCCATGTGGCCTCCCAGAGGAATTCTGTGCAGCAGTGTGAAAAGGGGAAAGGACCTCAAAGCTCTCTAGCCCCTGGAAAGACAAAACTGTCTGCCTTCAGCCAGGTCTGAGCTCCCCCAGGTGAGTGTCACCTGAGGAGCTGCAAGTCCCAAAGGAGACAATGTCACTAGAGGGCAGAATTTATCCAACACAACCACCCGCTGCAGTGCCACGCCACCATCCCAAGGGAATTCAGTCTACAGCGGGGAACAGCCCCTGGATGTTGGAGGTAGCAAATCCTATGGTACCCCATTACCAACACACTCCATGGAAGAGATCTGAAGGTTTTTCTCCCCCTGGCACCCAGGCCCCCACCCTTCACCCTCACCTGTTCTCTGTAGAGCAGAAAAACTGTACCCAGGGGTTGGTGTTGCTGCTGTCCGAGGAGGGAGGCAGGTACATGGCCTCAGAGAAACAGGTCAGCAGCAGCTTCAGCAGCTCTGTCCTGAGAGACGGGAAGAAGCTGTCAAGGTGTGGAGCAGGAGGCACAATCACTTACCACAACAACACATAAGGAAGGCTCAGTCCCACCTAGAAAGTCCTCCCCAGAGAGACCTAAGCCCACTTCATTTCCTAAGCAAAACAGCTTTCACTGGCACAAAGCTCAGCAAAATTGCTGCTTACAGAAATGAAATCCTGTACAGAGCTCCCAGGCATTTCCAGAACAGCAATGTTTATCCAGTTCCTGTTGCAGACACCTGATTCCCATATCATAATACAAAAAGCTATTCAAAAGGTCAGCTGGGTTTTTTTCTGTGCTGCCAGTCCTGTTAGCTCAGAAAGGAGCAAGTAGAAAGCCCCTTGGGCATCAGGGATAATCAAGGAGGCAAAGAAAGCTCATCTCCCCCAGAACTCCCTCTCCTGAGCCCAGTTGCTTTCCCCTCTGCCCTTGCAGAAGCTCTTACCTATTCAAGTCATGGATGTAGTTAGGCTGTGGAGAATGGGCAAAGCCCACTCCTGCCTCCCAGATGTACTCACAGCTGTCAATGGAGTGGATATCTTCCGCTGTGTCCTGTGGGAGAAATAAGAGGTTGGATCACAGAAGGCAAGAGCCAGACTTGGCAGCACTGGTGGTGTCCATGACAGTTCAGTCCCTCTCTCTAGCAAAGAAACCAGCAGAGAAGCATCCAGACAGCTGGACTGTGCAGGAGCTCCCCAGACCTAAAAAGGCAGGTGTTGATATCTTCCAAGAGTTCAGCCTTAGCAGGCACTGTGCATGATGAAGGGAGTCCTGATCTCTAGCCATAACTTAAGGGCTGGCTGCAGTGGGAGGAAAAGCAGCTGAAGAATATGGGTCAGTCTTGGTTCTCCTTTGCCCATTCCCTCATAGTTCTTACTCTTTATTTAATGGTGCTTCAGCAAATATCCACCATGACCTGTATCTCTGGGGTCACATGCTGTGCCATGAACACAAGGTGATGGTACACATCTCTCTGCCCTTAACCTGCAGCCAGACCAGGCCCAGGAAGGGAAGCCAGCTCAGCAAGGCTACAGAGGCTGCAGGCAGCAGATGGGCAGCCAGCAGCAAGGAGCATAAATCATTCACAATCTCAGTGTCTAATTCTAGTTGCCCAGAGCCCTGAAAAACCAGTCTGGCTGCTGCCAAGGGAAAAATCACAGGTGCAGGTTGTGGGGGGAGACTCTACCAGGAAAAAACATTTTCACCCCAACTTGTGTAATCCATCCCAAGTAACAATACTAGACAACAAGTCCATCTGTTTCAGACTCAGTCCCACTCACTCTTAGCACATGACTAGCTCTGATCCAGCCTTGCCCCTTCAACCTCAGGTGACAGATTTCAACACTCTTGGAACTACTCAGAAGCCTCAAGCAATCAGTTTAGTACTCAGGTTTGTCAGGGAATCTTACAGTCAAATACACAGTGGTTTAGCATGCTCATTTTTAGTTTACATCAGAGCTACACCAAAAAGGAGGACTGTCCACTTTTGTTTATAGAGTGGACCTACAAAAAACACCAGAGGTAGTGGTGAGGAGAGAGGGAGGGACAGATAGGCACTAGAATCTGTTCTCAGCACACCTGGTAGGATATTCCTGCTTCAGGGAACTCCTCTGAAGTACACACACTCATCATAAGAATCAGAACACCATTTAAATGTCTTTACTGCCATGATACAAAGAGGCAGAGGAGATGGAAAGACAACACAGACCATCTACTCATTCAGATCAGGTAAACAGCTGCTTCCTGCCCCAGACTGCACCAAACTGCCAGAGAAAGGAATAAGGTGCTAAAGGTCTCTGCTCTGCTGGCAACAACAGAAGAACAATTGTTTTCCAGCACAACCACCTTTTCCTGAGGGGTGAGCTGTAGTGTGGGGATAGTTGCCAGTCACTCCATTTGGGACTCTTCCAGCTGTCTCAGAACACCTGTTTTATAAGGCACAAACACCACACAGTGAATTAAAAATGTCGGTCAATATTAGACACTGCGGGTCCAATCTCAGCAACTCCCTATTTTCCTGCCTGCAGGTTTGCAGGAAGCTGCTGGAGTTTTCCACCATGCAGCTAATCTGCTCCTATGCAGATAATCTCATGATCCAACTCACCACTGTGCTCCTCCGGTGGCTCTGCACAGTGAAGTCAGGACAGAAGAGCAGGTCAGTGACAGCAAGGAGCAGTGACTCGGCCAGTGGCCGGGCGTTTTCATCATCTTCATCTCCCTGAAGTGAGAAACAGAAGAGCATTGTCAGCCCAGGGATAGCAAAGAGCACACAGTAACACCAGCAACACCAGGAACACAGCAAGAGAAAATACACTCTCCAGAAACACACAAGGAGGCAAGACATTACAAAGGAACAAGAGGGAGGAACACAAAAAACCCAGCCAGCACAGGAAAGAAATTTCCCCCTGGGTGGTGATGACTAAACAGGAACAAGCTCTTCAATGACAGTAAACTGTGCAAAGGCCTGGAGATGTCGTGGCAACAGAAGAGTAGCACTGGATGGACCTTGCCACATGGAGATGCTTAATTTATTGATGACAAAACGGAAGGGAAGCATCTACAGAGAAGGAGGTTTTACAGTCATGAAGGAAGGTGATGTGGATGATGCACAGTGACATCAATATGAAGAAGCCAACCAGTAGCAGTAAGGTGTAAAACCTGTGCATCACACAAGGGCCACCTCAGCCTGCCACGACAGAGAAGGCACAACAGCAGAGAGGATTTGCCATCTCCAGTGTTCAAAGCAATCACTCAAATCACGCATGGCTACTCCTCTGCAGCTGTTGCCACGGGAAACCTTACCAGATCCTGCCTGTCAAAGAGCATCCTGGATGGGAGGCCTTCCCCACCACACACTGGTGCTGGAGGGAAAGGCAGGGAGTAGGAATGGCAGGAGCTTATCTACCTCAGCCAGGCCTCTGTCAGCCTGTGCACAGCACACAGCTCTTAAATCACAGCAGGCAGCTACCAGAGATAATCGTCTGTGTGGCTCTGACAGTGACAGCAGGATGGATTCTGCAAACCGATCCGGGATGCAAGGAGAGGCACAGGATGGATGGAATGAAGTGGAAAAACAGGAGTAACAGCAGCCTGGCTGGATCAGGGCACCAGGAACCCTGCATGTTCCTTCCCAAAACAACCTGCTCCACTGTTAAGTCTCTCCAGTACTCCCTGATGCCTGCAGGGATGAAAGGATGGGCAACCACCACCCTCCCAAACACACAGATCACAGACCAGGACTAACAAAGACTTCCCTTTCCACACCCAGAACCTCCCTTTGAAATGGCCTCAGGCAAAGCAGATTAGAGGTGACAGGCAGAGACAGCACAAGGTGCAAGTTTGTACTGTACCAACCAGGATCCTTTTGGACAAAATGTTCAGAATACAGCTGGATAAACACATCATGCAGTGGGTGAGCAATTGGCTCACAGGTTGAGCACAGAGGGTAACAGGGACTGGGGTGACATCAGACTGGCCACCTGTCACTAGTGGGGTTCCACAGGGCTCCACCTTGGGCCCTGTGCTCTACAATATCTTTGTAACTGACTTGGGCACAGGACTGGAAGGGACACTGAGCAAATCTGCAGATAACACAAAACTGGAGAAAGCCTTTCCTCACATACCAGTGCTCTCCAACACCTACACACCCAAGTGAAATATTCAGATAATGCAGCAACCTGTGCTGAACAAAGCAGATGAGGGTGAGAGGAAGAACAGCAATAACCAAAGGAAAGGAAAGAATTTAGATGGTGCCACCTAATTTCTGACCAACTGGAACAAAGCAGCCCCCAAACGTACATGGTGTCTCCTCACTACAACCTCCCCAACACTCTCCAGAAAGAAGAAAAAGTGCCAAGAGACAGACCCCTCCTCGGCCAGCTCCAGGGACAGTTGACCAGAAGAAGCCTCTCCAGTCTGGGTCCTCGAAGATGTAAGGCAGGATACGGGTGAGGAGCCGGCAGCAGTTCAACACGATTTGTCTCTCCTTCTCCGTATGGCAGCCGCTCTCTGCTCCCTGCACCAGCTTCTCCACAGCCTGGAGGAAACAAAACCAAGGCAGGTATCACTAGCCTGGGCACAAGGTAGCAAGAGCTGGGCAGGTCTGTCCTGCTGGTGGCACCCTCACATACAGTTACAAGCAGTTATTGGGAGTCCATTTTCTCTCAGTTTAATGGTACAGGCAGTGTTGCTCTTTGAAACACGGCAGAAATAGGGTTAATGATCTTAAACAGAACTCCTTGAATTTCTACTGTTCCACTGCAAGAGACCTCAAATGCCAGGGCTAATCCATGCAGCACACGTGTGGTGCCACGTGAGACAGACAGCCAGAGCACCAGAAGGTTTCTTCCAGCACTGCTCTGTGACACCACACACTGAAAAGGGCAGATCAGATTAATCAGGCACAGCACCAGAGATGCAGCAGCACTGCACTGCACGGTGTGAGGTGCTGGCAGGGGATGATCACACAGAAACATACAGTCTGACAGATCTGTCTGTGCTGGTGTGATTACAGCAGGGACCTCTCCTGACTCAGGAGGTGGGAGCTAAGCTGCCTGTGACTGTTAAGCACAGGGACACAGCCCCCAGCAGCATCTGTCAAGATCCTGTAGCAGAGGAGGGTGGTAGCCCAGGTTTCCCCACTGTCCCTGTCAACAGGACTGCTCTGGAAAGAGCTTCTGGGCTGAGACTCTGCAGCCCATCCAATCACTGCTGAAACTGCCAATGGAGAGTCACTGGGCTTTTCAGAACAGATAAGGGTCTTGCCAAGCAGCAACCACAGCCCCAGGAGGCAGTGGCAGGAGGTTTTACCCACAGACAGAAAAAGGCAGCTCATTCCCCCAGCAGCTGCACCCACTTGCTCTTACTCCTTCATCCCAAGGGGAAACAGAGGGGAAATGAAAGCCAAAACATTTAGCAAGGATTCACCTTGCTGATTTTTAATTCATGAGGTCATGTGCCCCTGCTTATTTTCATGGCAGACTGCCTGGGTCACTGACTCTGCCAGCCTGCGTCACTGCATTAATGGGTATTTAAGTGCTGTTTGTCCCAGGCTGTCACACACTACTCTGACTGAGCTGAACAATTTTCTCAGGCACATTTAAGACTGTACAGCCTGAGTCTCCAGCCATGGCTGTACATGACAGTTCAGCCACACTGTTGTGCTCCCCACAAACACACAGCACTGCTAAGTCCAGTGGCACACTGCACATGGCACAGGTCAGGGCCTTCAGCCTGGCAAAGGTACTGCTGGAGTCTTGCAGGCTCCTATGACACTGATATCCCAACATCTAGGGCTCATGGATAAACAGTCCTACAGTCACAAGGTCTCCTAAAGCATCTGTTTTCAGTAGGGAGAAGAGCACATATCCCATTCTCAGTTTTGGGAGAAAGAAGAGTCAAAGGTGTTACACAGTCACTATAGGTCTCCTAAGCCCTTCTCAAGTCCCAGACTGCTGACTGCCAGAAGACAGTACTAGGAAAAAAATCATTCAATTTCTCCTCATGTTTGTATTTTTTTCTCAAGTATCCACTACATGCATTTGTCTGAGGCACAATTCACAGTCAGAGGTAGCTTTGCTATGATTCAGTAGATCTCATTCACAGTTTGTAGAGGAGGAAAGAAAAACAGGATGGCAACAACCATTCAAAACTGGAAAAATGCCATTCCAAGTGTTTCCAGCTACAAATTCAAGGCTACTCTTTGCACGGTTCAAAACAGGAGCATTATTAACACCTGCACTTTCCCAGACAGAATAAATCTCAGGCTGCTGCTCACTGGCTTGACAATTTGCCAAACCTGGCAGCATGGGAAATGTGACTCAGTGTCCCTTGTGTTCCACACAAGGACATGGCAACACCAGAAGCAGCATCAGGAATGTTCTGTTATCACAGCAGAAAGAAGAACAGTCTTAAGATCTCCCTCAAACTTCATACAGGGCTTGTGCAGTGATAGTCCTCACATCCCTCTGGGCTTTATCAGCTGGAATCCAGACTGGTGCATGGTGAGGAGCAATTAGATACAGACAAGGAATCGGATGTATCAGCCTCACCACAAACATGCAGCCGAGGTACAAAGTCCCCCGAGCAGGAAGCAGTTTGTACAGGCAAGACCCAAGAGGACAAAGTGAAACACAGGAAGGGAACAAGAAGAAAGGCTCCAAAGTGATCAAATGCCAGCTGTGGTCCGTGTCCTCCAAGAGAGGAAGGGCTGAAGTTACCCTTAGGAGGAGAAAGGGACAAACAAGCACACTGTGTGGTACAAGGAAATAACATGGTACCTGTCTCCCCTTAAGAGCCACAGTGCTATTGATCCAGGGACACCTCCCTGCCAGCACAGCACCTAAGAAAAAGACAGCACCAGCCTTACCTTATAGCACAAAGTCGCCAAGTTTGAAGGCGATTCTTCTCTCACTGCTCGGATCTCTGCAGCTGGTACAAGGGCAAAGACATCCTGCACTGAAGTGGCTGTGTCTGCCCAGAACTGGTCCCAAAACGCATCATCTGTGGCCTCCACAGGCTGCAGAAAGACAAATGTGGTTATAGATGCAGAATTCCCATTCCATGAGGTCCAAACATCAGCGATTATGCCTGGCTTGGGGTGGAACCAGGCAGAGAAGAGGTTCAGTAAAACATATTGGTTTTGTACCTTGGCCTCTGTTCCCAAGGCTTTAGATGATTTGATCTCTCAGACTAAGCATTCCCTCAGACAGGGGGTGAGCAGCAAGACATTCATCTGCCCAACTGCATCAGACTGGGACTCCCCAGGTCTTTCATGGAGCCACAACATACATGAGGCTTCCTGTTTGCCTGCAACTGATGCAAGTATTCCAACTGCACATGGGCCAGGCTGTTCTCATGCACTCTGTCACCTTCAGAGCAAGCCAAGGATGCCCTGAGTGTGCACTGGAATTGCTTCTATTGTAACCAAAGTCTCGAGGAAATCATCAGGAACATCTCACATTAGAGCACAAACAGACCCACAGAACTGACAGACCCACCTCAAAGCACTTACAGATACAATCCAATTGATCTTTCTGAATCAAATATTTATAGGGAACTGGACTCGGTGCAGCCAGTCACTGCCAAGGCTTTGTTCTTAAAAAGCACTAAGTGAGCAATTCAAAGAGGAAGGTGGAAGGAGGAGTCCAAAGAAAGCAATCCATTTCAGACCTGCGGTCTGACAAGCCCAGCTTTCCCACCCCTGGGAACAAACCTTTTCCCATTACCTCTTCTGCAGATACAGACAGTTTCCACTTTTAACCACTCTGAAACCCCACTGCTCAGGATGCTGGTCATAGGGACAGTCAGTTTGCCAGATAGCTCTGTACAGGTGGCTGCAGAGGCACAGTGTCATTTCTTCCTGACAGTGTGGCATCTACTTAAAAATCCAAACAACAGTGCTGACAACCTGGGTGTCAGGTTATAAGCAGCTGAACAAAGCGGGCTGGACCTTGCTTTGCCCTCTATGGCTTTGCAGAGCCAGAAGGCAGCACTGGCCATTCAAGGTGAAGCAGAGGCTCAGCCACACAGGGTCAGCCCTGCCTTCCTGTAGAAGCAACGTGGTGATGACCTGCCTCTTCCCAAAAGTGAAAATACCAGCACTGTTTGTTGAACAAGAAGGCATCTCCATTACACATCTCGGGCATCCAAAGCCTGGGAGCTCTGAATAACCAGGAAAGACTTAACTTTTCAGCCAGTCTAAAACTGAGCACAGCTTTTCCCAGCTAAGTGCTAGTATTTGCCAAGAGACAGGCATTGCCCAAACATGGCTGGGAGTGCACATCCCACCCAAGTGTCTAGCTACCTGCCTGCTTATGACAAGCAGTGTGAAAGAGACAGAGCCAAGATTTCAGCCAGAAGAGGAAAACGGAACCTTTCCCAGGAGTTTTGCCAGCCACGTCAAGTTGTGGTGGCATGCTTGGTCAGGTCAGAAGAGCTACACACCTGAGCACCCCCAGCCCTTGGCTTGGGGTGAGGAGCCTCCTGCCTGCAACCAGCACCAGCTCCAAAGCAAACAGCAACACTTGCTAAGGGCAATAATCAGCACTCTGGGTGGGTCTACCATGTCAGATGGGAAAGGGGCAATAATATGAACATGTGCTTAATTTAAACAACTCCTGCCCACTCCCAGCAATGCTGTAGTAGGCAGAAAACTTGCCCAGCTCTGTGTTGTTTCTAAATGCAGCTCGAAGACCACTCGGGGAGAACAGCTCATTCACTGCTCTGACAGGGAGAAGTGCTGCATTGCCCCCTTTGCTGTCACCTCCTGAACTAACATCCCCAGCCCACAGGCAGGTGATGTGTCACTGCCACCAAAGGCCAAAAAGTGAGAGGGGCTGGCTGCCCCCAGACTGGTACAGCAGGTTACTGCCCTGCAGCTCTCTGCCTTAACGCTTCAGTGCTGCAGAGGCTGTTTATTGCTAGTCCTGGTCCTCCCAGCCACGGAATGAACCAGCCCGAGTGACTCTCCAGTATTTAAAAACAAAACCAGAAAAAACAACACATGTTTAGGTATCTTCTTAAACTCTGTTCTAGTGCTGAAACCCTCATTTTATCACCTGGCCACCAAAGCAAGATCCCACTAAACCTCTTCCTGAAGGAAGAGCAACATTTTCCAAAGGGAAATATTCAAAATCACAGCTCCTCAGAGGGGATCTGTAGGAACAGCCCCAGTGTTCACAGCCTGACTTTCAGCTTCCCAAGCGTGTGAATTTCCTGTGCTCTTTGTTACCTGAGCATGAAATACTTAATGGAAGGAAAGCTATTTTGCACATCTCATCTCTAACTGCACTGCTCAGAAAGAGCCAAGTATTTGGAAATCTGATCTATGTAATGCATGAAACATCCTACACTTCCTACACCCCATTTCAAACCACGCACCACAACCACAGGCATAATTGCCACATGTACGTCCTGGCCACCTGCCACAGCCACTCCCATCGAGAACAGCGAGCTGCAATTGCTGCTAATTGGGCATCATGCATAAATATGGCTTCACTCTCATCTAGAGGGGAAGCAGACAACCATTTCCCTCCAGCAGACACCGATCCCTTTACCTCCCACTAGCCCGAGGCCTTCTCAGAGGTTGAACACAGATGCTGTTTTACAGATGGCAACACAACATGGACTGAAGAACACAGTCTCCTACTGAAATCCCACGGAGTGGGGAAGCACAGGATTACCCAAACTCCAACGTTGGATGTGCAGCCCTGTTAATGTCTTGGCTGCCATCTTGGCTACCAGATTACACTAAAACACTGGTTTCTTTCATTTTTAATAGCTGCAGCAAGTCAGCTCCCCATCAACAGATGGTGCCCCGTGTTCAATCCTGGGACACGGATTCAGTACTGAGACACATCCCTGCTGTCCCTCTGTTTTAATTACCAGCCTGGCATCATGAAGCTACTGAATGCACATAATATTCATCTTCCTGATAGAACAGTACTGGCTGTTTTTAAGCTGATTGTATTCTGCACGCAGCATCTCTGGGGATCTAAATACCCATTTCCTCACACTGAGCTTACACAACAGCCTGTATCCAGCTCACAGGGAAGGGAAGGGAAATACAGAGACCTAGAACAGTCTTGTTCACCAGCCAGGGATATCTTCATTTGGAAATGTCAAGATTTAGGAACAAGTGCTGGTACAGCACATGCTGCAGTCACAAATCCCACAGCACCTTAGCCTTGACAGTGCTTTAGCTGGGGACCTCACGAGGAGCTGAATCCTCACCAGTGCTGTGAGCTGGGGCTGCTTTGGATCCTTCTGATCAGCACAGATCTGTCCTCTTTCAGGTAGGGACCTGCAGCACAGGTAAGAAAGAGCCTGACAGTGCAGACAACCAGCTCTGCGCCAGCAGTGCAATGAGAACAGGAATTTCATCACTGCCAGAAGAACTGAGGGATCAGTAGCTTGACTGTTCTCTGGAAACACAACTGGCACATCTGGAAAGCAAAGCAAGTTCCTGACGCCCACACACCCAAACATAGAGGCTGGTGAAGGTACAGAGCTGACCAGCAGAGAGGGAGGCTGCTGCCCAAACTAAGCTCCACACCAAAGGGGTGAGGTGACTGTAGTCCACAGTGTCGCTGAGAACACAGTGGGCAGGGCCTTGGTGATGTGACATCTCAGAGTGGACAAAGAGGGAGAGTTTTGCCTTCGGTTGACTGCAGCAAGGTATATAGACCTTCCACCTGCATGCTGGCCAAACAAAGGTGAAACCAGTCCTACCAGACACCTCCAGTCTTTACTTCCTAATAGTTGTAAATGTTGGGTTTCAGGTTCTTTGAAGCACACTGCACCCGTGCTGCAGGAGTCAGAAAAGGATGGTTTGCAAGCCCCATGCCAGATACTGAGCAGACAATCACAGCCCCGAGCAGGCAATCCCCAGGCAAACAGGATACCTCACAGGAAACAGGAAAACAGAGTGGGGCTGACCATGTCCTAAAAACAGGAAAAGTTCCCAAGACACAGCCTCCCCCAGCACCACATTTACTTTCTTTTTCAGACACAATCCCTCACAAACTCAGACAGGGTGAATGTTTGCACCTCCACCCAGCTGAGAGCTCTCTGCCCTTACAACTTACATGGAATACCCATTTCCAACAATTCCCCCAAGAGTGTCCCCACTAGAGGTCTGTCCTTAAACTAATGCTAAGGTCACTGCAAACCATCAGCAGATAACAAAGGGACAAGCAGCCACTAGTCTCACTCACTGCATTCTCTTTCTGCTTCCTGCCAACTAAGCATCCCAACAGCCAAGGTAGCAAGGTGTTTGGGGCAGGGACTCTCCTTTTCCTGGCATTCAACACTCATCCCTGCCCAGGGTTTCCAGCCAGCATTGCACAAGCTCAGGTGACATGTAACAGCAACCTGCTCCTTTCCACCCCAAATGAGGCAGAACTGTGGTGTAATGACCATTCATGCAGCACTCAACTGAGCTCTAGTTCAGGCAATGCTGCAGGGCCAGGGATTAGTCTGAGGACATTCACACACCTTTGTACCACCTGTTTGTGAGCCACTGTGCGAAAGAAAAGCCTGAGGACAGACTTATTCTAAATATTAATAACTGAAAAGATTTCATCCCCACTGCCAAGGATGGCAGCTCCACACATGTTTTGGAACAACAGTAAATTTCCCCACAGGATCTTTGCAGTCAGCAGTGCAGAATCAAGGAGAGACTTCATGAGTTCTGCCACCAGCTCCCTGCTCCCACAGCAGAGACAGTGTTGCAAAGCAAACTGGAAAATGGGATTTGTAAAAGTCTGGCAGGGAAAGCCCAGGACAAAAGTCAGCTGTGTGAAGTGTTAGTTACAGCTTTGCTTTTAAGACAACTTCGCTTTTGATCAACCTGAGACACTTGGACAGCTGAGTCAAGCTTGAACACCATCAGAAATGGGCTGCCAGAGACCCATCTCTCTCCAAGCACAAGATGTGCTTTTATCAGGCTCAAGTTAACAGCCCGCTGTACTCCTGCATTTCCATACTGGGAAAAAGGAAAGGGCTGGAGTTGGTCCCTCATCTTTGATCTTTCCTGTCTCTTTCAAAGCAGAGGGATAGGTAGTATTAAAATCTGACAAGCTGGTTCACAGGATCAAAATTTATCTTCCAGTCGGTTGCTTGATCCCCAACTGACTGGAAAAAGAAAAGGTGCCTCCCTGGCAGTTAAGGCTCCCAGACCAGTTACCTGCTCTGTCAAACTCACAATCCATTTCCCTTCACCTGTTAAGTAAACAGCACTTTTATGGGCAATTTGGGAGGACTCACACATTCTCTACTATAAAGCACATCTGTTTTATTATTGAAAGGCTGGGCCCTACCAATTCAAAAGTGTGCAGAGTAATGTTATATATAGCATATAAAAATCTTAAAGCCCATTTCCAAATGTGTGATTATAAATACACATCTGTGGCATAAGCTAATTCCTTCCTTCTGGTACTACTGCCCTTTTTAATCACTGAAATAATTCTGAAGTGATTTTTCTTTTTTAATACTCTTACACTTTCAGAGTTTCTCTTTGGCAGTTAAAAAAAAATCAATTAAGTCAATTCCATTTGTGTCCAGACCTGGTTCCACTTCCAAGTACTGGGCTCCACACATGCTGCAAGCATTCAAGTGTTATGTTTCTTACAGATTAATTTATTTAATTTTTAAAGCCTTACATAGGAGTACACTTTTTTTAATTAACAAAAGCCTGGAGATTATAAGAACTTATTTTTAAGAAAAATTTAACTTCAGTCCCAACTCTGAACCTTCACCAGTGAGTGAACAGTGCCTTCTGCTCAACCACTTCTTCCCACCAGAGCCTTAGGAACACCTCAGTGCATTTTAAACTCCTGGTTTCATATTACTGATGACTTGACTAAAATCTATTTGTCCAGCTCCCTGATGTCAGAGGAGAAGGCTACAAAACAGGAGCCACGCTGCTGAGGAAGCAAAGCATACTGTGAGCCAACAGCTTGGGAGGATTTGGCTCTGCCCATTATTGCAGCCTGGTTTTGGATCCAGGGCCTCACGGGCCAGGCGGTTACGTGGAGGTTTTGCTGCCGGTAGGAGACCAGAAGGCTCCAGGAGAGCCCAGTCATGCGTTCTGCACAGGCAAACACCAGTGCCCTGCTACAGTATGTAAATATGGGAGCGCCAACACCCCACCCTTTTTCCACATGCAGGCTCACCTAGACCACAGAGATGTGAAATGAATCCGGCCAAGAAAGAATTTGCTCCTTCCTTTATTCTGGGCCCCAGTAAACCTTCTTTCATTACACAGGTCGATAACCCAGGGGAGGGAAGCTCTCTCTTCTTGGCTGTTGATCCGAGTGATTGCCTCATACAGGATTTTCTTTGTGAACAGCAGACTAGGCAGATCCCTATAGGCTTGATTTACCCCCCACTCTCACTTTACAAGCACGTTTCCCCCTGAAGGAAGGGCAGTCCAAAGCTAAAGGCACTCTGAACTATTTGGCATGCTGAAAAGACTTTGGAAGAACCCCTCAGAACATTAATTGATTCACTTCTCTCTTTACCTAGGGATGTTGTAGAACAACCGCAATTGGAGAATTTTAAGAACGTATTCTCAAAAGTAATTTCTGAGCAACGCAGCTAGAACTGACACTGCTTAAAAAGTATAAATGTGTTTTTTTCCAGGCTCTTCTACAGCCTTACCATCTATGATTCATTTCCCACTTGTAGACTTCGTCTCTCGAGTTTTCACAGATTTTCTCCTATTACCCTTTACCCCTTTGCACCCACATCGCTTTCGTGTAAATTAATTCCCCATTGTAAACTATCGTTTTTGCCCTCAACCCCGGGTTTTCTTAGCAGCTGTTACTGCCCTGCCACCAAAGGTGGATTGTAACAGCTGTTCTCCATTGCAGCTCAGAAGAACCCAAGATGTGACTTCTCAACACAGCCAAAATCCCCCTGGCTGCTCAGACAGAAGGACAGGCCGGTGTGCTGCTATTGGACTCTCTGGTTAGGACAAAAATTAAGCTAATTCCCAGGACAGGCACAACATCTGTCAGACCCCCGGGCAGCCACCCTCCCTTCCCCACACACAGCCCTGACTGTCACTTAACTCCTTCTGCTCTACAGCCTGCAGAAATAAAGCATTATCTCACAGGTCGCAGAGGGGAAGCTGCTCCTGCTGCAAACTGCACGGCTGCCCATCAGCTGCTACCGAAAAACAGGGCAAGGCTCTCCACCCGTGATGCAGGAAGGGGTGCGGGGGAAAGAGACACAGAAAAGGGAGCACGGGCAAAGCCTGCGGTGATGTAAACCCCGAATACATGACGGGCTGTGGACAGCCCTCAGGGCAGCGGCGCCCGGGCTGCCCCCTCAGGACGCCGCTCAGCCAAGCACAAGATGTCACCAGAGGCGGTGACAGCGGCCGGGCCCCGGCACGATGTCCCTGCACACACCGTGACAGGGTGATGGGCTGCGGGGGCAGCGGCCCGGCCACCCCTCCCCGCAGCGCCCACCGATGAGGGGCCCCCTGGGCCTCAGGGCGGCTCCCGAGATGGCGCCCCCCGCTCCCCTTCCCCTTCCCCTCCTCCTCGCCCCCCGCCCGAGATGGCGGCCCTCACCTGGGTCTTGGTGGTGAGCTGGATCACCGCCTTCCTGAAGTTGAGCTTGGAGTCGGCGCTGCCCATGGTGCGGCGCCGGCTGCGGGCAGGGCAGGGCCGGGCCGGGCAGGGCTGTCCCCTCACGCCGCCGCCATCCCCGGCCCGCCGGCTCCCGCTGCCTCCCTCCTGTCAAACCGGGGCTCGCCGGGCCCGGCCCTCCCTCCGCCCACGAACAAGGCTCCTCC
>VXBX01002053.1:0-165083 GCA_013400415.1 Scytalopus superciliaris
CACCAACACCCACCTCAACTCCTGTAGTTATTATCACCAGGACCCCTCAGCCTCCATCCACAATACCAATAGGTAGTTCTGTGGCTTTTTTTCCCTTTCTTCATTTGAGAAATTTGAATTTATTGGAAGCTTAACATGTGTCTTAGTTTTTATATTCTGCAGGAGCATAGTTCATGTGTATTTCCAAAAAATCATAGAAAGCTAATATTTTGGCAGCAATGTCCATTTCCTTCACTGTCCCAGGGAATCTTCCTCTGTGAGAACACATGAAGTACATGAAGGACTTTGCCTGTCCTTACTCAAATGTGAATTAATTTTTGTTGAAGCGCTCTCCTTGTGAACTATGTGGGCAGAAACTGTGTATCTTACTTCCTCCAGTATTATTCCGGCACTCTTATTACGTACACAGTACTTTTCCATTTACCATTTGTCACATTATGCTATAAAAACACAAACAGATGGCTCTGAGACTGGCCTCTGAGTCTCCTGAACACTTTTAAAAATGCTAATCATATACTAGTGTAAAGGAGTCTGCAAATTAGTACCTATAGTGAAAACTGGTCATGTGAAAAAGAAAAAGCAGGAAAGTGAATTTGGGTTTCCTAACATTCCAAAATATCTTGTAAGTGAGTGGTCCTAAAGGCCTGTGAAAGAGACATAGAACACAGACTGCTCCAGAATGCTCAGTTTTGTTAGAATCAAACAACTGAGCCTAAACAATGATGTGCCACATGAAGTAGCACAGGAACAATGGTCTGTCCATGGAATATAGCATGATAACAATACAGAATTAACCAGAGAGTTCACTGATTGTTGATCACTCAGTGGAATCCCCTGGATTTAGGACTGCTGAACTCTTCTCTGCAGTATAAAATTTTAAACATTACAGAAACTGTTCCATCTGACACTGTTGATAAAATGTTTATATCAATGTGTCCTATGGAAGATGTAGGAGATTTTGCTCTGTGATGCAAAATCCATTAATAAAACCGTATCTGCTTTATTCCTACCTAAAGACTCCATGCTTATGTTGAATTACATGTGCTTATTAGAAAATGAGATGAAATTACAAAGAAAATGTGAATTCCCTACTTAAAATACTGTGTTTTCCCCCTGTCATAAAGTGGGTACACCACCTGAATCAGAGGTACCGACAAAGACAAGTACTCCAGTTACTCCTTCAGCTACTCCACTGGCAACAACTACAACAACAGAAATAGGAAGTACAGTGTTTACCAGAAGCACCACTACTCAACAGTCAACATCACCGACATCAACAAGCCCAGTGACAGTCACCACCTCTGAAGTCACTGTAACAACATCAAGCCCCAAAACCACCACTTCAGGTCCCACACCCTCAAGATCCACCAGCACCACACCAGTGACGGGAACATCTAGCCAGAAAACCACTACCACTGGGACCCCAAGCCCTCCAACAGGATCACCCACCACTCCTGTCATCACCACAACCTCAGGACCAGGCAGCACTCCTGGAACACCACCATCAGTATCAACAACCCCCTTTACAGCCACCACTTCTGAAGTCACTAAGACACCATCCACCCCCAAAACCACCACTTCAGGTCCCACACCCTCAAGATCCACCAGCACCACACCAGTGACAGGAACATCTAGCCAGGAGACCACTACCACTGGGACCCCAAGCCCTCCAACAGGATCACCCACCACTCCTGTCATCACCACAACCTCAGGACCAGGCAGCACTCCTGGAACACCACCATCAGTATCAACAACCCCCTTTACAGCCACCACTTCTGAAGTCACTGAAACACCATCAACCCCCAAAACCACCACTTCAGGCCACACACTCTCCACTCCTAGTACTCCAGGCACATCGTCTGGCATCACTATCACTACAACTTCAGGACCATCCTCCCTGGAGTCTACTCCTAGCAGTACTGTGTCTGTGCCATCAGTATCAACCAGTCCTATTACAGTCACCACCTCTGGTACTACTCCAACACAAGCCTTTACCACCACTTCAGGGACCACCTCTAGCAGTTCTACCATAAGCTCTGCAACCACCACCTCCACCACCTTCACAACTCTTCCCCCTGGCTCAACTAGTACCTCTGGGCCAACTGCAACATCTACTGCAGTCACCACTACAGGAAGTTCTACATACAGTACCGTTACTCCAGTTAGCGGCTCAAGTTCAGCTACAAGTCTAACACCAACTACTCCTAAAAAGATTTGTTCTATTTTACCTAATGAATCTTATGAGGTGAGTAGATTTCATGGTTTTTTAGCATTCTGAGTTGGATGAAGATTAGACACATGACTTCAATGTTAGTAACATACAGAGTTGGCATTAAACTGGATAGAAAAAGAAGATTCAGGCTGTTCTATTCTTTCTGTTTTCTTGGGTATCAGCAAGACTTCTAATGATATGCAGATTGCTATCTTATATACTGCTCTGAGTTCTTCAAGGGTAGTTTTTAAAAAGCTTTCTTCAAGGAGGTAGGTCACTATTCAGTGTTTCTCTTTGTTGTAGGATAACTTTGATGAAGAAATAACCAAGAGCTAAGTGGTGCTAAACTATCTTTCCTGTTTCTGCTTTTGACTAGGTCCAGAGAAGGTTAAAGCCGTGTGTTTACAGAGCAGCCCAACAAGAAACCAGAGGGCTGAATTTGTCTGAGTTTAGAATGAGTCATATTCTAAATGTTCATATTCTAGTTTCAGGAGAGGACTGTGAAACAGATCACTACATTCAACAGATCACCTCTGACTCAGACAAATCAATGTCTTGTACAATTCTAAAGCCTCCTCACAACCTAGATGCCTACTAACTTACTCAGTAGGTCTGCAGGAATAAAAATTATACGTGGTTGAAAAGCTGGTGGAAGATAGAAAAAATGCATACAATCACACACATGCAAATAACACCTTGGACATTTCTCCTCAAGCAGTTGGTGTTCACTCTGGCTTTAGCTGTTAGTCTGTTCTGAACATTCATGAAAGGGAATTATTCATGTATTGAACATTGGCATTGTTGTTTAGAGAGGCTCTCTAGGTGCTGAGATTAGATCAAACATCTAACTTTTAGATAGCTGAGACTTGAAAAGGTGATTCCCTTTTCGGTTTAGTGGCTTGACTTTTGTAAGTAATGCTTTTCACTTAGCAACTCTCATTTGTGCTAGCTCATCTTGCAGGCCTAGACAGTGCTGATGGATGTACTTCAGATTTCTGGTGGGGAAGAAGTTGTCATTAAACATATAAACATATATTAAACATATGATGTTTTAAAATTCTGCAAAAGATAATCAGTCTCACTGCTTCATGAAGTTTCTCTCTGTCTTCCCTTTCCCCCTCTCTTTTAAAACACAGCAAGGTGAGTCATGGTGGCTCTGTAACTGCACTAAGGCAATATGTATAGAAGACAATATTGTCCAGGTGATTCCCATAATCTGTAATCCACCTCCTAAACCTACCTGTGCCAATGGACTTTCTCCTGTGCCAGTCATTGATGAGGATGGATGCTGTTGGCACTGGGAGTGTGATTGTAAGTATATATTTTGTTGAGTATTTAATCTCCTGTGGGAACAATACCACTGTCAAGACCAACAATATTTATCAGGGGACAAGTGTTGCACAAGGCTGTGACCCGCAGTCTTCTTGTGTGGGTCTGTTTGGAGTATTTCTCCACTTCTACATAAGTGTTGGGTTAGTAGAATAAAATGGTCTCCCAAAGAAGGACTTAAATGTCCAGATGCAGACTATAGGCTAGAACCCTATATATAAGTTACTTGTTCAGATTATTGGTAAAGACATATCTATGGTACAGTTAATCCTATTCTTAGTTGTCTGTCAGTAATGTCAGATGAACTGTGCTTTGAAAGTGCCTGTTTTTTATTGATGACTTCTGCATAACGAGCTTACACACTGACAAACACACTTAAAAAAATTAAATGCTTAAAGTTTGATGAGATGATTCCCACATCTACAGACTTTGTTTGTAGTCTGATCTGATTCTGTATGCTGTCATAAGGGCCTAACTTAGCTGTATGGTTTTTTAGGCTACTGCACTGGCTGGGGAGACCCACATTACATGACTTTTGATGGACTGTACTACAGCTATCAAGGGAATTGTACATATGTCCTTGTGGAAGAGATTAATAAAAAAGTTGACAACTTTGGTGTCTACATTGATAACTACCATTGTGATGCACGGGATGTGGTCTCCTGTCCTCGAACGCTCATTGTGAGACATGAGACTCAGGAAGTGAGGATGACAACAGTGAAACCAAATACTCTACAAGTAGAGGTATTAGAGAATGTTACCATTGATTTCTTGATTCAAATATTAATACCATATCAACATGATAATTATAATCACAATGTTTGGAAAAAATTAAAAGTAATCTGTGGTTTAGATTCAATAACAGTTTAGATTATAAAATAGGACTGGACTGAAGGACTGCTTTTTAGGTGCTGAATATGGGAGAAAAATTCTGCAACCTCTTGTCTTTTTGGACTCAAATATTTGCAGTGTCCTATCTCTTCTAAATGCAAAGTGTAGAAAAATTGCTGAGAGTTAAGGATATAAAATAATTTATGATTAACATTAATGCAACAAAGGAAACAATAAATGTTGAATGGGAGGAGATAATGTACAGTAGTCTTAACAATAAAGCACTGACCTTAAGCATTTTTTAGAAGTACCATTACTAGCTTTGATTTGTGTCACCTTTTTATTTTTTTTTTGATAGGGGCACTTACATGTTTATTTAATTGATAAACATGATGTCCCAGCTTTGGGGCTTCAAAATTAGATGAGAAACGTTTGGTGTTTTTTGTAGCTTTATGCTGTTTATTTTGTTCATTTTTGTACATTACTGTGTGAGAATATTACAAGTTAGGTTGCAGCATATTGTTGAAAATTCACATTTAGACTTCTTTTTTTTTTTCTCCAAAACAAAGAAATCTACCATTGCTGAGTAAAAGTGATAGTGCTAATTCACAGAATCATATAATGGCTACTGTATAATAGAGATTTAGTCTCATTTCTTTCATTTAATTTTCCTACAAACATGTTCTCTTTATTCCAAAAGAATTAAAAGTTTATACAGTATGAATTTAGAAGAATTTTATATTTCACACTCATGAGGTGACTTCAATGCCATAGCCACTCTAATAACTCTGTTGATTGTTAGAATTTAGCTAGTTTAAACCCTGAATTTTAGACTAATTTATCAGAGGTTGATAGGCTTTTTTTGGTATAGAGAAGAAAAGTTTGGCTTTCCAGTAACATAAAAGGAAACACAGGGTCACTTGTTACAAATGAAAAAGATATTATTTACCTTTAAATTCTCCCTGCAGTGCAAAGGAACAGTCAATTGTTTTCTAAAGTCAAACTAAACATATGCCTCTTCTGTTTTCCTTTGTTTATTAGGTGACAGTAAACAACCAGCTAGTGGCTTTGCCTTACACAAAGTTTGGCGTGAACATTTATGAATCTGGCATAAATAGTGTTGTGGAAATTCCTGAGCTAAAAATGAATGTGACCTACAATGGCTTGTCCTTTTCTATCAGAATGCCCTACAGCCTGTTTGGCAACAACACTCAAGGACAGTGTGGTAAGTCTTACTCTTGTAATTTTTGTACTCTCAGAAAACCACAGTGACAGCCCTGCTACAAAGATGAATGGAATTTGATAACAAATCTGTGAATGAACTCTTTCTCCCCTTACCAACCTTAGGTACTTGCAATAACAACACGGCAGATGACTGCATGTTGCCGAATGGAAACATTGCAGAAAACTGTGAAACCATGGCAGATCATTGGCAAGTGGTTGATCCCTCCAAACCACAGTGCTCTCCAGGCCTAATTCCTACAAGTTCACCTGGCACAACTCCAACAGAGCCTTGCAAAGAATCTTCCATCTGCAAGCTTCTTTTGGGAAGGTAGACATTCCTCTTGGTTTTACAAAGCTTTGGTCTTCAATTTAAGTGGCAATTTCAGAATTAATTTGTCAATGAAAAGCATCTCTACCTATTGCTTTATTTCTTGTAGCTTTATGAGTTGCTTCCACTCCTTTTATTTCTTCAAGTTGTTATTTTTTGCTGACAGTTTATTTCAAGCCTCTGGCTGCTAAATTAACCTTTGTTGATGTTCTCATGTTCTGCTACACTCTGCCCTTTTCTCTCCTATGCTCTAGCCTTTTTCCACATTCACTTAGCAGAAAACAGAGTCCAAGTGAAAACAGAGATCTTAATTTTTAGAACACTGTGTCAGAATTTAAACCAAACAAACAAAATCTCTTTTGAGAGGTAGCACATGGTAGTATCCAATAATATTCATGTAGCTCCTGGACTGAAAATATTGGTGTCTGAGTGTTTTGTAGGTGAGTGGAGAATACTTTCAGATATGTCTGGATCAGTACTCAGTTAAAATCCATCATCGATAGTCTGTGTCCACATTTCCTTAGTCACCACTGTTGTCACATCATGCCATGTTAAGTACATTGAAAAATGTATGGGTCATTCAGTAACTAATAATGATAATTATTTCTCTTTCTAGTGTGTTCAAGCCATGCCATGAGTTTGTGCAGCCTGAAAAGTACTATGCAGCCTGTGTTTTTGATAGTTGTGTACTTCCCAACCTAGACCTGGAATGCTCAAGTCTGCAGATCTATGCTGCCACCTGTGCTGATCAAGGTGTATGCATTGACTGGAGAGGTCACACCAATGGTGTATGCTGTAAGTATTTGGCCATTTGTCTTGAATTATTAGGAAAGTTTATATGGAAATGTTCCAATAATAATGTCATACTGCTTTCCAAGCACCAATAAATCACACCAGCTGTTTTCCTTAAGTAATTTTGCAGGTAACATTTTTAACAACAGAAATTATAAATGAGCCTGCAAAAACAAACATCCATTGAATGTGCCAGAAACATCTGCATCAGCTCATACTTTTCTGTGCACAGGCAGTTTTGTGTTTTGTAGGCATCAGCAGACCACTCTCTATGTAGTGATATATGCATAATTATTCAGCTGTAGTAAGAAAAAGACAAAGGGTAGGAATACACTCCCCTTTGAGAACTTGTGCAAAAGAGACTGAAATTGTGAAAAAAAAAATGTAGTCAAGATGTAGACTCTTGGCTTTATCACCTTAATGTAAACTATTGTTCTATATCTCTATGGCTAAATTGCATAAAGTAATTCCATTCAGAGACATGAGTCTGATCTCTGTGTGTTTTGTTTTTTGTTTTGTTTCTCAAGGTTGTCATAGATACATAGGAAAATGAGTAAACAGTGTTTAGGTTCTTAATATAAGGTCATAGAGCTTTTATATATTGCTACTGAGTTTTTCTTCCTTTTTATTCTTCCATTCCAGCTCATGAATGCCCACCAGGTAAAGAATACAGAGCATGTGGTCCTGTTAAACAGATAACCTGCAAATCAAGGTAAATAATTCCTTCACTGATAGTTATAGGTTGTACAACTGTTCAGTTGTATCTAATGTACAGGTGGATAAGGAAAATCAACCTCCTCTCATGTCTTAAATGGTCAAATTTATTACCACTATTTTGTTGATCCTAGATCTGAGTGCCTGTACTGTTTATATTGTTCAGCTGTACCAAACACAAACACTGACAAGCCCTAATCACAGATGTGTAGATCATTTGCCACTGTACCTTTAGTGAAAGGTTTTTTGACATAATCCTCCTCTATGTGCTGATAATAGTAATGGTGTTCCTCTGAACATTTTGTCTCGTAGCCACCAAAACGAAACTTCAACTAAACAAGTGGAAGGATGTTTCTGTCCTAATGGAACAATGTTGTATGACTCTGGTGTGGATGTATGCGTGAAAACCTGTGGTGAGTTTTACGGCTTCACTTGGATGCAAGTTTGTTTCCTCTTTGTTGTTTCCTTCTCATTTATGCAACATAGGTCTGACTGTATGCAGTCAACATACAGTAGAGATGCCTACTGGTATGTAACTGGTAATGGAAATTTATTTTGATATTTTTACAGGCTGTGTTGGAGTGGATATGATACCAAGAGAGGTATGATGCCATATGCTTTTGGATTTGAAGTAGAAATTGGGGGTTGGGAGAGGAGAGCAGTGTCCATTGGTGGAAGCTTGTTTTATGGTCTCCCAACTTTTTATCCCTGTTTTTACTTCTGTTCTTTTTAACTGGTAACTATGCAATCACTCATTTTGTTTTCTTTAATGACAGTTTGGGGAGATGTTTACAGTAGACTGTCAGGACTGTATTTGCCTGGAAGGTGAACATGGCATTGTGTGCCATCCTCATAAATGTCCTGAACAAAATAAGATCACTTGTGATGGAGAAGGCTTCTATGAGGTCACTGAAGTCAATCCTGATGACTCCTGCTGCCCTCTTGTCACCTGCAGTGAGTTTATACTTTTGTGTCTCGTTTTTCTATACTGCTTGGAAATGATAGAAAGAAAGACACTGAACTATTTTAGCACCAGAAACCTGCAGTAGTGAGTCACAAAATAGTGTTTTTCCTCATGCCTTTTCAAATCAGTTTGCCCAGTGTTAGGGAAAATGCATTTTAATATTGGAATGATTCAGGATAACTGAATTCACAGTTATAGGACTCAACTCAATCTATAGTTCATTTTAGTCAAGTAACAATTCTCTGTGGATTTTCACTTTGCCACAGTTGCCTGTAATTCTGGAGAGAGTGACAGCTGTTCATTACTTCTCTGCATAGAACTGAGATACTTTATTAACATGAGATAATTACAAAGGAGAAGAAGTTTCATAAACTAATGCAGTACCCCCAAAGCAGTGCCTGGATTTACAAGGAAAAATGTGTTCCCTTTCTGCAATTTATTTCTTTGCATAGAATCTGGACAGTTTCCTAGGACTAGAAAGTTCATTCTAAATGCTTTGATAGATGCTTATTTCTAGTACCTCTGATTTAGTGTACTTTTTTGGCTTATTCTTTTTTTTTTTTTCCCTCAGAATGCAATACAAGCTTTTGCACAGCTAAAGTCCCCAAGTGTGCTCTGGGATTTGAAGTTCATTCTTATATTCCCAGTGGTCACTGTTGCCCTGTATACCAATGTGGTAAGTTCCTTGGAAATATATTGCAATGATAAGCATTACATATTACATCGTTTAGCATTACACTTTATAAGACTGTATGCAATAGCCTATTGAAGGAGGCATTAAACACAGTCAGATTCTACAAATTAGTTACTATTAACACTAGTTACTACTGCTATAGTTATGACAACTAGGAAATCAGATATAGCTCAGGTGACTCTAGTTCAATTTTCCTGATTATAAATACATGTAAGAACAGCGACAAAATTAACTGTAACTTGGTCTCAGCTTAATCTAGCAAAAAGTCCCTATAATCATCCCCAGTAAAAGACAGCTTTACAAACATTACTTTATTCTTGGTAACTGCAAGAAGGAAATACTTGGTACATATTAAGTGGACATTCTTGGCTATGAACTGGACTGCATATATTGGGACAAATCTTCCCTTTTTGCACATGCAGTATCAGTTCTTAGACTTTATACATGTCATATCTGCTACTAGAATTGAGAAATAACCATGTGATTCATTGAGGAAGAAATTTGACTAGAGTGGGGTGAAGACGTTTTATTCTTTTTTCCTATGTTACCATCTAACTCCTTGCTTATTAACAGTTCCCAAGGGGGTCTGCGTCCACCAGAATGCTGAGTTCTTGGTAAGTTCCTGTTTAACCTGTCTTCTAAAGATGCTTATAAGACCAGTTAGTATACTTGATCAGAAGTGTTATGCAGAGCTTTATCCTGTACAATCAATATTTTAGAAATTTTCAGATTTCTGTCAGGAGTTCGTTAATTTGACAAAGCCTTAACCTTTTCTGAAAAGGTTGCCATGGATGAAAGAAACTGCTTGTACATCAGTATCAGAGAGAGATTTGGGTGAAGTGTGCTTGCATTTTAAAAAATCAGTTCACATTTATTGTCAGCAGATTGTTGCAGTTTTAAGACTGCTTTCAAAAATTATAAGATATGTAAATAAGTATTATTATAAACAAACCTAGATTTCTAACAAATTCTCTTGGGTCTAGTAATTGTACCTACCCCTTTATTATCAAAGTTTATCATTGTTATATAGGACTTCAATAAAGACAGACATTAAGATATATTCAGTATTTAAATTGTTGTCTTCATAAATGGCTAGCCAAATAGCGATTGAATTGTCTTTACAATTTTTTTCTTTTCCATTGCTTGATTTACAGATTTTTTGAAATTAATGTCTGTCAAACATGTCATATACTATTAATATATGATATTTTTTTCTTAAAATTTTTAGCCTAACTCCTCAGTCTTTGTTGATAAGTGTCAGAATTGTTTATGCACAAATGAGGTTAACGTCAGCACTCAACTGAATATCATCTCATGTGAACCTGTTCCATGCAACACATACTGTAAACCGGTAAGTGGCAAACTTAAAATGAACAAACAGAAAAAAAACCAAAATACCCATGTATGTGAAAATCAGTTTGATCAAGGAGTGTTATTAAGCAAAGGACAGGGAGTTGAAATTCAGAGACCAACTCCAACATGGATATGAACTGTCCTTTGAGCATTCTACTACATGCAGCTTGACTCTGTATTCAGTTCACAGTGGAAGGATTAGCTGGGAAATTTTTGTAGAGCACTTAATGGAAGGATATTTAATTATTAGGCATATTTATTGCAGTGCTTTAATTTATTCCATCTATAACCTGCTTATATTACTTGTCTTCTATTGGGTTGGAACATAGAAAGGCACAAATCTATACTGTACTTCAAAGCATAACCAATTAATGGAGTAGTAGGTTTTAATTTCTTTCTTAAAAATCATCTCTTATAGTGCTATTGTTTTTAATTAATTTTAATACCTAGGGATTTGAAATCAAACCAGTGAAAGGTGAATGTTGTGGAAGATGTGTGCAGACCAAGTGTATCATACGTACAGCAAACAGTGCTGAACTCATCTTGAGTGTAAGTATGCTCTACATTCTATGTCTCTACCAAATTTGTAAAGTTCCCTGTTTCAGAAGGGGAACATCATCTTGCCAGAGATAAGGCTTTGTGTAATTTTGCACCTCAAAAATCAAAAGACTCATCTAAGGCAAAACCTATCTACAATTTTTTGATGTGAAGGTAGGTCTTATGAAATCAAATATTCTGGAAGGCTCTTCCTGGAATGACAAATCCAATACCACTGGAAGAGATTTTCATCCAATGTCTGGAAGACTGGGGTTCTCTGTATTATTTGATTTCTGTATACAGAAAAATGCTAGTAAATCCTGCATATGGAACAACATTATTGCCCCCATATGTTGGAAGTTTAGGGTTGTTCTTAATTAACATAAAACAGTCTAGCTTTTCCAGAGCAAAATCCATTGGGGTGGATGATTTTGTTAAGGTGCTCTACATACTTCAGAGACATTTTTCTTTCTCAAGGAAAATCCCACCTATGGTATATTGCAGTACACTTAATAATCTGTATCCGAAATGGCTGTTAACCTAAAAATAATTGACTGGGAAACAAGAGGAAAGCCATTGTTAGAGGACAAGAAAATACCTGTCTAAGCTCTCTTCAGGTTTTCTTATTACATTTCACATTTTGCTTGCAGCCTGGAGAGTTTAAAAATGATCCTACCAACAACTGCACCCTTTATAGCTGTGTAGATGTCCACAATCAGCTTATCTCTTCCACATCTGAGATTACCTGCCCAGCATTTAATGAGGAGAGCTGCAAACCTGTAAGTAGAAATAAAACATTTACCCTCTAGTCCACACATAGATTACTTCAGTTTAGTTCAGCCATCTAAGAACAAAAGTAAAATCAAGCTCTGATGACCCTTCACCATAGTTTCTCAATCCTAAGGGCAAAAGTTTCTAATGCATCCATGCACAACCCTATGCAGTATACAAAGGAAGGTATCTGGGTGAGGATTCGAGGTTTATAACTGATAACTGTCTCTCAGTAGCCAAAATATTGGTCAGCACTGAGCTACTAAGTCTTTGCTGGATGCTTTGTTTGGGGTCGTGTCTCAACAAGAACCATGTTTTCTGAAAAGTTACAAAGCCACAAGCTGTTGAGTCAGTAGGCTGCCAGGAACACCGTACATACTCTGCATTCAAATACAGAAGACTCCAAGAAAGAGTTTGTTGGAACTGTTTCTGAGGAAAAATTACATGATGTTAATTGTGGATTTCCTTCAAAGAATTATTTTTATTTTCACAGTTCTTCGTAAATTGATAGATTTCAAGTCTGAAAGAGACCGTTATCTTTGCTTATTTGGATAAATGTTACAGTTTTCACTGGTTATTTCCTGCCATTGATGAATTGCTCTCCTTAGTTATTAGCCTAAAAGCCTCCTTAAATACAGGAAAATAAAACAATATAATTTTTTTCTGTTTCTTTGTTCTTATAGGGAACTATTTCATTCTTACCTAACGGTTGTTGCAAGACCTGTAAGTATGCCAGTGTATCTGAATCAACAATACAGAGAATGAATTGTCTTCTTAACTCAAATAATTTTCCAGCCATAGAGGCTGATATATTTGTATTTAAATAGATACTTTTGTATTTATATTTGTTATTCCAAGCATTCACTGTCCAATCTCTCTGAAAAAGTTTAAGCTGAAGCAGAAAAATCACTTAGGACAGTTCTTTGAGTGCACTAGTGAAGCCCAGGGAATGCTGAACTGCAAGGAACTTCTGGAGCTGTTTCACTGCAAGCATTTTCTGATCTTTCCCTATAGGTGCCCCTGTGGATAGTCGTACACCGTGCTCTGTCCGTCGCAGAGAAGACTTTATTGTCCATAACGGCTGCCGTTCTGTGGACAGAGTTGTCATGACTGAATGTGAAGGAACATGCGGAACCTTCTCGATGTAAGTAAACTTATCGGACAATGAGATTTAAATTCTGTTTGGCTGAGCTTGTTTATATGAAAGGAACAACAAATAGGCAGGCTACAGAATGGTAGAAGACCTGGGACTATCTGCTCCCCAACTCATAGACACAAAATCTTGAAATCTGTGAATGGACAGTTGATTTGTCTTAAAAATGTATTAAATTGCCTTGGGATTCAAATAGCTATGATAAGGCATATTCATCCAGTATGAGCTGCCTTGTCTGTCATTTGTGTCAGACAACCTTTGTTAGAAATCATCACAAAAGAGCATGGATTATTTCCTATGATGAGCCCAAAGAGCAGCCAGATTTGTTGCTCATAAGCTCAAATTCTGCTTCTCGATAGTTAACATCTAAAATGAAATACACATACATCTTTTAAAGGAAGATTCAAACATTTACAATTTTTGTACAATAAATAAATCAATTAGAAGACTAATGCTTTAGGGGTTATGTTAGTGGAGTATTCTGACTGTACATTTTTCTCTGAAATGAGAGACTATACAAAAAAGTGGCTATAAGTGGCTAGTAGAACACCTGGTAGTGAGTTACTAAAACACTGGAAAAAGAGAAATCTGACTGCTCAAAGAAACTCTCACTTGCTGCTTATGACTGAGTATGCCACAGGGCACCTTACATGGAAGAAAACTGATCCTTAGTATCACAGAGAACTCTGAGTGGCCAGGGAGTTTATTAGCACTTTGAAATACCTTATCATTTTAGGGTCTTTCTGTGATTGCCTTTGCACACAAATACAAGAAAAAGATGGATCTTGACACGGCTCATAACCTGATATAGACATATTCTGAAGGTTAGGAATGGTGCTTGGGAAGCTGATGAACACACAGCTGCAAAAAATGCTTTGCTGAGTTAAGAACAGAAAGAGTTGCTGCTTCCTCTTCCTGTTAACACTGCCCTGACTGGGATATGCATTTGATTAACATGATTCAACTTGTAGCCAATTGATTGGCATGATGCCATCTTGAATGGTATTGTAGCCCTTTGTCTGTGCAGTTTTCTTATCCAGGTCAGGGCTTTGTCTCCTCTTAACTGTTGATCTGTTGTATTTAATATCCATCAGTGCTTGGGCTTATGAGAAGGATCTAAGGAAATTGAGCTCCTAGAACTCACTAGGGTTTTTTCATAGGACTTTGTTACCAACTGTTTTCCTAAAGAAAAACTCTCAACAAGTGCAATGAGCTTTAAAAGCATATTATTATAATCACTATTCTGTCAGATGAGGTTAGCACTTTAATTAGCCACGACTGTGGCTTTTTTCACAGGAGTTCTGTACCTGATTTCACTTTTTCCTTCTGTGTGTTGGCTTCTGGCACAGAGTAACATTGCCATTTTCTATTTTAATAGGTACTCTGCTGAGGCCAATTCTATGGACCACAGCTGTTCCTGCTGCAGAGAAACAGCAACTACTGAGAAGCACGTGGTACTGAAATGCCCTGGTGGCCGCTCAGTTTCACATAAGTATATATATGTGGAAAGCTGCAGCTGTCAAGACACTGTATGCAGCTACCCACAATCCAATGAGTTGCAGAACAGAGAAGAAAATGACAAGGCAAGCTCTCTGAACCGTATCAAGAGGGCCATCAGCTTAACATCAAAATGAAGACAGAAAAAAACTAGCAGCACTTGACTGAAAAGACTGTGCAAGATTCTTAACTTCCTTGACTCCTTTTGAACTTCATTTTTCCCAGTTACTGTATCCTATGTGTTCTCTGAGTAATTTGAACAGTGCTCTATTTATTTGTGACAAAATGAGAACACAAATCTGTATTATTCCCAGTGCACAGCCTTTTGGGTCCCTTTCCAATCTGCTTATTTTCTCTGACTGATTAAAAGCATATCTCAAACAGCATGGCTTTTGTACTTATTTACGTATTGTCTTGGTGAATCTGAGTTCGAAAAGAGAAGTTCTTTTTCAAGTTATAGGAATTCAAACGATACATATCTCAAAGTTTTGAGGTATCTATTTCTGGCTCCTTAATAACGGAAATATCAGTGCTTAAGATGGGAGAGAAATTGATTCCATCTGCCAGAACAAGGCCAAAGATGAATAATGATCATGAAGCAATTCAGATGACTTGGAGAAACTTCTAGTTCAGCACCAGATCTTATTGTAGCATACCTGTGTATGTTAGAACTGTCTCAGTTCATCACAATGATGTATTTTCACTAAAAAATAAGTCCCTCAGCTATGTCATATTCACATATGTTCATTCACAGTGCTTTCAGGATGTATAGTTAGTACGTGTAGTATAGTAGTAGTATAGTATAGTAAGAGCTCTCCAAATTCCAACCTTTGCAAAACAGATGCCCATCTCTAAGCTAGTAACCCCAGGCTTCCTCTACTGCAAATGGAGAGCAGTAGACAATTTTGACATCCATTTCTTTCACAACAAAGAATACATCCAAACAAGGTTAGCTGAATTGCATTCAAAAGTGCATGTTTATCTGATCTGATATTATTGTAAAGGGAGCTGAAGCAGATTAGCCAGAAGGTGCTCATCTTTTGAATCATCTGAAGTACAACAAGGGTAAACCACTGCTGTCATATTGGGGGGGAAAAAGTTTTGGTATTATTTTGTCTCTGTTAATGAATGATTAATTGTGCTCTACCCTTCTGAGAGTTTGAGCAACAGCCAACCTCAATAGTAGCATCTTTGCCACCCAGAGGATTGGTGGCACTTTTCTGTGCTACTACCAGCCTATCAAATTTGCTGCAGCTTAGAATGTAGGCACTGGTAGGAATGCACAGAAAATCAAACTCCACATTTTTTTTCAGCTTTACAATACTATAATTGAAGAGCTACTTTCTGTAGTTCTGTACTTTCTGGAGCTGGAGAGGTGGCTATCTAGGGAAGTTTTGTCAGTTTACAAAGCAAGCTCCAAAGCTAATGAAACCTGGTTTCTGCTTCAGTATGGGTTTCTAAGGATTTCTATCTCTACATTCATTATGAGATGTGACTGATATTTATCTCCTGAGTCATTTACAAAGTCACTCTCCTCTGTGGATTCTTTATTGTCTAACAACTTCTGTGCTGACATTACAGCCATACTTTTCCTCTAGCCTTTTGCAAAAACTGCTTTTCTCAAAATCTGTTGAGATTTAGCCTTTGAAATTTTCATTTTTGCAGTTAAATTTGGCTGAAGTAAAAAAATAACTTTCAGAGACAAACAGATAGCAGGTGTGATCAAATCTGCCTTGTTTCCTATGAAAAAGATAAAATATTACTAGTCAGTAGTGGCATTTTGCTGCACACTATATTTACACTGAAATCTCAAATCTCTCATTCTTCATTCATTTTTCATTTGTTCTGTAGTTTGCAGGGCTCTTTCTGTCCCTTCTAGTGATGGGTGAACTACTTCTAATAAGGAAGTTTAAAGAGCCTGTATAAGTCAGTAAGGCTGCAGATTTTAGCTTCACCACTGCAGGGCAGTCTATGGCTAAGAATTGTAAAGTCACTTTGGACCAAAAAACAAGCTGCCTCGAAGGGTACTTGGCATTTCATCAAGTAGAGGGTTTTACCTCTGAGAGGAAGGAATCCTGCTGTTTCCCCACAGACACTTGTATGCTCTTAGTAAGCACTGAAAAGAGATTATTCTGAAAGGCATTTACATGCATGCACAAGGTGGTGTTTCTTACAGTGCTCTGGGTTATTGCAGCCCTTTCAGTTTCAGTGCTGGGTCAGTGCTGCCCATAAGCAGCTTCCCAAGTCGGTGCTGTCAGACAATTCTTACAAGTGCTTGGCAAATTGGGTCAAACTGTACATGTCAAACCTCCATCCCTTTCTGCACTCTTAGTCACCTTAGAAATTCGTGGTTCAGTTTGCACCTGCATTTCCAGTGGAACTGGAAGTCAAAATGGAACAGACAAAACTTTTTCCAGTGGAGAAATCCACAGAGTCTTTTGGAGACAAAGGAAGGAGTATGGCAAAGGGTAGTAGTGACAGTGAGCAGCATTTTTGCTCCCCTCCACAACCCTCTTGGAAGTAAATGGAGGCCTGTACTATCTGATCCCATGAAGCATTTTGTTTCTTAAACCAGAGCTGTTGGGTCTGCAGGTCACAAGCAGAGATTCTGCTGGAAAACTCAGGGTACAAACTAAAGAAATCCCTCTCATTGTCCTCTCTGAAAGGGCAATGTCAGCCCTTTAGGGACTCAGAGATGATTGTGGGACCTTCTGATCCCATTGTCTTCCAGGCAGGGCCTACTGCAAGGGACCCTGGCAACTTCATGAAAAGCATTAGTGCTGGAAGAGAATGGGCTTGACTCTCTCTCCTCAGAGAATGACTCCATTCTCTAGGAATTTCCTTCTCTTCTGGAGTCTACTGAAAAGAGAGAAGTAGCAAGAGCTCCAAGTCATGCCTCCATACCTGAGTCCTGTATTCTCCTCCTCTTAGACTTTTTATCTAGCCCTTCACTTTCATTGGTGGCAAAGGGTTTCTTTTTGGTTTGTTTCTTTTTCTTCATCTTCCAGTATTTAGCAGTTTTAGTTTTGCCTTGAAAAATGAGGAAGCCTTCTTGGCAGGCAAGTAGAACTTCCAGCTACATAGCGTTTGAAGGCACTAAGGAAAGGTCCCAGCTCTTGGTCTCCAAGAGCTGCTTGGTTTGGCCTCACTTTATAATGTTGTCCCTAGGCCTGAGATGAGCAGAGTTCCTCTAAATATGAGGTATGGACATATCCATGAGGCCCTTGAAGAAGTACTTGAAACTGCTGTGACATTCTGGTAAATAAAACAAAAGAAAACAAAACCAAACCAAGTAATGTCCTTATTGCTACTTTCCTGAAGGGAAGGAAGGGCAGATATGAATGGACTGAAATTTCCCATTATAGGCCGAAGCTGGGATTTACCTGTAGCATGCTCATTGCTCTGGTTGTCCTGGCTGAGATTTTGAGTTCTTGCCTCAGGGGCAGGCTCCTCTAAGGCAGCTGGAAGCACAGGGGGATCTTGTCCAGGCAGCTGCAGTCTTATAGGAAGCTCCCCACCACACAGAGCTATGTGTGGGAGACCACCACCAATCACTGGAACAAACCCAAGCTTGGAACACATGGGGTTCATTCCCAGTTTTTAGTCTTTTTCTCCGAGACAGTTTGAATCTCGAACAATTTCTTCATGGTTACCTGGAGACGCAGTAGAAACTCGACATTGTTCATATGAATCTACAGCAATACAGTGATAACTTTCTTCTAGAGTTAAAAAGGAGTTCTCAGAAGATTTGCTGATAAAGTGAGCATGGTTGTTTTATGAACCATTACTGGACAAGTGTTTTGAGAATACCAGAGGCAGAAAGGAAAGTGCATGTTAGCAATACGGAAAATCACTGCTGTTGTCTGAGGTGAGGCAGAAGGGATTCAGCAGTGCCACATGCAAACCAAGAAGAACTCTCCCAAAAATAATACAAGGTAGAGGTTTCTCATCTAATAACTACCTTGCTTACTGATATAACTATGCAATATAATATTATTACTTTGTGCTGCAGGAGAGGAAGGGTAAGATAAAATTTACAGTATGTTTACTGTTTGACTGTACTTTGCTAAACCACACTTCACTGAACTAAGCACATACAACTCTGCACATAAGCCCAATGAAAGGGCTTCAGCAAAGGCAAAGCCCTAAGTAAATAATCATGCAGTTACTGTGCTTGTTATACACTGTTTGCATTTGCCTAGAAAAGCAAACTCAGATACTGGGAAAAGAGGCAGAAATAGACTTACAAACTCTGAGATCATAGGAAAGAAAATTCTTTTGAGTTTTAGGTCAGGCAAAAAGTGAAATACATTTAAACAACAGTAACATTGATACACAATTTCTGAAATTTCATCTCCCAGCAGTAGTTTTGAGGGGTAGGAGATATTTTAAGGCAGAGCAAGTTCTTCAAGTTAAGCAGCCCTCTTCCAGAGCAAAATTTCCTAAATTAACTCAATCTTTTCAGGCTACTACAAACAACAGTGTTCTTAACTGGCAAACTCCAAGACTAAGGTCCAATGAGGCTACATAAGCCATATTTTCATCACTAATGTAGAAAATCCTGTAAGCTCTTTTGCAGCATCACCTTTTTAAAATCTGCTATGTTCAAACTGAATGTCCTTTAGTGTTCCAATTTTTCAGCATTCATATGCGAAATGCTTGAATTCCTTTCACAAACTTTTCTCTCTAGAATACTGAAAAACACCACTGCAGTATTTTTATCCCAAGACTTCGAGACAACTAATGAAGAGTAGAACTCAGAACTCACAATATATTTTTGATATTGCTTCAGTGCAACAGCTTCCAGATCAGAATGTCTTTCTGCTGCAGAGCGGTTGAAAGACAGAAAACACTTTATGATGCCTCTTGCTACTCTTTTGGTTAGCCTCCTCTCCACATTTGACAGAGAAATGGGTTCTTCCACCTGCCATTGAGCTTCCCTAGTTCCAGGAAATCATGAATCTTCCAGTGATACGCACTCTTACAAAGAGTAGCTTGAAAAGATCATTCTAGAAGTTTGTTCCTGGTCATATTATATGAAATTTTTGAATGGTGAAAACCTTCTCATTTGTCTTGAAGGTTAAACAGAAGAGCTGATCATGAGAGCTTAATTCAGTTAGTCACACAAATGCTAATCACCACACATAGAAGAAGCTTCCTCTTGACTATACCGAGGCATAAGCCTGACATAATGATAAGAGAAGCATAACAGGTTTTCAAATGGTCAAAGATTAGCATATATGTGGGGAGCAAGTTGGAGAAGAGACCTTGGATACTAAGTGCAACAACATACATACAACTGCCCTATTTGACAGAAATCAAGTAGAGATAAAGAGTGGCAGAGCTGGGGCTGAGAAGGAGCACATGTGCTTCATGCAGCTCTCTTTCAAGCAGTAACAAAAGGCAGCAGGAACAGCGATCAAGGAATGTGGCTTTACACAGTGCCTGTGACCTGACACAGCAGTTAAATTTCAATAGCCTGTCCCTTTGGACTAGGGTAGCTGAGCACTTCTTGCCCTTTGTTTGCTGAATCTATGGGAGGTGTAGGATCATTCTTCTCCTTAAAAACACGGGGAGTCTGAGCAAAACATAGCACACTAAGGGCAGCTAGTTCTTGGATGGCCTAGTTCTACCTTCCACAACATGCTAAGCAGAGGCCTAGGGAAAGCCTGTGTCCCCATTTTGCTTGGTTTTCCTCATTCTGGACAGACATTTGGATTTAAAAGAAAATCTGTATTCAGCCATCTATAAAACTACTTTGGTTTAAGTGGCTACAGCATTCAAGACAAGGCAAGCTCTGAAACTTGGATGACATAGAAAAGTTAGCTACCTACTGCAAAATATTACAGTTTGTGTTGGAAGGATCAGAGTCTCATGAATTCAGTAGAAATGCTCTGACAGAGTCCTTAATAGAGACATAGTCTAAGTCAAATTTAGAAAAAAAAACAGGCCTAGTTTGCTTAGCTTCCCACCTCAATTTGTCCTCTGCCCCATCTCTCAGCCTTTCTTTTGGCTTGCAGTAACTTTCAGTCATGGTGAACATGGTTACTGGCTATGTAAATTCATGTAATTTCAGGGTTATAGAGACTTCTATATTAAGTATGCAGTGGAATCTTCTGAATTATCTTTGCACTCATGAAATAATAAATTGCTCTAGCTTAAACCCCATAAAGCTCTAATTATTATAGCAGAAAGTTCACATCCTTCCCCACAAGGGGCCCTGGGTTCTCTTTGTTCTGCTACTCCCTACTTTTCACCAGGAAGGTTGCTTAAAGAAAAGTCTTTCAAGTAGAAAATCTCAAGGGCCCAACCTTCTGATGAGATGGTTTTCTATGCAGGGAGTCTTTCTTATGTGAGGAAGTGCCAATAGGTCAAAGAGACCTGTGTTCATGAACACCAACCAGCCGTGTCATTACTCCTTGTACATGCATTTTGAAAGATCTACATCTTCTTTAAAAAAAAAACAAAAAAAACCCACAAAAAAACACAACAGCAAAGACCAGCTGAGCTCTTTCCTTGCAAACAGGAATAGCTAATGTCCTTGATTATTTCACAAGAAGTCAAGGAATCCCATAGCAAAATGGAGAGGTTTAGGAGTTTTGTGTTTGTTCTAAGGCAAAATGTAAGAAAACATCCAACCATCTCCTATTAAAATTAAAATACTGAAGGCTTCTTCATGTATTTTAATGGAAAATTAATGACAGAGATCCATTCCCTCGTTTTTCACTGCCTGCTGCGGATAACCTTATATTTACTGGCAGCTGTTTCAAACTAAGTGGTAGACAAAAATCTGATCAATCAAATAAATCTTTAATCTAAAATTTCTAAATTCTATGATACCATACAAAGGATAAAAATGTAATCCATGTTGTTTTGAATTCTACTGGTAATTAGAATGCACAAATGGTTGTTATAACTATCAGTTATGTAAAATATGTTACCAGATTCACTTCAGATGCTTTTTGGTCATGTGGATTATTGACACAAGAGGGCTTGACACCAAGTCCAAATGAATTGTTTCCCTGTCTAACGTTATCTTGTTAATGAAGCGTGCATCTTTAGAGTTATTATCTAGGCAGTGCTTGTAAAACATCATTTTATAGTGGATGCTCATTCTAAGAAGCAGTACCAGCTTTGCCTGAAATGAAGTGGAATGTTAGGGGATTTCCAAACTGAACCCGAACAGTGTTTGAACAGACCCAGGATGGCCTTAATGCTTTACACTATATATTGAATCACCTTCTGACAGAAAGAAATTATACAAATGCAACTGCCAGATTTCAGTACAATGGCTGGATATTAATCCACCCAATGCCCCATTTTTGACTGCCTCTTTACCAAGTTTGTAGCAAAAAATATGAGATGTGAGTCACTGGAGTATTACATTAGCTTCATGACGGTTTATCTTCGGTGAGTCAGTGGTGATAAAGAAGCTGAGTTAATATTTACCTATTGTATTTACTAAAATCACATACCCTTTAATGGCAAATGATCCATGAAATGGGTGGTGAAGGGGCCAAAAGGAACTGTTCTTTTTGGTAATACAGCTGCAGAAGAGGGAAGGCCTCTTATGCCACAGGGTCCAATAAAGGGAAGAGTTATTAATCCAAGTCTGTCACTGCAGGGGGAATAGTTAAAACTTGCATGCCAGCAATAGCAATGATTCTGTGGTAAAAGATCAACATACTCTATAAGCTTTCTCTCAGTCTCAATTTCCTTCTGAAATGCTTCCATGTATTTCTTCTGAAAACCTCAGTGTTGCCACACTTGATTATAAAAACTTCATTTGAATGCAAATGTCCTTCCCTTGTCAGTAGCCCTGAAATAATTGCAGGAGAGTGAAGCATCCAGTGATTTCTAAGGAGTGTAGCCTGCAGTATCTGTGGAGAAACTAGAAGCAGCAGCTCTGATTAGTCACTGACAGGAACTCTGCTCCCCAGGAAATGGCAAAGGAATGGCAAAAATGACAGGACAGACAAGCAGAGGTAAGAAAATGGCTAAGTACAAGAGCAAGACAACTGGGTTTCCTGTTTCTTTGAGTAGCATGAGTTGTGCTCTTGCTTTTCTCAGAGGAGGATCCCAGATGGCTGATATTACTTTCTCTGCTGAGTAGAGCATAAATAGATGTTGGTTCAATGGATTTTTTGTTCTGTTTGTTCCTTGAACACAGTTTTGACATGTGTTTTTCATGCTCTTCCCAGGCCCCTAAGTGCTAAGTGGGGCTTATAGGATCGAATCAAGTCTTTAGAGCCACCCTACATGTAGAAGACAAAGGTCTGGGAGTTGCAGTGGTTAACCCCACTACATATTTGTCATCAAAGGACTACTCTAACCTGAAGGTACCTTTGACAAGTAGTTAGTATGTGGTCCCTGCTGCTTTTGTGCTTCTCAGTGGGAATTAAGTGATTTTTTTTTTCTGGGATCGGGAATCATACTCCTGGAGTCTGATTGTTCTTTCTACCCTCATACAAAAATGAATGAAATAGGTGCCTTAACTGTGTGGGGGGGATTGAAAAATTAAGAGGACCATAATAAAAAAATTATGGACTGTATCTCAACAGAGTTCTGCATTTTGATTTTAACACTAGATTTGATTTTGGAAAATTAATAGCTTTTGGCTTTCCATCTTAATCCTCAACTAAGTTCTCTTAGTCTGTGTCTGTGTTCTACTGACCTATGTGATTTTTCCTCCTGGGCTTCACAACCCTTCCCCACACCTGCCATTAGTCTTGTTCTGTTGCCTGAACAAGAACTCAATTTGAAAGTTACTGGGAGAATCTGCTGAACCCAAGTGTTAGTGTTGCACTGTATTTCGTTTCAGATCATCTTCATATCTGCAATGTCATATTCTCATGATTAGGTTTATCCATTAGATATTCTCCTGCTTTAGTTTGTACCTCTTTTGGTGAAGAACAGCAGGAAAGATGCGTTATGATTAAAAGGAAAAGCAACATGAGTCTATTACTTCCATCCCCAGTGCTGTAAAATCTATTGGTTCTGAGTTCCAGCCAAAATGGCAGGGCTTCAAGAGCAGACTTTGCCTTTCAGTAGCGCCCTGCCTCAAATGCAAGTGACAATGGAATTAATGGGACATGGACAGTGGCAAAGGGGTAACATGAACTCATGTTTCATGTACTGCACAATGCTCTTGCCAGCTACTGCTGGATTTTCTTTGGAGCAACCGCAGCAGCAAATCTTCATCTGGAAGACGTTTGCACCGTCAGGTCTGTAAGCCACTTCGTAACTGTGCGGGGGCAGCAGCTGAAAGAAGCAGCGAGACAACTTTGGTTCACTCAACTTTGTGAACAGCAGAAAGCCTAGTAAAGCAGTGAGCAAGAAGCTGTTCTTAGGAGCCAATTTTCTGTCTGCCAGCCAGGTAGAAGGGCATGCATATTCCCCAGTGGGTGCGTGGACAGGCTCGACCTGCTGCCTTGCAACCAGGGTGAAACCTATGTCCACCTTAAACTGTATTTGTGACCACTTACTATTGGTAAGCACTCCAGCATTAGTATATTCCCAAAGGAGCATGGAGCAGCTAGAAGTGTGTTATCTGTGTTTGATTTGCTGGAACCAGGTGAGAGGCTTCCTCTCTGTCAAGAGCAATTCCCCCATGGTGTGAATGAGGTGAAGAAGTGCTAGTTCAGCTTGTGTCAATCAAGCAAGTAAATCCCTAGAAGAGACCCTAAAACTACTGATATCAAACATCTGCACCAGGATGTTCTATAGTGGACTGCATAGCTCATGACTGAGCCCACTGGCTTTTTTATGGGTATGTGATAGGGCGTTAAAGTACTTCGATAGAACCAAGGGATGCTTTTGCAAGAGCATACCTTAGGAGGTGAAGGAATGAACTGTGGTCTACATTTTGATGGGACTTGGGCACTGGTCCTTTATGATGTTTGGAGAAACCACCATCTCTGTGTGCATAAAGAATAACTTCCCATGACTGACTGGTGCGATTAAATCCCATTTGTGCCGTACACGTGAGAATTTTGCACTTTGTGGACTATTGTTGTTCCTGTCTATTATAGCAGTAAGTCTCTGGCCTTTTCTTCTAAGATACTTTGGACACACTTCTTAAAGGACAATGCCCTCTTGTCAAAAGATTTTGCTTTAAATAAACCCTACACTATGCTTGACCTTACAGTTCTTTTTGCTCTAACGTTTAGAAGCCACCACTAAGCTAGCAGAGGCAACAAACAGGTTTCCTTGAGCTGGGGGACTGTGCTGATGTGCAAGCTAGAGAAAATCTCTGCAAGAGGCCAATGATTGCCTGTAACTAATCAGATGTTAAGAAAAACTATTGTTGCCAAAGAAATAACTCCGTAGGAGGAGGATGGGGGAACACATATGAAAAAAAGGAAATTAGAAAATGACAGCTCTCTTTCCCCATAGAGCAAGAGAGAACTGGATACCTGCCTTTTCTGAAAGACAGGAGGTGGCTGGGTGCTAATCATGAACAGGTGAAAGAAAATTTAATGAAGCTCCACCTTTCAGGGACCCTGCCATCAATGTTTTGTTCTCATGCCAAACTCCTGGACTATAAAAATCTGCCTATAAGCCAAGAAAAAAACACTTCCCTGAAAGGATTTTCAAGTTACTGCTCCATGGCAAGATGGAAATAAGAAAGGGGAGATCATTTTGGATCTTCTGCCTAATTTGGAGTTGTTGCAAAGGCAAAGAACCTGTTCAGATAGGTAAGAAAAAAACCTAATTCTCAGATTACTTGCTCTTGTATTGCTCTCCATAGGTGAAAAATAGAGTTGACAAATGAAAATATGTAACATATTAATGTAAGAGCTGTAGACATGCCAGACACTGTTTAACATTGTACGTTTTCCTCCTTGTTGTCAACCATTTAAGTATTTTACTTTTTTTTCCCTTTCATTACTAGGTAGCATATCAACTGTTTTTGGTCCTAAGAGACTAATCTTTAAGAGGACACCCTCTGCTCTGGATGCAGCTTGCATCACAACCCACTCCCCCACTCCCCAGAAACATATTTTACATGTATTCTTTATAGAAGAAGTACATATCATAATGCCAGCTAGGCCTGATTGACCAGTATGAAATGCTGCATTAGGAATAATCCCATTTTTTGTGGTCTGCTGCACTGCTACCCCCTGGTTTTATTTTGAATGTCTTACACTTTTCCCAACTGCTTAATACACAAACAATTAATTTAACAGTTATTGCTATCTTAGTAATTCTAGCCATTCCACTTCCAAGAATAGCCAGACTTTCTCATTTGTGAGTGCTAAATTTCCCTACACCACTTTAGTGCCACAACAACCTACGGCAAATAACAGTCGCTTTAAAAAGGGACTGCTTCTGTAAGTACTTCTTGGCACTTGAGGGTCTGTCTCACATTTCTAGCATTAAGGTCTGAATTTCTCAGTTTTCCCCTGCTGATTCTTAGACAGGAATATTTAATGATACTTCGGAGCTCACTGAGTACATTAATTTTTAATTACATTACTTTATTTGATCTATGATGGATGTTGCTATGTTGACATTTCTAAATGTGCTACCTAAATAGGATAAAGAAATTTGCCCATTTTCATTTGTCATTCTTTCAGATGGGCCTAAAAGAAATGCCAGACACATTTTGTAGCAAGCATATATAATTTAATTCAGGTTAATTCATGTTGTCTTTGTGAAGCTCAGTGGTATGAAAACTTTCTGAAGGGAAGTCTTATCTGCACTATGACTACATACTTAATCTTTGACAGAGGTACAGCTTAGAGGTCCAAAGCATGAGCTTTGGTTGAGAAGCAAAACCAAGTAGCTCTGAGTTGACTGCTGAAGGTGGCAGCAGCCTCAACCATGAGACCAGCCACTGTTTTGCTGCAGAGTCAACAGATATCAGCTGTGATATCTCCCAGAAGGGACTCAGTAAAAGACTTTGGACTGAATTTTTGCCTGTGGTAGGAAGCAGCATTTCAAAAGTAGAAACCAGATTTAGACATCCAGGATAGGATTCCCCTCACTTCACTTTAGATATTTACAGGGTAAATATGTCTACAGTGCAAATATAGACAACCTTTATAGACAATTGAGAGAGGCATGCAGTTTTGAGTATCTTGTTAGGCAGATATGTAAGGCGGGGAAGCTGAACCTGTTCTGCTTCTCACTGCTAACTTAAAGGAGCCAGGGTTAATCTGCTTACACTGAAGGTATCACTGCCGTGGACTTCAAAAGCTCAGTGAGATGAAATGCCTTCCCACAAGCTGGTATTTTCCAGGAGCTATCATTTTTTTTTGCCTTTGAAAATATCTCCTTTAAAGTTTTTCAACAAAAAAGAGGCAAAGCACCTCATATGGAGTGAATTTCTAAGCTCTCTTCCTATGACTTTTTCTTTAGTTCAGGTCTCTACTGTCGGTAGGAGCGAATGTGCCACCTGGGGCAATTTCCACTTTCATACATTTGACCATGTTAAGTTTACTTTCCCTGGAACTTGCACATATGTCTTCGCTTCACACTGCAATGACAGCTACCAGGACTTTAACATCCAGATCAGGCGCAGTGACAAGAATAGCTTCCTGATCTACTTCACTGTCACCATTGATGGAGTGATCTTGGAGGTGAAAGAGACAGGCATCACTGTGAATGGGAACAAGTGAGTAAAGATGGTGCTGTTGTTTTCTTGTGCTGCATTTTTATTGCTATGTGTTAGCAACAGGTGGTCTGTCTAGAAAGTGGTCCTGTTCTGCAGAGATGCAAATGGCTGTGTGTGATATGTTCATTGCTCTTTGAATAAGGTGTTGTGAAGAGCCCAACCCATAGTGGTGGGGGAGGCAATAAGCATTTAAACTACATCTCCCAGGATCAACACCAACAAGTTAAGCAAAGGGCAATGTGTATATTATAAAAACAGAAGGTATAGGTTTCCATAATGTTGCTTTGATTTGGGAGGCAGGGATGGAGGGAAGTATATAAACCCCAACACTTTATTTATAGAAAGTTTAGATTTTGTAGAAGCTTTGTGTTTTCTTTTTTTCTAAAAACATCATTTCCACGGTACTAACCCTACTGTTGTATGCTGCTGTTCAGGAAGAGATGGTCCTTTAAGAAAGAGCTTCTCTTTCCAGATAGATTAGTCTAGAAAATTGCACTGCTTTGCAGATCAGAACTTGCCTGAGGATCTTCTTATAAAAAACCCAAAATTTTCAGAAGTCAAAATCCACATCTTTAATTCTAATTCAAAATGAACCAGAAAGCAAACTGCAAACAGAAGGGTAAAAATATTCCATAAATAAAATGTCATATGCAACAGTAGCTGAAAGTTGGGCACAGTTTCAAGGGCAGTCCTCATGAGAAGTGCAGAGTTCTGCTTCTAGCATATAATTATGAAGGGCAAGGGCAATCTTTGACCCCGGGGAAAACCCCTCATAAGTTTGTTGGAGAGAAAATTGCAAGCATATGGGCTGTCTTCTCAGCCTTGACAACCTTCTAGAAACAACCAAATATAGAATAGCATCCGTCACTCGGCTGTAATTATAGTACCAAAGGCCATATGTGTCTCCTAAATCAAAGGGACAAAAAAAAAAAAAAAAAACCAACTCCTAAATTTTAGCTATCTTCTGAATTTCTAAGTTTTTCAGACTGTGGGAAAATGAACAGTAATTGTTTTGGTAAGATGGAAAACTAACGTAGGGCGAAGTTGCATCAGCACATGAGTAACAGAACAGAGATCTTTTCATATCTCTCTGAATCCCAAATGTCAAGGAAATCCTGGAGGGATGATTTCCCAATATTGTCTTGTTCCTAATAAACTTTTGGGTTAGGTCTTAGGATATATAAACAAGCAGAGCTGCTTTGGCATCAGTTCAGTGGCTAATGTATCGACAAATGACCAAAATACATTGTGTTGTGGATTAAGGTTAGTAAAAGGTCACAGTGGACAACATGATCACACCTAAATTCAATGCATTGTGTAGATGAAGACTGACCTTGAAAAGAGTATTCCCTCATCTTTTTGAATTCCTTTTGACTCTAGTTTTTCTTCCTATCTCTCTATGAGGATTTCATCAGTCCTTTTTTCAATGCAATGTTTTGTTCCCTCCAATTTCCAGGATCCCCATGCCTTTCAGCTTGAAGAGCATCCTGATTGAGGACACCTGTACTTACTTCCAAGTCACTTCCAAGCTGGGCCTGACACTTAAGTGGAACTGGGCTGACACTCTCCTAGTATGAACAGCCAGTTAGTTGTTTTTCTCCTGATGAAACTCATCAATGATGAAAAGCAGAGCTGGATGAGACACTGTTGATATAAAAGATTGGGGGTGGGGGAAGGGATCACTGTATCCATGAGCTGATAGGGAAATACCAAACTAGGTAATAGTTTCATGGGGCAGGGTCAGGAAGTCACAACCCCTAGGAATTTTCAGCTGATTTTATGTCACAGAAGTTGCCACTGTTAACCCTGGGGTGTAACACATCTGTAGTTACTTGCTGGCTCCATGGGGCCCTGGCTGCAACACAGATAGTCCCTTCAGATCTGACTTGCTAGCTCTCCCATTTCAGGCACATCTTGTACGGGAAACTGATCTGTGTGTCCTTGTTCACACCATGACCTCTCATATTCCAAAGCCATGCTATTGTGGGGATTCCTCTCGAGATCTACCCTGCAATACCCTGTTCTTCAACAGTGTATTTACACTTTTGTATGTGAACACTTGTCCTTCACAAGTAGGACTGAGATTAACTAAATGGAAGCTGTGTGCCATGTTTTGCAGTTCAGAGAGACAGAGAGAGGGTAAAAGGTGAATAGAGAGAAAAAATATCAAGAAGCAATCAGGTGATACTGAAATTTGGATTTATTGAAGTATTTGCTTTCCCCCCTTCCCCTGTACTAATTAAAACCTAAAATATTAAAGGCAGTACCTCTACATGACCGCAGAGTGGACACAATTTTAGGGCGACACACTTGTAGAAAAAGCACCACACTTTTTTTTTTTTTGGTGTTGCTGAGTGATATCAGTACTATCCTCCAAGCATGTAGGAGTCATTAGGTGGTATAGTTTTATCTAGTGTGGTAATTTGGATCTTTATTTCCCCAGAGTATGGGCAAAACAAGTAATGCTGGGCAGACCCATCCTTAAAAGTGATATGAAGTTTTCCATTTACCCTATGGACAGGACAACCCCTCAGATATGGCTAAAAGCTAACCAGAGGCTGCTTCTTTGCAGCATCCAGCATTAGAGCGCAGTTATCTGACTGCCCAGGGAGGAGCTGTGGTACCATGCAAGATGTACAAAATGTCTATATACCAGTGTCTCTGTACCGGGAGACACTGGTCCAAGGATTAGTCCAGTACTCAGCATGCCTCAGTTAGCTCTTTAGTAGGTACAAATGACAGTTGTTGGAGGATTATCTTCCCATTTGAAATCAACCTGTCTGTGGTAAGTTTCATGAGAGGTTTGTAAAAGAAAAGGAGGCTGCTACAAATTGTGAATGAGCATTTCTGCACAAACCACTTTGTAACATGTGCTGCTGATGTGGGGAAATCCTACAGACACTGTTTCCTCTTTTGTAGCTGGACCTTGAAGAAACATATAAAGAGAAAATATGTGGTCTATGTGGGAACTATGATGGCAGTGAGAAGAATGATTTGATTTTGGATGGTAGGTCATAAATACAGCATATTCTACCCAGAACAAACTTCTTAATACATGTAATGAAACTTGGTATCTCTATATTTAGTGGCGTTTCAGATTTCCTGGCTGGCACATGAACATTTACATGTACAGGAGATATATTCTAAGAGGGTCTGGGATGATTTGGGCTTCCCTGATGTTTTCAAACTTGCAAGAGTCTCAAACTTATTTGAGCCAAATTAATTGCTTGGCTATCATGTGGCAACATTGCCAGGTTTCCCACTGGTATTAACATACCAGGAAATGCACAAGTGTTTTCTGTTCTTCCATTTTAATAATCCTGCATGTGATTATTTTTGTCTCTGTAATTAAAGCATCAGAGAAATCACAAGAGATGTCACTGAGTATCTTTGAAGAAACTGTGGTGCCATCCACTGACACCTTCAGATATTGCAAATAGCTGAGGATACAATCCTGCAAGCAGGTGTGTAGTGGAAAGAAATCTGCATCCTGAGATATTAACTGCAGGACTGAAGCCAAGGTAGTAACAACATCCCTGCATGTAATACCCAGGCTTCTTAAGTCACCAGAAGAATATTGTCATCTACCTCACCCATTCAGAAAGAATCCTGAGATTTGATTAAAAAATATCATTTCTAGCAACATATTTGAGGGTCATTTCCATATTTTGTATGAAGTTTTGGATACATTTCAGTAATTTTTGTGCCCTTTACTTCACAAGGGCAATAGGTAAAAACTAAAGATGCTTCAAATTTTCCTGAAGAAGCAGTTTTCTACTGAGAAGCAATGCTCTAAGAAAACCAGATTCTTCTTATATGCATCTTGTTCCACACATAACAGGTTCCCACACTGTGTGGCCCCTCACATTTTTCCTTTCTACTCCTAATACATCCTTCTCTCCAGGCTGAGTTGGCAGAATTCAGTATACCTGTTCAGGCTAAGATCCACTGTATATAAAGGTTCAAAATTTCTCATCATCTACAGACTCGTTCCTCTTATTGGGAAGAAAAATCCCATATCTGCATAAGTAGCTCCTCTTGCAATTTTGTTCTTTATATTCTTTAATGTCAGTTAAGACCCCTGGAAAATCACATAGCTCCAAGAGCTCTGAGCTTTAAAAGACCTCCTGTTCTCAAAAACATTAGTGGTAAAGAGCTTGAAAACAATGCTTTTGTGAAAATAGTTAATAGTTAAGGGACTGGGTCAGTATAGGAGATAAGATCTGGTCAGAAATTAAAGATTGGGGGGGGCAAAGGGAGAGAATGGCAATTCATGCGTGTTCTCCATAAAATTTAACACTTTGTCGGAAAGATTTCTTACACCCAGGATCAAGTTTCTGGTAGTGTTTTGTGAAAAGGCACCCCTCTAGCTAGTGTAATGGTTGCACACACATATTATGGGTCTGTCTTCCTCCTGCTACCTCTTTCCATCTTCTCTAACCTGTAAAAAGTAATAGATTTCCAGTTATTACAAACATACACACCTAACACTTTACATTAAGTTCTGATGGTAGAAGGCAAGTTAAAATATATGACTATTATACATGCAAATACAAAACTCTGTAAGATCAGATACATCCTTAACAAACAGAAGTCTTTGGAAATGATAGGATGCAGTAGGAAGGTCTCATGCAATTATAAATGCCTAGGTTGACAGCAGGCCCTGATACAAATGTGCCAGATTCCTGTCTCTAGCTCAATAGAGGTTATATCAGGCTGTCATTTGCTATAATATGGATGCTGGTTAAATTTTGGTATTTGGTGAAGTACATACTACCTTAGAGCCCAGAGACTACGTGCATCTTTTTAGCCCATTAACTGATCTAAAGAATTGCAGATAATTACTGAGATGCATCTGGGGATTTTGCAGGGTATAAAATGCATCCAAGACAGTTTGGGAACTTCCACAAAGTAGAGGATCCATCACAAAAATGTGCTGATGTGAGTCCAGATGACCACACTGGAAGACATCCTAGGAGGAAAGACAATAGATGCAGCATATATGTAAGTATGTATGAGCAGGAAGTACAAACCTTTCTGAACTACAGCATTGAAGAGACTGTGTTGAAACAAGTGTTAATTACAGAGCATGAACTAAACTGACTTTTTCAGGACTCTACACATGAATTTGAGCAAAATGCTGATCTTATAGCTGAAAGAACATGCTATTATAGTGGTAAAGAAATAGAGAGTGGGAAAATGTACAATTCAATGACGGCTTCCAGTCCAAGAAAAAGGACTTCATGGCAAAAAGTTAGACTGGCTAATCTCCTGAGGTCCCTTCCAATTTAAATTATCCTATGACCCTGCCAGAATTGCATCATCAAAACTTGCATGCATACCCATAAACCTGAAAAGCAATAAAATGTCAGGTCTTGCTTTTCTTTCTCTTCTTTTTTTTTGTTTTTCTTTTACAGAAAAAAAGGTGCAAGAAACTTATGTCCCGTTTTGGAAACTGCCCCAAGGTGGTTGCATTTGATGACTACATAGAGACCTGTGCTGATGATATGTGCCACTGTGCAGTGAACTCTTCTCACCCTGATCTGGTTTCCGGCTGCATATGCAGCACTTTAAACCAGTACTCTCGAGACTGTGTCCTGAAGAAGGGAGACCCCGGGGAATGGAGAACCAAAGAACTCTGCTGTAAGTAACTACTGCTCTGGAGACTTCTTTCAGATTAGACATTTATGCAAGCATTCTGATTCCAGTGGGGCAAAGCTAGGGGCTCTGTTAACTACTGTGAATAAATTTGTAGAAGTACTTTGGCAAAAACCTTGTTAGTGGAAAAGCTTCTAGCAATTTAACTTGATTTAGCCTCTTCAGTTAGAACAATAGCTTGATATTGCCTCCCTCCTTCTTACGACTAAGTTTCCTCCAATATATTTTTTTAATTTTACCAGTTACAATTAATTCATAAAAAGCCTCATTTCAGGTGTTGAGAACTAGACAGAAGTACTTACTGAGAAATGTAGGATGTTTGTGCTTAGCTTACCCTGTGCTTTCATACCCAGTAGTCCAGCTACTGAGCAGGAAATCACCGTAAATCCAGGGGGAGGGCTACAGCCGGTTCACCCAAACTGCTGCTGGGGGTGCCACAATGACTGATGCTTCAGGCAAAAATAACTATTATGATTCCAGTGTTCTCTGCTTGTATTATTACTTCAGCCAACCTTGAGCTAGTAAGATAATGTAAAATAGCACCTATTTCCCAGCAGTACTGTTTTGTCCAAAGATAAAGTAAAAGTGGCCATAAAAAGTTCTCTTAAAGGTTAAATAAACATGACATATCTGGATAGAAAGTCTTGCAAACAAGATATGGAACAAAGGAGGAAGAAGGAGTCAATACAATGATTTGAGCAATCTTATAAGTACATCATTAACATGCTCCATTTTTACTTGATCTTGCAGATCAGGAATGCCCAAACAACATGGAGTACATGGAATGTGGAAATTCCTGTGCTGATACATGTGCAGATCCAGAAAGGAGCAAGATTTGTAAAGCCCCATGCACAGATGGCTGTTTCTGTCCTCCTGGTAAGGCAGTTCACTTCTCCCAGTGATCACACACATGAGAGGACAGAGAGGGAGGTTCTTCCCTTTCTTTAACGTTTCACATGACAAATGAAATGTTTCTTCCAGTATAATGCAAACACTTTTTACTAGGAAGAACCAAATCTCTAAAGATTCAAGATCCTGACGCTGGAGGAGGAAAGGGAAAGATTTCTAAGGGCTAGACAGAAAAAAAACCTGGTGAAAATGTAGAAAGGGGAGAGGTAATCTCTAGACAGTAAGAATGAAGATGTCTGGTGAGGTGCCTCACTGCTGTGAGACTAGATCTTGATGTAGCTGAAGTGACACATCGCTTAAGTGCATTTCCAGGTATGTGCATGTGTAAATTTGTGGTCCTGAGGGGCCAGGGGGGATGGAATGAGACCACTCCACGGGTTGAGGTAGGAAGGTGCAGGGAAGTGATCTTTATTCAACTCATGCCTGGCTTAAATAGGATCGGTAGGGAAGGTTCTGGAACGGGGTGGAACTTAGGAGGGGTTTAGGGAAGAGCCTGGATGGGGTTTGTAATACAAGGCAAGAGCCTCCAAAACTGGGAACACAGAGGCAAATGCAGACCATATAAGGAAATGCTGTCCTGCTGCAGACAGGGAGCAATCAGGGGTGGGTTACAAGGCAGGAGGGATGGAAAACTTCAGCAGGGACACACAGTGAAACAAAGGAAAAGACATAACATGATAAAATCCTCAAACGGGGTACAGACTTTAAATAGCAAACAGTCCTTAAACATAGAATCAGTCCATATAAACGCAGCAAGCAGTGTTCCAGAGCTCAGGCAGTCACAGATTTGGGCTTGTTAAGTTGTCTTGGCACAGCTGGTATCTCTCTCCTCCAACATAAATTTGCACATGAAATAGAGTCTAAGATGAGGTTCTGACTTCTGTTAGATTCACTATTAGAAGAGGATGGAAACTGGCTTGCATCCTTGCAATTTGGCACTTGATAATCCTGTGACAGTGGAAAAATTTCATAACAGTAAATATTCTTTGAGTTCTGTATTGCTTTCATTTGAGGTTTATAAATAAGAAATATTTCCCATCTGAAAGGGCCTGCTGTGGTGTTTTCCTTAAACAGTATCCCATTCATTTAAAGAAATGCTGAAGAGTCCAGAGTTTTTCCTTAATCTAATCTTCCTAGACTCACCAAAGGAATATTAACTAGGCAATATATCTGAACAGGAACTATCCTTGATGACCTCGGTGGCAAGAAGTGCATCCCCAGAGACAGCTGCCCCTGTATGTTTCAAGGCAAAGTCTACTTATCTGGAGGAACTTACTCCACTCCCTGCCAAAACTGGTACTGTTATGATCCTGATTGCACTTACAAGGCAGAAGTATTTAGTTCTGAGCATTGATGAGTTGCATTTTGTACTTTTCTCTTTTTTTCTTTTTCCCCTTTTTCTGACATCTGTCTTAAATAACAATGCAAAGCTTGGGTCTGAATTTCAACAACATAGGAAAATTTAGAGGTAGTCCTCAACCTCACGTAGTTATTACCACCCTCACTTAAAACTGGTTGCAAAAACTGAGCTCAAGATTTCAGAATGCAGAAAAATGAGACTCTCTGCTGATTAATTCAAATGGATTTGCCACTAGAGTGAGACGATAAGTTAATAAGTGACCTTTTCCACCACCTCTGGATCTGCAAAGGCTGTTTAAAGGTCTGGATCTCAAAAACCCTGATCCTTGAGAATGACTTGATTTAGAAAAAAGCTGGTAGCTTGAACCCATCTGCACTAGTGAAAGGTGGCACAACCTTAGGTATACTATTCTCAGAACAGTTTTCTTTCTTTCTCTGATACCTATCTGGTTGTATGTGTTATTTGAGCTCCTGTGACATAGCATCATTTCTTGATCATAGGCCTGACCCTTACTTTAAGGAGAAATTAAATGTGTTGTAATGCATGATGGGGTAGGCCAGATGTTCTGCAAATCTTTTTGGATCAATATTTCCTGCAATTTTGAGTAACTGAACTTAACGTGATTTGGGTAGTTCCCACCTAGCCACATCCTTCCCTACTCCTCCCAAAGCCTGTGGTGGGACAGTTTTCCTCTTGTGTGCTCAGGTGTAAAAATTGTAACTTCTCATTATCTCAAGTCCTCCACAATTAGCTGCTGAAACATTGCATCAGCAACTTGCTGAACAGTTGCATCAGTAGTACAAAACATTAGAAGATCCTGTTTGAAGGAGTTCTTTCCCTAAAAAGTCAAGTAAACCATGGAGGTCCTGAAAAACATTCCTTGCTTGACCATCTCAGCACCTCTCTGAGGGAGGCAGTTCAAAGCCCAGTGCAGTTCACTCTCTTCACTCTCTCATTGAGAGGTGTTCAACTTTCACAACTTAAGGGCCTAATATAAAGTCTTCCTTCCATCAGGTTTTAATAAGACAAATAACAAGGTAAAAAAGAACAAAGAGTGTGCATCTGTGCAGATTCAAATGGCATATCACCTTTGCTCCCTTGGAGCTGTGTTTGTTCTAACTGCTGTTTCTTGGGTTTTGCACAGTACTTGCAAAGGAGGCCACTGGAACTGTGTCTCTCTGCCCTGTTCAGGAAGTTGCCATGTAGATGGAGGATTCCATATAACAACATTCGATAACAAGAGATTCAATTTTCATGGCAACTGCCATTATGTCCTAGCTAAGGTATGAGCAGTCTCCCATCTCACTCCTAAACCTCTTGAGTAGCATGAAGCATTAAATTGTAGTGGAGCTTTATGTGACTTAATTTAATTAAATGACACCAATCCAGCAAAGCACTTCAACACATACTCAGACCCCATAAATTCTCCAATTTGCAATGGATTGCATGTCAATTGCTGATGCAGCTTCAACATAGTGGGACTTTTAAAAAAATGAAATCATTTTCTTGATGGATATATTAGTATAGATTTAAGCATTTCTTCTCAAGTTTTCTTTGTATGTGATTGTCAAAAGGAAGTGGATGAGCAAAATTTTCTGCAAAAGGATTGAATATAACTGTCTGCAAATATGAGTTCCACACAGCAAGGAAAAGGAGTGCAGAGGAAAAGTAGAGAATACTACTGATTTTGGCAATGGAATACACTGTTTGCAGTTAGAGACCAAATACCCCTATTCTTTCATTATTCTGTCTTAGCCTTACAGAAGCAAGTTTTCCTTTTCTAGCTCCCATACTGTTACAATATCTGCACATCTCTTTTTTTCATGTCTTTTCAGAACACTGATGACACAATTGTGGTGATTGGAGAGATCATTCAGTGTGGGACATCAAAGACAATGACTTGTTTGAAGAATGTATTAGTCACACTAGGAAAAACTGTGAGTAATTGCCTTTAGTAATTAATGACACTTAATAGGTCACTTTTATTCAGGTTCAAATATGGCATTTCTCTAACACAATGGATTCATTATGGTCTGTTGCTGTTCTGAGACTGGAAGACTAGTACCAGCAGATGATGTAGTGCTAGTATTTGTTGGGCTTGTTCTCTTCCAGTTATTTCCTTTCCAGTTCTTTTGAATTCTGACTTCTTAATTTTCTTTAGAGGTAGATGTCTAAAAATTATCCTTGTCAACATTCCCTCTTTTTCATGACTTCAAACTTTTTGTTTCTTTTTGAAAGATTGAGTTTTCTACAAGAAAAGGCTCTCTTTATTTTACAACAGTTCTGGATTTTCAGGCTTTTCTTAATGCAAGGAGGGAAGTAGCAGAATTCTCCAAATGAAGGCCAAAGGCTTCTAGTGAAGATTATGGCATGATTCAAACTAAATTCAGAGGAAGCTGAGTTAGGACTGTTATTTATACTCTCCATAGTTATATAGATTTGTTCTGTCTACCTTGAATTTAGCTGGTGCAGTCCTAACCTTGTTAGGAGATTTGACATCCTAACCTACTTCTATAGTCAATAAAGGAAGATGGACATCTCCAAAGGACAAGTGAGCCTGCCTCAGGTATGAGGTGTTCTTTTAAGGGGCCTGTCTCCCTCCGCTGACTACTGAGGGAGTTTGAGTCAGATAGCTCTCATTTTGCATATGTTACATTTCCAATGAGATGGATCCAAACCTACAAAGAACATCTCACTTGCAGTTCTCAAAAAGATGGCTCATATTTTGGGTACATGAGAGCATTCAATCAAAGCTGTTGCTTATAGAGAGGGTTTTTCATGTCTTTTTATGGTCTATAGATTTTCTCTACATTATTTTATAGCATGTGGACACTGAGTTACCTCGACCCCAGAGGCGATCAAGTTTTGAAGACACTACTCTAACGCTTAATGGAGCTTGTCAGGTTGCTGTTCTCTGTCATGTCACATGCATTCACCACTGTGGGTTTTTTCTTTTTCCCTGCAGACTATTAAAATATGTTCCTGTGGAAATATCTACATGAACAATTTCATTGTGAAGCTGCCAGTAAGCAAAGGTAAACACCCTTCTTCACACCTACCCCTTCCCCACAGTAGCCTACATCTATTTGCAGAGGGATTCTTGCTTCTTTCTTTGAAAAGAACATGATCCTACTCATTGTTAGGTAGATACTAGGTCTGAGACTCCCTGGGAATTCCTGTGTTACACTGGATGCACTGTTAAATGGATATTCCTGTTTACTCAGCTTCATAAATATTTGCAAGTGCATTCCAGTTTTTTTACTTGTTTTTACTTTTTTCTTTAGATGGCATCACCATCTTCAGACAATCTACATTTTTCACCAAAATCTTGAGCTCAACTGGAGTACAGATCCGAGTGCAAATGAAACCTGTAATGCAGCTCTCCATAACAGTCGATCATTCTTTTCAGAATCGTACATCTGGTAGGATGCATCATCATCTTTCAGTTTTCTCTTAAACTGAGTTATAGCTGCTTGTCTATCACTTTAAGTGAACAAAATATTTGATTTTATATCAACTTTGGTATGTTAGAACTGCTGGTTAGATCTATAGCTTTCCTGAAACAAAACATGGGCTAAATCCTTCAATTTGCTGAAGAAAATCAGATAATTTTTGTCATGTTTCATGTGTGCAGGTCTTTTAGACTTTACCTGTTTATAAAGGCTTTCATCAGATTTGTGAAATGCAGACAATGTACTTGGTTTTGCCACCAATTTCCTGTTTACATAATTTAAGCCTCTGGTGCTCCTATTTCCTATCTGTGAAATGGAATTACAAACTGTCTTTCAGACCCATTTTGGTTTTCTTTTGCCATTTTCTTTGCTTATAAACCTTTGTGGAAGATACTTCTCTGTCTGCAAGTGTTTACAGAAGCACATTTAAGCTAGCTTTCAATCTCTGTGCTATCACTAAGTGCTACTGTAATGAAGAAAAATAATAATTACACTGTAGAGACAGGGTCCTATCTGATTTGTGGAAGCATCAGGAAGTCTCTGAAGGAAAATGGGTTTCTCTCAGGCGAGGTCCATTATAGACCTAAGGGTTCATTTAGAAGCCATTCCTTTTTCCATGCATGTAGTGATTTCTTCTTTTCTTTGCCTTTGTTTTTTTCCCCTCCCACACAAGGTCTTTGTGGCAATTTCAATAACATCCAGACTGATGACTTCAGAACAGCCACTGGAGCTGTGGAAGATTCAGCTTCTGCTTTTGGTAACTCTTGGAAAACTAGGGCCAGCTGCTTTGATGTTGAGGACAGCTTTGAAGATCCTTGTTCAAACAGTGTGGATAAAGGTACCAGGCCTTTCATCCCTGGTTTATCAGTGCTAAATAATTTTCACATGATAATCAAAAAAGCTTTAAAAATTCCATAAAGATCAAAAACCCTCTGCCTTTGAGGCTACTACTAGAGAGGACACATTGGGTTTTGCAGGTCTTTAAGATCACAGCACTGCTTTTAAAACAAGAAACAGCACCGTTGAAGAAAAAGAGCCAACACCTTCTTCATAGATGACTTGAAAAGCACACACAGCATCAAAGAGAGCAATTTAGGTTTAAGGCAGAGCATACTTGCTTGTCAATATTTGGGCAAGTATTTAATCCAATCTAGGTTGTTACAGCTGTACTGAAGTCAAAATGAAGAAGTTATCAGCAATACTGACTTTGGCAAGCATTGTACTGTGTTAGGTGGCCTGTCTGATTTCTCACTTTGACTGGATCTGGATATATATAGGGTTCAGGCTGAGGTCTCCTAGGTATGGTCACATGTAATTAAAGCTATAGCTCATAGCCACACAGCTCACTGATTAGGGCATGCTTGATGTTATTGCTTGACTACAAAAAAATTACCTGACCATAAGGAATTAGGAAAGTTTGGTGGAAAATGAAAATGGGGAGGTTTGGTAGATGTTCTGCAAACCCAGCTGCAGTAATAATGTTAGTACTTAAAAGGTGAAACCTTCCCTTTAGGGAGATGTCAGGTCACCCATCCAACTATGCTTATCGCCTTCAGATGTTACTCACTTGTATTTCCATCCAGCATTATCTAACACTTCAGGTCATTCCAGTTCTCTGTGGTACCAGATAGGAATATTGATTCAGATAATAATGCAGTTTAAGTGACTATGGACAATATTTTTCCCCACTTCAGAAAAATTTGCCCAGCACTGGTGTGCTCTTCTGTCTAATACAAGCAGTGTGTTTGCTGCCTGCCATTCTGTTGTAGACCCTTCTGTGTACATCAAGGTAAGGCACTGGTCTAAATGGGTTGTTTAATCTAGTCCAGGGACTGATCTGCCAAGAAGGTGGCCTGGCCTAGGGGAGTGAAATAGGTTACAGTAGTGCTGGCTCCCAAGGAAGTTGAGTAAAAACAATAACAAAATGAGAGTTTATGCAAGATAAGGTGGGCCTTTTTGGCAACGACCCTGAAAAAACAATTAAGTGACTGTCATGACTGACATCTGTTGCATAACACAGAAGCAAAATAAAAAAAAAAAATTAGTTCAGGATTTCAACGTTTCAGAGTGAAAATTACTCACTCTCTGAAAAGTAAAATCAGTGTTTCTGTGTGGAATTAAACTGAGGGTTTTTCCAGCCACTTGGATTCCCTCTGACTTGGTTTAAAATCCACATCTAAGGAGAGAATATACACTATATTTACATTATTTATATCGTATTTTTTACCATGAAATCATGTTAGTCTCCTTCACTCAAAATGCATAAAGCTCCCTGTATGCTCTCTTGGTGTGCAGCTCCATAATGCTTGTTGAGGAAGCTGGCTGAGCTAGAGAGCTGCCACATTTATGGGAATTGTAAAGAAGTTTCTGCTAAACCACATAAAGTCTGTGTGTGTGTGTGTGTGGGGGGTGTCATACAACTTACTGAGAAAATATCTGAGCCTGAAATTTTGCCTAAAATTTACGATGTCTTCAGATACATTTATGAATACAGCGTATGCTTTACTTCTCCCAGAGGAAAACATCTCTTCTTGAGAATTCATGTAAACTATAAATAAAATAGGAATTTGCAATTTTCAATTAAGGAAAACTCATACCTAGTTTCTTATGGGTATGTCTGTTACTCCTTCTGATCTCATCAGATTTTAAACTATGATTCATGAGAGCATTTTGCACAACATCAGCAACGGCAGGATAATCCTCTATGCAGTATGATCCTACTGCTCTTGAGTGACTAGCTGAATCTGTGTTCTTTTGTCCAGCCACGCAATTAGAAGAACTCAAGTTTCAAATCCCATTTATACTTACATAACTAGTTTTTAAAATGTCATTACATAAGACTCTCTATTGAATGAACTTCTGTTGCACCTGTCATGCAATTGGGTATGTCTTATCTACATACTATGTAGATACACAAGTGCCAGTCATCACTGTGCAATATTTTCAGTTATGTATATTTTAAGATGACATCTTTTGACATGTTCTAGATTTTACATCCTCATGGGAGACTGGTATAGACATTTGTTAGCATTTTAGTGAATTTTAGATGCTCTTATCTTTCTCAGTCATTTCTTCATGAGTGTTGGACATACTGTCATTACAGTTTCTGTCATTGTTTTGCTATTTCTCAGGTTTGTATAGAATTTAATTAGCATATGTTTACTCTAAGAGATATTAAGTCTCATTGTTAATAATACTTTAACAAAATACCTGTTGACTACCGCGAGTTGCTGTATGTTTCCCTGCTTGTTCTATGAGCTGGACATAATAATACTTATGTCCTTTTCTGTCCTTTAGAAATGCATGTATGACACCTGTAATGCTGAGAAGAGTGAAGTTGCACTGTGCAGTGCGCTGTCTACTTACTCCAGAGACTGTGCGTCAGCAGGCGTGTTCCTGAAGGGCTGGAGGCAAGGCATCTGTGGTATGTGTCCTAGAATACTTTGGGAGAACAGCTTCAGGAGAGCCCAATTTGTGTGTCACTATCTTTTGTGTTTAGTCATCGAGTTAGAGAGTCTTTGAAGAGTAAAATAAGCACATATTCTATACAAGTCTTCTTTCTGTCAAAGTCAGTTCATGGCTGCTTCATACTCTTATGATTCATATTACTTGTGTAAAATATTAGGTGAATTCATACTCAGAGAAGCAAAACAGTATAAGGCATATTAATCAAATCAAAACAGGAGTTAGGGATAGTTTCAGTTTAAGTTTAGCTAGCAATTAGGTTACTTTTGACCACATGGGCTTCCCTATTTTATTTTAATTCCAATACCATTTTTTCAGTACATTCAGCCCTCTTGTCTCAAACATTCCCCATACAAAAGATACCACTCTCATTATCCATTTTTCCATGTTACAGTAAAATAGTAATGTTTCTTAGTAAATATATATATTGGTGATATCTGAGAATATGAAAGTGTTTGAAGGCATTTTCAGCTCAGGACTATCTAACAAATATACAAAAGTTTCTTGGACGTATGCATTGTTACTAAATCCTGATTCCAGAGTCCATATAGGTATATATTTCCTTTTGGCACCGCTGAGCTGAGAATTAAACTCAAAAATCACATATTCTGAATTTTGCTTCAACATTTCCAGGTTTTCATTGATGGTCGGATAGTTCAAGTGAGATTTGCCTCTCTCAATAACAAAATATATGTATGGGTTTCTTGACTAATAGCACATCTGAATGGAAAGCATAAGAGTTTTGTTTATGCAACTTTGATGCAGCTATGATCTATTTAATTGCCTGACTTTGAGGCTAGCTGGAATACTTAATAGAGACTAACAATGTAACTGGTATGTTCTGTTGTCAAAGGCATTTAAGATTGTGGTAAGAACAATTTCACAAACCTGTGCTGAAATAATTCAAAGGAACACAGTGTAGCACACATTAAATTGTCGTAGAAGCATGCAGATTTATGTACTAGACACAGCCACTGTTTATTGAAAGCTCTGTTCCCAACATAGAATTACTGACATTTTTTATGGCAGATCAAGACAGGTTTGCAGCATGGGTTTGGCTGAAATCTGTGGACTTAAGGCACAGTAGGTAATACTGCCTCAAACAGTGCACTAACCTTGGGAAAAAATGCTAATGGCTTAATCAGCACAATCATTTTAAGCCCTCTTTAAGAAGAAATAATCTTTTGGTAACATGCCTGTGATAAGAGTGAAGGTTGCACTGTTCCTGAGTGAAAGAATAAATGGGCCACAACAGTCACTCTCAGTGTGGGGGTTGGAAAGGCTGTTCTGACTCCTGCAGCTGTGTCTATTCTGCTGTGCTTCAGGCAGCATCCAAGGCAGGTTATATCCTAAGTGGATGTCTACATTGCAGTAGATAGAGTGTATGAAGTAAGGAAACATTGCTAGCTAACTGCTGGCTGTTCATGCATCTTACAAAATCTTTACCAGAAGCACGAACCACTACTTGAGTTGCTGGTTATCCAGCAGATCACTGGGGTTTGTTGTCTTTGCTAGTCATGGCACTGCTTTTGTAGTGCTCTTTGTGCAAGCTAGCTTAAGGATATCTTTGGTATGCTCATGTTCTCTGTACTCATGCCTCCAGTTGTTATGTATGTAATCTAAGATGGCAAAGCTGTGACCCTGAGTACTAAAATCAAATAATCTTTCTCTTACGAGACCTCACTTTATCAAAAGAGACCATTTGCCCTCCACAGAAAATTAAAGGGAGAAATTAAGCACATTATTGCATTAATAGCTACCAGTTGAGACAGATGTAAATTCATGTTTAACATAATTTTTAATATCTTTCTTATTTGGCCTGTTTTGATATACAAATACCAGTTGCTGCATCTGAAAAGAATGCCTATAAAGTAGGAGAATATGACCTGCCCGATTTATACATGGGATATTGTGTTTGCTTCAGCTAGGGCCAGAAAACCAAATGGTTTCTGTTGGGAGAGGTGCTGGTTTTGAATGTCTGCACAAACCTAGCACACTGAGTAATCCAGGAGAGTATACTATGGTCACGGTCTGGAAAACCATTCAGAGCTTTGTTTAAGCATGAAACATATTGCCTATATGTTGTTAGCATTGCTGTGAAGTTGATCGGTAAAATTGCCCGTGATCTAGTATATCTATAAAAGAGCTGTGAGGTTAAATTTGCATATGTGACTTAGAAAGATGCCTAAGATGACTAGATCTCCAGTTCTCATTGCATTTCAAAGGCATCTGGATGCTAGACTTTCTTGAAAGCCACTGTCTTACAGGGTTAGTTGAGCTCTTTAGATTTTGGTATTTAACTCTTTGATCCACACAGAGGTCTTAGAAATTGTCATTTCTCATTTCCCCAGAGGATGACAACAAGGTTTTCATCAAGACATCTCTGAGAATTGAAACATGCTTTTGTTGGCAGCATCAAATGATTAGCAAGTTTCTTGTCACTGCCTATTTAACATCAAAATTTGCCTCTTACAAAATATGCTTATTTCTTAAGTTATTCCCAGGCAAAGAAATTATTAGTAAAGGTCATAAAACTAATTTTTAACTACAAAGACAAGTCAGAAAATACTGGTTTCAGTTCTTGGCATAGGATAGAAATGTGAATTGTTCGAATTACAAAAGCTATACCCATGCTGATTATTTCAATATTCACTGTCATATAGTTCAGGCTATGTAAGCATATTTTCCCCCAGACACTGGGAGACATGGTCTTCTAGTTAGAAAAAAACATGTTTGCGGTTACCTGTGTGCAGAAAGCCACATTAACAGCATGAGAGACGATTGCACAAAGAAGGCCATACATCCCTTTTATTTCTTTTGCCAAGATCCCTCTGAGGAGTGTCCTGAGACTATGGTTTATAACTATAGTGTGAAGTACTGCAACCAGTCTTGCCGCTCGCTGGATGAACCCGACCTGCTGTGCAAAGTTCAGATCCCTCCTATGGAGGGCTGTGGTTGCCCAGAAGGGACCTACCTTAACGATGAAGAGCAGTGTGTAACTCCAGATGACTGTCCCTGCTACTACAAAGGCAAGATTGTTCAGCCTGGCAACTCCTTCCAAGAGGACAAACTGATGTGGTAAGCTGCTCTGGTGGCACAGAGGCTGCTGCATGCCTGGGGACATCAGGGCTCACTGGGGAAGTCTCTGCTGCAGCCCATGAATGCCATCATTTTACAGTAAGGAGTAATGACTAAATTCTCCTAGATTGTACCAAAGCAAATATTCTCCTGGCAGGAAATGCAGGCACAGCAAAGGCAGGCAAGAACCTGAAAGCATGTTAAGTAGAGCAGTATTTGTAATCTATCTCTATGCAAAGTTCATTGTTGTGTAAAAGGTATCCATATACAGTGGGAGCAAGTTTTCTGGAAGACAGAGGGCTTGGGGGAGTTTCAGGCTTTGAAATGAAAAAGCAAAGTGAAAGCCACTCTCCAATACAATATACTGCAGACTATTTAAAAAACAAAAATGGTACACGGGGAAAAAAAAAATCAAACCTGATCTTTTAAAAAAGATACAGAAATTTTTTGGAAAATATTAAAAATAGCAGAACTAATTTGCATCTGCAGTGAAAAACAATAGTCATTTTCTCCTTTTCAACCACTTTAGGGTAGTAATGCAAGCAAATACCAGGGGAAGGCTGTTTCATTATCTTTAGATGTTTATATATTTTCTCTCTGTCTTCCAGCTGAGGATTCTAGACTATTTTGTAAACATATATTCTTTTAGCAATTTAAGAGGTCTCTTATTTAAGAAAGCATTAGTCTCATTTCATGGAGTAGAAAATAAATGCTTGATTTAGGGAAAACACACAGTAAATCAGTGGCAGATGAAAAAAGAGTATTTAAGAGTGAGGTCTCTTAATCTTCCTTCAGGGGATGGTAATTCATGTCTGTGAAACTGATAGCTGTACCAAATATTCATTTTGATAGGAATTTGTTATTCATGTGACTAGTGAAGCTTTGCAGTGCCTTTTTCTCTAGTGAGGGAGAAATGTGCAAAGAGCTGATGTGCTTCATTTTATGGAATCTCTTTAGCAAATGCATTCAAGGAAGATTGGACTGCATTGGAGAAACTGTTCTGGTAAAAGGTGAGATTTTGTTAAATAATGGCTTTACAGTGTCACCTAGTATTTATAATGTTCTTCTGTGTTATCTCTAACATTTGGTATTCTGCACATCTTTTTTCATTCTCCCTGAAATGCGCTGGTTATTGATAATATTTGTCTTTGTAAAATGCCACTATCCTCACTGGATTCTTTAAAATATGAGGATACTTCCCAAAGCTTTGAAGTTATCTGCTGCCTTCTCCCTGTACTGTTTTTGGACAGAAGCAAAAGCTATTAGAAACCTTAAATGAGGACACATACTGCCCTCTGAAATGCTTTGGTTAGTTTTACAATTGCTGATGGCATCCTTATTGCCTTCTGTAAATCACCTTCTTAAAATGGTTTCTTCCTACTATAGATTGCCCAGCTCCAATGTATTACTTCAACTGCAGCTCCGCAGGTCCCGATGCGATTGGATCAGAGTGTCAGAAAAGTTGTAAGACACAAGACATGCACTGTGTAAGGACTTCACCTCCTGGCAGAAACACAGACAGCATGACTGTGCATGTAGCATTGACCTTAACCAACACTGATGGTAACATGCTATGCTGTTCACAGACCAGCCACTTTACTGATAACACAGCAGCTATAGCTAAAAGTGTAGCTGTGATACTTGTAGTTTGTAGCTTGACTTGTAACTTGATTGTCACTAGTTTACAGTTACAGATTTTTTCTTTTTTTAAATCCAAAAATTTGACATCTAGAGCTAACACCTCCCGTTTCTTTTTGTGCATTAAGGAATTGACTTCTGTTGTATTTTTACATGTGCAGTATGTCACAGAATGTGTTTCTGGCTGCATGTGTCCCGATGGGCTGGTATTGGATGGCAATGGGGGATGTATTCCCAAAGATCAGTGCCCGTGTGTCCATGGAGGACACTTTTATAAACCTGGGGAAACCATCAAAGTGGACTGCAACACATGGTATGTTATTCCAGGGAGTCTTGTTTCATAACAGTGTATGTTAAAATTGTCAGTGCATCATGTACCCACAGGGCAGGATGTACTTTGAAGCCTTACTCTTCATCATTAGAGCCATCAGACTTCTTGTTAAAAGGGGAAATATTTCTCTGCAACATGCTATACGAGCCTGCACTTGGGGCAAAAACGTACCAAGATCTGTCAAACTATTTCCATCCTTTTCTGGTGGATTCCATCAGCTTCAGAAGTACCAGCCTTACCCTGGCTGGTCTGTGGTGGCTCATTCAATAAGGAGGAATTGCATCTGTGTCTCTGTTGGGCACAGCTGAACTCTAGAAAAGGTTTGAACTTAGACAAGTGAGGAATTGCAATGTTCCGTCCTCATGATTTGCAGTGCTTCCAAGTGCAGGGTTCTCAAGACAAATGAATGCTCTAGTTGCTTCATTTTCTGGTGTAATGCTGCCATAGATTTCAGTGTTGTTACTGATCATGGTGGGTAAAACACTTTGAATCCTTATCCATTGCTTAGTGAGGATGAGACTATAGTTCTGCCAAGAGGAAGCACTTTGGTCTAATCACCTGGTATAGGCAATCAAGTTTGACATGTGAATGCAAAGCCTGGTAAGAAGTTGTTGCTATCACAAAGTCATAAGGAAGTTTTATTTCAGCAAGGGCTTTGCTTTCCTACGAGAACAGTACACATATGGGGGAAAAAATGCATTCTCTGTGTCAACTAAAATTTTCTGCCTGGGATCCTCCTGAACTAGAGGTAAGATTTGTCAAGATGTAGTGGGTTAACCTTAGCTGGGCGTCAGATGACCACCTGGTCTATCACTACCCTCCTCAGCAGGACAGGGTTGAAGAGAAAATAAAATGGAAAAAACTCATGGATCAAGATAAAGAGTTTTTAATAAAGCAAAACAAAATTTGAATGCAGAAGCAAAGGAAAACAAAATATTTATTCCCTACTTCCCGTCAGCAGGTGATGTTCAGCCACTTCCCAGGAAACGGGGCTTCAGTATGTGTAGCAGTTGCTCCAGAAAACAAGTATCATAAGAACAAATGGCTCCCCTCCCTTCCACACCATGCTGTTCTCTTAGCTTTTTCTTGCTAAGCAGACATCGCTCAGTTTGGAATATCTGTTTGGACAGTTTGGGACATCTGTTCCTGTCTCTGCCCCATCACAAGGCCTTGCCCACTGCTCAGGGGAAGGTGCTGGAGAGGCAGCCCTGATGCTGTGCCAGCACTGTGCAGCAATAGCCAAAACACTGGGGTCTTACCAATGCATTTCTAGACGCCAATGCAAAGCACAGCACCATGAGGGCTGCTGTGGGAAAAAATTATCTCAGCCAGACCCAACACAGAAGGGAAGACAGGAAATATTTGTTCACACCACTGTAGTCAGGAACAGAACTGACCACAAGGTCCCTCAAAGATTAATATTCAAAAATAGTTGAAATATCCAGTTTTTCACCTTGTCTCCTACATCCCCACTGTCTGCTGCCAGGACTAAGTGATTTAAAATATATTTGAAGGAAATATAGAATAAAACCAAATAAATCTCAAATATGTCTAGGTAGTAAACATGAACTTTCTGATTAATATGTCTTCTCGTGGCATGATCTCGGAGCAGTTGAGAAGGAATGGCTGGAAGAGTGTGAAATGATTGCTTTCTTGAAACACTGCAAAACCCAAATACTTTATTTATTCTGTCCCTCCTTGTGGCTAAGGAAAACCCACTTTTCATACAAACATTGTGATTCTTTGCATTTTGCCTTCCAGCACCTGTAACAAAAGGCAGTGGAATTGCACAGACAAACCCTGCAAGGGAACCTGCACAGTGTATGGAAATGGTCATTACATGAGCTTTGATGGGGAGAAGTTTGATTTCCTGGGAGACTGTGACTATATCCTAGCTCAGGTATCAATTTTTTTCACTTTCCCATCCATATGCTTTTCACAGTTTACACTGTAGCCTTCAATCTGAGTACCTGAAACGTATTTCCATGCAAAATAACCAACACTGATAAGCAGTGCCTACTGCCATCCTCTTGCACCCAGAGCAGATAGTGAGATTTTCCAGACAAAACAGTGCATTGGGCCTCAGAAGTGACACAAGAGGGCACTATGTGATCCCACATTATTGACTCCCGGGTTGGACAGCCCTTTCCTGGTGTCATTCCAGCATCCGAAAGGGAAAGGAATTGGTGTGGTGTTGAAAAGTGTTTCTCTCAGCCAGCCAAGACAGGCATTATTTTTGTTGTGACAGAAGCATGCAGAGGTTAATGTGTGAGCCTCATGTATAATGATTGCATGTAATGAGACAGTACTCGTTGAAATGTTTTGTCATCCCCAAACTACAGTTGACTTTGCCAGTTTTAAGAAAAAATAATTTTTCCATTTTTGTTGGGCAGCACTGCTGCTATGAAAAGTTCATATTTTCCCTTAGTTTTTACTTGTGAAAATCCTAGTGAAGTATAAACCTGTCACCAGGTCAGCTTCTACCACATTCTTCTAAAATTCCAAGAGTGTTGGTGAATAAAGAAGTGACAAAATAACAGAAGTCGAAACACAATCTCATTTGCTTAGGGCTCCTAAAAATGTTTATGACTGGTCTAGTTGCCTGAAAAGATCTAATAGAATGTTATCTGTTTTCCTAAGGATTTTTGCCCTAATAACATGGATGCTGGCACCTTCCGGATTGTAATTCAGAACAACGCCTGTGGGAAGTCACGCTCCATCTGCTCCCTAAAGATCACACTGATTTTTGAGGTTTGTCTAGAACTGGTCATAACCAAGGAGTTGTAGTCTTCATTTTGTAGCAATTAGCATATCATCCCCTTATATTCCTACTTAGTTGCTGCTAGAGAGTACCTATGGAAGTCAAACAGCCAGAAAGCAGAGGCAGGCAAGCTGGGAAAGGTTTAGGTGTTTGGTGTTAACACTGAACACTTCTGCAGGTGAGGGGATAGATGCAAGGAGTCAAGGGCACTCTATATGTGCATTTGTGTGTGTGTATTTGTATCTGTGACTTTAGTGGTATAGGAGTGATGGTGAAGTTTTTAGAGGAGCATATTCCTGTACCATGGTTTGAGCACATGGCAGTTTCTTCTCTCCGACTCAGGCTTAGCATTTCCCCGAAGTGTACACAAAAGAGATTTCTCCCATAGTGGGGAGTAAGGGGGTGGTGAAACAAAGCAATGAAGCAAAGCAAAGGGTGCTCAGGCATGCCCAGTTGCCTGTGTGCTCAGGAGCTGCTGTGCCAGCAGGACAGATTTCATCTAGAATGAGGACAGTTTCTGTGTCCATGAGGAAAGAATTCTCACGCAAGGGCAGATGTTTCCCTTCAGACTCAGTGGGTCCTGCCTGTGGCTCAGACATCTGGCAGTAAACCACGATACAGTGTTTACTGTATACTACAGTGTTTACAGTGATACTACAGAAAAAATAAGATGAAGAACAGGAGGCAGAATACCAGTACTGTTACACTAAGTTTTCTACTCTATTTCCTTCCTTAAAATGTATCTGTTCCTTCCCAGAGCAGTGAAATAAGGCTCTTGGAAGGAAGAATTCAGGAGATAGCCACTGATCCAGGAGCTGAGAAAAGTTACAAAGTGGACCTCAGAGGAGGTTATATTGTGATTGAAACAAATCAAGGGATGAACTTCATGTGGGATCAAAAGACTACTGTTGTTGTTCATGTGGCACCATCTTTCCAGGTAGGTATGGGATGGACTGAGAGTTATGATTTCAAACTCAAAGTTATGCATCCAGAACTAGAATCTCACTTTGGAAAGCAGTGCTTGGAAAAGAGTTTGGTTTAGTGGACAAGAAGAAGCAGCAAGCAGGTCATATCTTGTTTTGTTTCATTGTTCAGTAAGTATGAAACACTTCAGAGTATTTGGACCTAAAAGTAAAGCCAGACACCTTGCAGTGTTAGCAACACACTAACAGAGCGTTCTTGTCACTTGAAGTCCAGTTTTTTTCTAAGCTGTTTTCTGATGTCTGTTTAGAAACTTGCAGCTATTTTGCCTTGACCAATTCTATAGTTTATTTCTGTCAGAGAGTGGGCTGCACTCAAAATAACCCAACCATTTACTGTGCCTACACAAACCACCCAGGGAAAAGTCTGTGGTCTTTGTGGGGACTTTGATGGCCGCTCAAGGAATGACTTCACAACCAGAGGGCAGTCAATGGAGATGAGCATCCAGGAATTTGGAAACAGCTGGAAAATAACAAGCACATGCTCAAATATAAACATGACAGACCTGTGTGCCGATCAGCCTTTCAAGGCTGCCTTGGGACAGAAGCACTGCAGCATCATTAAGAGCAACATTTTTGAAGCTTGTCACAGTAAGGTAATCCTGTTATCTCATCCTAGGTGTTTGTTGCTATTTGGCACTACATTTGCATGAATATTTTTACGATTAAAGGCTACTACATAGATCCTTGAGTACAAGGGCTACCTCACTCCAAACCTCACTTTACAGCTCCAGTATTGAGGAAATGGCAGTACCTGTTTTGAGTAACTAAAGATAAAGAGGATAATACTTGGCCATCAGAATTATAAAGTTAGGTATCTGTTTTTAAAATCTAGAGGTAAGTTAGAGTAGGTCTGTTTGTGTGGTGATCCTCATAGAATCATAGAATATGCTGAGTTGGAAGGGACCCATCAGGATCACTAAGTCCAACTCCTGATCCTGTACAGGAAACCTCAAGAATCATCCCACGTGTCTGAGAACATTGTCTAAATGCTTCTTGAACTCAGACAGACTTGGTGCTGTGACTACTCCTCTGGGGAGTCTGTTCCAGTGCTGGGTGAAAAACCTGTTTCTGATATCCAACCTAAACCTCCCCTCAATCAGCTTCGTGCTGTTTCCTTGAGTCCAGTCACTGGACAGGATGAGAATAAACAGATCATTACCTGTCCTGCTGTTTTCTGTCATGAGGATGTTGAAGACTCCAATGAGGTCTCCCCTTCAACTCCTCTTCTCTGGACTGAACAAACCAAGTGACCTCAGCAGCTCCTCATACAGCTTCCTCTCCAACCCTTCACCATCCTCATGGCCTTCTTTTGGATGCTCTCTAATAGAGATGTCTTTTTTTTATATTGTGGTGTCCAAAATTGCATACAGTATTTGGGGAAGTTAATTCAAATGATGTAAGGAGATTCATTATTTGGTTTATTTTAGACACAAATTGAATTAATCTAATGAGAAACAAGGATATTCTTTATTCATTAGAATGTCTACAAAGCTTCAGTGCACTTTAATAAGTAATTTTAAAAGCAAATTTGGCTTAATTACCTTTATGTTGGCACAGGTTAAAACACATGAGACATGAAGTTCAATCAAAATAGGGTTTGCTTTTATACTCCATCACTATCTCTCAGTTAGAGTGCACTCACTATATAGTTTTGCTAAGCCAAAACAAGGTAGCTCAGTCCTGCAGAAATCACACGGGAAAGACATTTTGAGCATAAGTGGCAGTATTACACATGTGAGAATGAGAACCAACCCATCACAAAATTAGAGTCCAGTTCTACCAGGCAGGTGAAAATAGAAAACCACCTATTGTAAAATATCATAGCTCCTTCATGACAATCCCAGTCTGTCACAAACTTTCAGTGCATGACAGAAATTCAGAACCTTTTCTGTCATTAAAACACAGTGCAGCTGATACACCTTTGGTGACAGATCTGTTGGTATTTTGACAGGTGAACCCAATACCATATTATGAATCTTGTGTTTCTGACTTCTGTGGTTGTGACAGTGTGGGAGACTGTGAGTGCTTCTGTACCTCAGTTGCTGCTTATTCAAGAAGCTGTAGCAGAGCTGGTGTCTGTATCAACTGGAGAACACCTGCCACTTGCCGTAAGTATTGCACTGAAAATGCACAAAGAAAACCAGTGCTCCATGAGCTCAGCCTCCCAGGAGGTAAGAACACTGGCATTGCTATGCATTTGTGAATAAACAAGCTCTTTTTATCTTGTTTATCTTATTTGAAACTTTTAAGCAAGATTTAAAAATAGCCCCTGCCCAGTGCCTGAGACCTACAGGTGTTATACTCTTCTGTTCCAGCTGTGTTCTGTGATTATTACAATCCACCTGACAAACATGAGTGGTTCTATAAACCCTGTGGAGCCCCTTGCCTAAGGACCTGCAGGAACCCACAAGGGAAATGTGGGAACCTCCTGTATAGTTTAGAAGGTAATTCTTCCTTTACTTTAATGCACTTTTCAAGGGAGTTGCAGCTACTAGTTGGTTTTAAATGTCTTAAGCATCAAGGTGACTGAAAGATTATCCCATTTGCCCCAGAAGCTCAATGACGATGCCTTACCAAGGCTAAATCCCATGTGATGGTACCGTTTATAGCATAATTTTCCTGTTACTTTAATGAATGAGAAGAAGTAAAAAGCCATTCAATATAAATTTGCAAGGAATAATTTTCTCTTGACCGAGTTAATTAAAACTTTTGGGAGAGAGGAAAAAAGAGAACTGTGAAGATAACTGGTAGTAAAAAGAACATTGATACTGGTATCATGTTAATTTTGGAAGGAAACCTCCAGCTGATAGAGGTATTTTTGTGTTTTCCTGTATTACGTAATGCAGACTAAGAACGCTCCTTTTACTTTGACTTTCCAGGCTGTTATCCAGAGTGTAGTCCTGACAAGCCATATTTTGATGAGGAGAGCAGGGAGTGTGTCTCCCTTCCCAGCTGCACTTCATGGTAGGTCAGTTCACAGTGAGAAAGAAGGAATAGGACTGGAAAGGACAAGCTAGGCAACGTTTTGTTAATGATCATAAGTAGTAGAAATTATCATTAAATCTTCCAGGAGTCTGGTTTTATGTAAAAGTAGATACCATTGCAGACATTGTTGTACCATATGCTGATTCAAGTCAATAAAACACATCTTCTCTTCTCTTCATCTTCAGTGATCCTGAAGAGAAACTATGTACTGAAGACTCCAAAGGTAACTTTCACTCTCATCATGCATTGAGGGATGATAGGACTAAAACAACCCAACATATATTACTACAAGCACATTGGTAATGGGAGTCCAAATAGGTAGTTTAATAGGTAGATGCACAACAGTACAGACATACTTTGATAAGTAAAATGCAGCTTTTGACCTCAAGAACTATCTAAAGAATAGTCATAGGGAGAATGGAAGAGGTGTGACATGGGATTCATCCTACCCAGGTAAATAGCACTTCTTCACCTCCTTGGCAGACAGTAAAAAGAGACAGTAGTCTGTAGAAGGCCATTCATGGTATCTGTTTTAATGAGTACTTTTAGAACAGGGCAAATCTTGTAGAAGTCCTGTCCATTTATTTATTAAAATAAGTTAATACAGATAGCTTATGAGAGAGATGTTTGTGTGCCTAAAGGACACAAGCGCTTAAGGTATGGTATCAAGTTCATTCCCTTACCTGGGAGAAACCACATCCTGAAATGCAGGGTGACCCAACAGACAACACATTTCCAGTTCTCCTGATTTTGTTACAGTAATAGATATATTTCCTTTGGTTCCTGAATGTACACTCTCCAAATTCTGAAGAGCTTCTCGTATATTTAAATGAAAATGTTTATCACGACATGCTGCTCATTAGTGGATAGAAACAGCTGTGCAACACCTTCTGAGCCAGTGTTTTATCACTCACCAAGCCAGTAATCCCACTCCCATTCTCTGCCAAGAGAGAATTCACCTGTGTTCCATGTGGGGTTAGGGCAGTACCAGTTCTGATGCTTTTATCAACCAGTTATTCTTCTATGCAACCTGACTCCAAGAAACATGAGCAATCAGAAAAATCCAATCCACTTTTAAATAAAGGAGACAGTCTCCCAGTGCAGCTTCTTAAGTAGAAATCAAGAACATTTTTCAGCCACATAATTCATGTTTGATGTTGTGATTTCAGAAGTGTAAATGCAGAGTTTGGTTTTGTTTTCATTTGTATTTGTACTGCAAGTATCCTCTGTTACCATGGTATTTGCTCTTTTGGTGCCTCAGTTTGCCTTTGCTGCTACAATGGAAAGACCTACACCTTAAATGAAACTGTGTACAGCCACATGTATGGGACTGAGTGCGGTGAAGGTGTCTGTGGCCCTGATGGAGAGATCATTAAAACACTTACCCCCTGCAGAACAACAACTATACCAGCACAAGGTACTCGATTTGCAAGAGGTTTGGTGCTGACTCTGTGGAAGTCTGTAAGGGTAATAAGATCTATCCATCTTGGAAAAAGACTTCTACTGTGAGTCTACGGTAAACACAGAATTTAAGACTGTTGGAGTTTCAGAAATGAGGGATCAGAGCTTGTGGATGTTGTAGTGAGGACCAAAAGTGTAACTATTATAGGTTCTTATTGACCTTGCTGTCAGTGAGTTAGAGAGATAATAGAGAGCTTTGGCCTTTTTTTCAGTACACTTTTACAATAATCTTGGGCATACCACGGTTGACACTCTGCTGTTGTTAGTCTCAATATTTCATACTTCTAAACCTTGATTTTGTCCTTCTTATCACCTTTATCACAGCATAGTTCTTATTATACAATTTTCTGCATTGGCATAAGTGACTCTCAAATGGGTCACTGGAACATGAAAATAAAGCTGCCTGGCAGTTACCTCCCTTTCCAAAAGACATGTTGCAAAGTAAAGAGAATGTGAAAGAACAAAAAGTAGGAAGGAAAAAGAGCTACAGAAAAATGGGGATTTTGCCACATGATTATGGCAAAGAAAAACAAGTGGCAAAACCACCAACGTTTGTTATCCTTATAGCAAGTTATACAAAGACTACAAGGAAATTTAAAAGTTAGTTTCTCTACTCCCATGAGTGGGAGAGCTAAAGACTTGTTTGATATTTGCTAAAAGTGTTAACAAGTGGATTAAGAGGTATAATGGAGTAGGTAGGAAAGGAAGGATTATTGAAAGCAGAGTGTAGGTGGCAGAATAAAATGTATGCATGTCCTGTCTGTATGTAAACCAATAGTTTCTTTGCAACAAGGCTTTAAAAAGCAAAATGGAGTGCTGCTGTAAATCACCTCACCACAGTCAAGTGAAGTACTGCAGGATTAGAAGACTTAAATTAGAATTAATAAGGGGCAGTTGAATGGGAGTTTAATGTATTTTATATATATAAACTTCTAAGTTAGAGTGTGTTTGTATTATTATAGCACCATACTGTGTAATAGAGAGAGTGTACATAAATATAGAGAGGATGGTTTTAGTATGTACATGTAGAGAATGTAGTGGGGATAAAAAAAAGATTGTTTTTTTCTTTTTTTTCTTTTTTTTTTTTTTGTGCTTGTAAAGAATGTAATAGATGTCATAGAGCTTGAATATTAATTTATTTATTTTTCTGCAGAACAACATATGCAAACTGTAACATCTGCACCTCTGTCGTCAATGGTAGCCACTCCCTGCTTCTGTAATGACAATGGACAATTGATACAAATGGGTGAGAAACTATGCAAATTTATTTTTCTGCACCATTGATGTGGAAAGATGTACTGTTAGATAAAGGTGCTTCAGCAAGGGCTCATTCTGCCTGTGGTGTAAGGAAAATTACTCAGATGCAAATGTCAGTAGAGCCCTGAATCCCAAACTGCTGAACACATCTTGTAACTCACAGTAATATTCCAAAAACAGGGGAGGAAAGACTGTTCTTCATCTATTAGTAGCTCCTGATCCACCTACCTCCTGTTTGGTGTCTGTGAAGACCAGATGCACTCAGTGATGTATTGAGCATTCTCTCCTCTTGTACTCATTTTCAACTCCTACTAATGTACTTAAGAGCAGAATTTCACATTAGTCACTTGTGTCCCTCCCTCAACCTTTGTCATTTGGATGAACTGAGCTCCCATCTAGTCACTGAATTCCAGGTGCTGCAGACAGACAGTCAGATCAGAACATGTCTGTGGGGTACAGGTAGACTCACACAGTTAAATGCTGGGCTGAGTATGTAGCTGATCTGTGATGTACAGGCTTGGGGAGTTAGAAGTTTCATGTACAGTCTGATGCTAACAGTTGGGTTTTGACCTTGCAGGAGAAAATGTTTCTCTGCCAGTGAGTATATCAGATCGTTGTGCTTATTCTGTCTGCAATAAACTGTGTCAGATTGAATTAATTTGGGCAGAGTGTAAAACTGGTCATACTGAGACCCCCAAGGTTTGTGATCCAGATTCTGAAACCTGTCCACCAACACCTACTCCCAGTGCAACAAGCCAAGTTCCTGCTCCCACAAGGACTCCTGTGAGTGATTGTCTTGCACTCATTCCTCCCAGAAAGGTGAGTCTTGGAAAAAGATGTGTTTCATCATTGAGTGTTATTCTCTGACTCTGGTATCCACTACTACAGCTGGACTATAGGTATGGCTGTGTTAGATGATTTAGAATTACATCAGAAACCCCCACTGAGAGAATAAGTTGAAGATTTTTCTGTTCACCTGAAACATCAAAATGATTGTATGTGGGCAGAACTAGCCAAGTTGAACAAAGAACAGGAAGTCACATTTGGCCAAGTCCCGTGATCAGGACATTAGTATTTAGTCCTGTACAAAACGTAGATATTGATTGCTATATGTCTCATATTGCCTGATTTCCACAGACAGAGTAGACAACAACTCATGCCATGCTAGGAAATTACTGAATGGGATACAGTCCCTGTGTGTGATTTTAAAGGTTTTGTTACATGTTTCTCCTGTGTTTTTTGTTTGTTCTGTTTTGTTTTTTTCCATCCATCAATAGTTTAATGAAACATGGAACTTTGGACACTGCCAGACTGCCACTTGCCTGGGAGAAGGAAACAATATCAAACTGTCCAGCATGACTTGCCCTCCTCAACAACTGAAACTCTGTGTCAATGGTTTCCCGTTCACCAAACACTATGATGAAACAGGTTGCTGTGAAGTCTTTGAGTGTCAGTGTAAGTGGCAGAATTCCTGAAACTTATGCTGTGCTGCATATCCAAGACAGATAAGTCTATGTGGTCAACATCTCTATTATGTTAATATTAATTCAGTAGGATACAATGGACCAGGAATCCCATCTAAAACATCGGCTGTTAAAAGCCCTTGCTAGGCTCATTTTTCTTTATGAAACTGGTTATTTTGCCTCTCACTGGAAGCAAATAAAAGCATTAAAACCAGCTTGTTCTTGCAGGAAGCTCAGAAGCCAAACTTGAAGAATGTCACTCTGTCTTCCAGGTATTTGCAGTGGATGGGGAAATGAGCATTACATGACTTTTGATGGAACATATTATCATTTTAAAGAAAACTGCACCTATGTCCTTGTGAAGTCAATTCATCCTCACTCTCACAATTTCTGGATTCACATAGACAACTACTACTGCAGTGTCATTGATGGAGCGGTTTGTTCAATGTCCCTTATAGTTTTTTACTCCAACTCTACTGTTATTCTGACACAAGCAATGGAACATGGAAAAATAACAAACTTGGTAAAGTATTGTGTTAAAGTTAATTCTCAATAGTATTTTGCAGTAGTTGCTGTGGTTTATTGTACTGCCAAATGTCCTGTCATGACAAAGGATGAAGCTTGTAAAATATGGAATGGGTAGGAAATGCAATTGCATTATTTTCTCCCTCTTTTTTCACTTTGTATCTACAAAAACTTGTATATACTAAAAATGTGGGAACCGATCACACAACTGAAAATTAGGGGGTTTGAGCTGATATGAGTATTTGAATATAAATTATAACGTATTAAAAAGAATCTTAGACAACTGCTTAAATGACTGCCTTTGAAAGACTTAGTTTGGTGCACTTAAGGTCCAAATTTGTGCTGCTCTGCTTTCAAGTTGTGCAGATCATTTACTTACCAGAAGACTGTTAATAGAGACCTTTTGTTTCTTTTCTTTTTAGATTCTGTTTAATGATAAAAAAATTGTTCCAAGCATTTCCAAGAATGGTATCAGGATAACCAGTTCTGGACTTTATGCCATAATTGAGATACCTGAATTAGAGGTTTATGTCTCCTACAGTCGACTTGCATTTTACATAAAACTCCCTTTTGGAAAGTTTTACAATAATACCATGGGACTATGTGGTGAGTGTCCTCATCAGCTCACAATAATGAATGTAATCAATTTTCCTCCTTCTTTAATTCATCCCTTGTAAACATTTTTAAATGCTTGCAACTCCACTGATTTTTATTTCTCACAACGTGTAATAAATTTATCACTATCTAATGGAAAGACACTGTCAGGAGACAGAGTTTTAAGTCACATTTGTTCACAGTCTACTGGTGGGTGGAGACAGAGTTTTTCTAAGCCCTTCCACCTGAACATATGTACTCCTTATGGGAACATAGAAAGTCTGGAGAGTCCTATCCTAGACCATCTATCCTAGTGCCATCTCAACAGCTTTGGCAACCAGGACAAACGTAGCAACCACACATCAACTCTGATTTTCATGAATAAATGGCAAACTGCTTGTTCTAGCCTTCTCTTCCTACAAACAGTTTTTGTGAACTTATCGAGGACTCCACATGCTGTTACAAGGAGATGAACTTCCAAATTCATGAACCTCCAAATTTTCTCTAAAAGCAGCTTCATCAGCATCAACTGAACTTGAACTTCCCCTTTGCTTTTATATTATATATGCCAGGTACCTGCACCAATCAGAAGTCTGATGATGCTATGAAGCAGAATGGTAAAGTTATCAAGTCCTTCAAAGACATGGCATTAGATTGGAAAGTACCATATCCTACCAACAGATACTGTAATCCAGGTGTCTCAGAAACAACTATTGGATCTCATCAGCACTGTGAGCCTTCTAATCTGTGTAAAATAATCTGGTAAGACAACTCCCAAAAGTATCAGAAGTCCACAAGATAATTTAGTGTTTTACTACATGGCTTGGGTGTTATCCAATATCATTTATAGGATATCCATTATAGGATATGATGAAAATATGAAGTCTTGCAAACTGTGAAATTGAGCAGTGAGAACTGATCTGTGAGTGTTCCTGAATTTGGCAGATATTTTTCAGCTGCATCATCAAAACCCATCCTCCCTTAATAGTGTCTACCACTTGGCACTCCCTCTGCCTGTCAGTTCTGGAGAAGCTAATGAGGAGTCAGCTATGATTCAGTATCTGAAAGCTCTGAATGATACAAAGCACAGTCAAAATATAGTAGGGAAATGTGTGTGTCTGTTTTTAAAATAATTTTGTGGTTTAAAACAGGATTTATAAACATGCTAATACAAAAATGTTAGCATATAGATATATAGCTACAAGCTGTGCGGGAGCCTTTGGAGGTTGCAGTCCAACATAAACTTGCTTCCTTTCAAAGCATTGTAAAGAATTGGAGGTAAAACTAATTTTTAATTAAGGTGTGTGGGCATATTGCCTATGAGAGCAATTTGTAGTTGCATCTTTACCTTGAGGTTTTGTCTGGGATGGTTTTGTTCTTGAATTCTTCCTTGAAAGTTGCCCAAGGTCTGTCTCCTTGCTTTGTGAAGGACCCTGACGGAGTGCCACGGTGTGGTGCCCCCCCAGCCCTACTATGAGGCATGTGTGGCCAGCGGGTGCTCAGAAGAACACCCCAGCACCCAGTGCCAGAGCATGCAGACATACGCAGCCTTGTGCGGGCTCCACGGGGTCTGTGTGGACTGGAGGAGACAGGCGAACGGACAGTGTGGTAAGGCTGGTAAACCCTGCTGGTGGTGAGGCAAGCCTGGTCTGTTCTTTCCTTGCCTACACTTGTTTGTGTTCCCCCACATCATCAAACTCCAGTCTTTTCTGAGCTGCGCTGGGCATGAGAATAACAGGAACAAATCAGTTTGTTCCAGTCAAGAACTGATGCAAAACAAGGAAGAAACAGGATCATATTCTCTCCTGAGTAGCTCAGCTGAGTCCAGTGTTCCCTAAAGCTTCGGCACTAGATGGCAATACACCACTTCTCTCTGCGTGCTTTACCCTGCTCAGGGGGATCCTGCGATTCAGGGGTGAACACTGTTAGTCCTGTCGCCAGTACTTTGCTGAATACACTGATCCCTCTTGCTGAAGCTGCAGGGGCCCCCTTGCTGGGCAGCAGCCTGGGCTGTGCTGAGCAGTGCGGTGGGCTGTGATAGCGTGGGTGCTTTTTCCACTGTGCATGGAAGGGTTCTCCTGGGTCTGGGATCTTTAACTTACGTGTTGCAATGCTCCTCAGAGGCCAGCTGTCCTCGGGATCAGGTGTACAAGCCATGTGGTGAAGCAAGAAGAAACACTTGCTTCAGCAGGTGGGTCCTTTCCCTAAGGCATTTTTCAAGTCCATAATGCAAAAATTGCCAGGGAAATTTGAAGTTCACATTCCCATGGGATTTAGATGTCCGACTGCCTTGGGCTACCTTTCTACCTCTCATTCTTTCCTGTTTCTATTCTAATTGTGCAGAGAAGTTGTTATGAACACCCTCCCCTCCCAAAATAACACATCGGTGTTTGTTGAGGGATGCTACTGTCCTGATGGAAAAATTCTGCTGAACGATCAAGATGACATTTGTGTTTCTGTTTGTGGTAAGAAGTAATTTAAACAGTGTGATGGGAGGGAGGTGGGGGGAGGAATGGATAAGAGCCCGACTAGAAGTGCACGTTAAGGGGGGTATTTTGGGTGCAGAGGAGATGGGGGAGACCTTAATACTGACCCTTACTACCTAGCCTGGAAGCATTTCAGATTGACAGTTTTGGCCTGCTCTTATGGAGAAGGTGAAACTGTCAAAAGAACAAAGGGCAAAATGTTTTTTGGGTACACAACCTGTGACTTTGCACTCTGGATTTCTCTTTCTCTTTGTGGTTGTTTCTCAGATTTTGAGATCTTCCTTCTATCCCTGTCTTCCTGCTTTTCTTGTTTTCCCCGGTTCAGTTACCATTAAAGTAACACATAATTCATTTTATAGGTTGCACTGCACAAGATGGGTCAGTGAAACAGGTAAGAGAAAAGAAAATACTGTCTTTATACTATGTCTGGGTTCTGTGACCTCTTGTAAAAATAACTGCATGAGTTGTTTCTTTTAGTTCTAAGCTTAAAAACCAGTGAACTGCAATGACACTGGGGAGGAAAACAGCAGATTTTATTTACTCCAGAACATTTTTAATCATCTGAGGTACAGAAGCAGAAACAGAGTTTGAGGGAATCAGTTTCCTGGTAGAACTACCAGGCTTTTCTCCTGGAAACACATAAACCTGCAAAGGAAGGTGGCAAATAATAGCATTTTTTGTACTGTTCTCTTCTCCCTCTGGAACATGAACTCAGCCTACACTGTCTTGCAGCAGGCATTCATTGATATAATGTTTCCAGTTTCTGCTCTCTGACTTGCTGTCCCTGTTGTTTTCATAGCCTAGAGAGGCTTGGGAGCATGACTGTAAATATTGTACTTGTGATGAAGCAACCTTGAATATCTCTTGCCTCCCCCGCCCTTGTGCTAAATCTCCACCTGTCAACTGCACAAAAGAAGGTTTTGTACGCAAAATAAAAGCACGTCTGGATGACCCATGTTGCACAGAGACTGTCTGTGGTGAGTAGATAACTCATATGTCATATTGTGGCATCATTTTCTTCAGCAATAATCCTCAAGTGAGATCTGGTACTCCACAGGTGCCAGATTCAAATAAGCACACTGAAGTGGTCATTTCTTCCATCTACATGCCAGGAGCTCTCGTTAACAGATGAGAACTCCTCTGGTCCAACTTTTAATCTAAATTGATGCTATGACCTGCCAGATACTTACATTGGAAAATCCCCTATGGATCATTGGGAGCACCAAGTGCTTCACAGGATCCTCTGGCTCTTGTCTTTCTGAGATGAGGTGATCCTTCCACAGAGATCCATCCAGTAAGAGAGGATAGGTTCATCTTCCAGGCTCCCTTTAAGGCTTCCTGTGGACATTCCTGTTATGTTTGCCCTCACCTTTGCATTTGTATACTCCCAGTCCTAAATGCCTACCACAGCACAGGACTAACCTGCTCCTAACACCGGCCATTCCCAGCACATACACCAAGACGCAGGACAGTGGATCCTGGCAATGGTGGTGGAAAGTTTCTTCTGTTCCTCATTCCTTCAACTCACCAGAAAGAGGTCCATTACACTCCTGGATGCTTTAAGGGGAGCAATGGACATATTCTTGCATGTCCCAACTTTCACATCTTTGGCTCTCATACATTGCCTCTTCATTTTTTCACTCTGACTCATTTATCTTTACTCCAACTTGTTTCCCTGTCACTTCTCTAAGGGTGTTCAGTTTTTTCAGAGATGACATCCAGTGGTGGAAGAGAAGCAGCAACAAGGACCATAAATATATATCCTGGGAACTTCACAGTGGAGCAAATTTAGAGATACTTCACCTGAACATGTCTCAAACTCCAAAAATGTGTGATACAAGAATCATCTATTTCTACATAATTTCTTGGCTGTTCAAGCTTTGTCTGCAAGTAATGTTGCTGGACTTTGGTTTACTTTATCCCTGTTGTCTATTGCAGAATGTGATATAAAAACCTGCATTATCAACAAAACAGGATGTGACTTGGGTTTCCAGCCAGTGGTTGCTGTATCTGAAGATGGTTGTTGTCCTATCTTCTCCTGTAGTAAGTACCTTGTTTCCTTAAGTTAAAATCATGGTGTGGGGCTTTTGGTGTTTTTGTTTGTTTGTTTTGGGGTTTTTTTGGAGTTGAAGTAGCTGGTGTAGGTTATCTGTAGCCCATATTCAGTCAGTGTAAGCTATTGGTCAGATATTGAATGATGGTTAAATTGAACCCATCCAGAAACTCTACTGCCAAATTATATTTCTAGATTCACATACATGAGCCACCTTCCCACTGGCTTTGTTACTAGCAGGGTGGTTAACAATGACGAAAAGGTCAAGTAATTTCAAGTGTGGGAAAAGAAGCTGTGAGGTAAATAGATCTTACCTTATGTAAAATACCAGGATATAGAATTACTCCCCACTTCGTGCATAACATCTAAGCGGATGTGAGCTTCTGAATAATATGTGGGCTTCTGAATAACAGTTAGCACTATGTACTAGTTACTTTTTTTTCCCTTTTGTGTGGGCTATTATGTTCAGTTCTAGTCTTTACTTCTCTAAATCACTCACAATTCAGAGATGACTATAGCAACTATTTGCATCATTCCTAGCACATCCTTTCCATTTTGTTTTTTTCTTACAGTACCAAAAGGTGTATGTGTTTCTGAAGGAGTTGAATTTAAGGTAGGTCTTCTTCCAGACACTTCTTTCCACAAGTTAATGCTGCCTGAGTCAGAATTTTCTGAAGTTGCTATTGACAATACTCATAGAAAAACAAGATTAGAATGGCCTGTAATTTTTCCCTGCCAGTAGTCTTATGTACTATTGGAAATGGGCATTGGACTAGGTAACCTGCAGAGGTCACTTCCAAACCCAAGTCATCTGTGATTCTGTGATTGGTTACTGAATAGGTAATGCTAGAGACTAGTAGCTTGCTTACTAAGCAAGATCTTATCGATGTTTTAGAGTTATTAGGTCAGAATTGTGAATGAATACAAATTTCAAATTTTTTTGAATGTTTTAAGATTAATTGTTATGTCATTGAGCAAAAGTAGATGAGATAACTCATTTAACATCATCAATGCACTTGGGAGTGTCAGCCTTGTGTTCATTTTGTGATACCAATTGTTAGAAGTACTTATTTCAGGAAGTTCTTCCAAAAAAAAACCCCATAAGCATTATTTTTTTTGATAGTCCAAGGGGATGTTTACTCTAGATCCTCTGAATTCTTGTCATGGCCTGTCTCCTTTCTCCTCTGTATTTCCAGCCAGGGGCAGTGGTGCCTAAACGCTCTTGTGAGAACTGCTCGTGCACAGATGAGCAGGATCCTGTGACACAGACCAACCACATCCAATGTCTTCCAGTGAAATGCCAAACCACCTGCCAGCAGGTCAGCACCTCCTTGCCCATGAACAATGACTGTTGAGAGGAAGTACTCTGAAACCAGGATAGTGTAGCTGCTTTCTCACTGCAAGATAGCAGGATAGACAACCCTATTAATTTTTTTGTAAAATCCTATTTAGAGTGCCAGTTATTTTTGCTCTAGCAAATTTTAAGAGGTCACCCTTGGAAAGATGCCCTAAGAGGAAATGATTGCAAACCTATTAAAATCTGACTGCTGAAAGATGTTTGTGCCATTCCATTTGTACTGCCCATTGTCAGATTGAAAATTAGGATTGTGAAGAAACTGCACAGTGGTCTATACGTTTCCAAACACTTGTCAGCACATGTGAGCTGAGAGTACTCTGCTACTTCTCAGTATTTGTGAGAATCAGCACAAAAGCAGCTCAGTTACTGAATATAGGCAGAGTGGTTGCTTTTCCATTCATGCCCAGTTAAGACCAGACCCACCACCAGTGTTAAACATGGACAAAACCTTCTGTTGTCCTTTATCCTGAAGCCAGCCATACCCACACCCACCAAGAGACCAATACACAGGGGAGGGAACCTTCACATGTCTGACAGAATAGTTCTTGTGGATAATATCAGACCAAGCACTGGTGGCAGAGTAATCATACTCTGAATTAATGTATAAGTAATAATCCACTGAATTAGTATATCTGACCTGTCCTGTGTGTTAGCCTGAAGAAAAATAGCCAGTGACAGGTCTTCATGGCAACTGAAGTGTCCAGAAGTCACTATTCATTAAGGGAGAAAAATTACCAGCTTTGCTTGTCACTTCAGGCTTGAAGTTGTTCCAACAGTTTTCTAAAGACAACAACGATAAGACCAGGAGGTTGTCTCATTTTTGCTGCCATCTTCAGTGTAGCTTTGATCAAAGGTGCTTCATGAACAAGGCATCAGTTCACATGGCTAAATGGATACTTTTTTCCCCCAGGGTTTTCGCTATGTGGAGGAGAAGGGTCAGTGCTGCAGCCAGTGCCAGCAAGTGGCATGTGTGGCAAATTTTCCATTTGGCAACGTCACTATTGAGGTAAGTGCTCCCTTGCTCTGCACACGAGGCTGGATTATCAAAAAGATCTCAGCATTTTTTCAAGCAGTGTCATGCATTTAAGGCTGGGAGGACCTCTAGATGTAATAATCTGTTTCCAAAGTAATGCAGACATTTATACAGCTGCTCTCTGCTATGTGCATCTCACAGGGACTACTGTGTTGAAAATTATGTATCTCTGGCAGGAATGGAAATCATGTACCCCACCCCCCTTTACCTTGACACCCAGTAGCAAGAAAGAATTCAGAGAGGATGATGGCATTGTGTAACACTGTCTCTCCTCAGAGACACATGAGCTGGCTTCACATGTTTCTGCTCCAACCTGGGAACAGTTTCATTTTCTTGCCCTGAAGACAGAGGGGTAAATAGTGTGAACAAGCTGACATGGCTGTACTACCACTAGTTCTGAATTTGCTAAGGCATAAATTAAGTGACATGGCTGCTGTAGTGTAGTGTGACTTGGTAACGCCCTGAGGTAATACATCATGTCTTGTGAGTGTAGCGTTGTGTAGTCATGAACTAAGCCTTTACAGGATGGCCTTGATGATCTTGGAGGGCTTTTTTCTCCGTTAATGATTTGATGATTCCATGATTCTAGATCTTTGGTTTTATTATAGTCTGCTACTCCTGTGAATGGTTAATGATGCTATTTCAGCCAGTGACTTTTGTCTTACATGTTATTACTTCTCTGGTAGCTATTCTGCATCTTTTCTATTTCATAATTTTATTCTTTGTAATTTATCTTGCAAGTTAGATTCTCCAATTCCAATATATGTTTTTTATCTTTCCATGAGGAGGCTTTGTAGTTACCCATTAACCTCTACTGCCAAGACTTTTGTCCCTTTTCACACTTTTTGATTTTCTTCCATCTACTAAAAAAGAGAACATGAAATCTTTTGAAAGAATTATTATTTTGTGTGTGTGTGTATTTTAGCCCACAAACATTAGCACGTCTAACTTCTGGTATTTCTGCTCATATCTCTATGCTCATTCTGCTGCCAGCTTTTCATTCTCTCCCCCTGGGTGGCCAGAGAAGGGATTTTGTACAGGCTGGTAGTGGGTGAGCTTGGTACAAAATGTGCAGGTGTGAGTTGCAGACATCTCAACCCTTTCAGAGTGATATGAACAACCCACTGTCTCTGCCAGTTCATTGATTGTATTACTCTTGCAATGTTCTATTTTTATTGCTATACTATATTGGCTTGGGTTTTGTTTTCCTGTTTTCATCAGGTTGGAAAGAGTTATAAAGATCCATATGATAACTGTACTCAGTATACATGCACTGAATCGGCGGGCCAGTTTTCCTTGACTAGTACAGTAAAAGTCTGCCTACCATTTGAAGAAGCAAATTGTGTGCCAGTAAGTATTTTACAGACAGAAAACAACTTCAGGAACAAGCCCTGCTGCTGGCCTGGGAGTTGTCTTTACTGTTTTGAATTACTAACTTCAGTATTTCTTGATCTTTCTGAGCTGATCACTCTTGTTTGAAGAAAATGTGCTTTTCGAGCCTGAATGAAGTGTCCCATGGCAGTAAAGTAAAAATATCTACAAACAAACCCACACATTTGTCACTGTTGTGGGATAAGTACTAGAACTTGAAAGAGAAGGGTATTAGGGCAATAGCAAAGTGGGATTTTTCATCATTTGAGAAACATCAATGTTACAAAATGCAGTTGAACAAGTGGTAACTTATCATGGATCCTCGGGGGACTGATGAACGCAGTGCCTTCTGGTATGTAGTGTACTATTAAGCAAAGAAATGGAATGTGAATGAGCAAGGGGTATCATTCACACCCAAGTTTTCATCTATTAGTGGTTTCCAGTAACTTTCAGAAGCATTTTGGGACTTCACAGCAGATCTGAAGATCAAAGCAGGGACAAGGACAGCCATGTACTTGAATTAACTTTGGGGCAGGCTCTGTGCAGGTCAGGCCGTACAATTCCAAGAGCAGCTGTCATTCTCTAGGGTTGGGGATTTTAATCTGGCTTCAATAAAACCTGCATAAGGACAGGCATGTATTACAGGACATCTTACCTGGCTTGTAAGAGGATACACAGTTTTAAGAAAATTCATTCCCTTCCTTGCTGGATGGTTTGGTTTGGTTTGGGCTTTTTTAAGCAGTTTTTTATATAATTGGTACACAAACATATCTGATAAGGAATCTGCATTGGTTAGAGCTGAGGGAATATAACTGCACTCTCATCATTGCTACTATCTACTTAGCAATACCTGCGTCTGAACTAACTGTTCTGATTACTTTCAATACAGGGGACAGTTGATGTGACTTCAGATGGATGTTGTAAGACATGTGAGTGCATTAAATTGCTGATTATCTATTCTAATACTGTTTGGTTCTTCCTTGCTTGTAGTCCTGTTTCTGCAAACACTGAGAGACTGCTGCTTCCACTGACTGGAAGGCAGTTTTACAGCAGCAGAACCATTTTTTACCACACAGCTCAGACTAAAAATCTGCCACATTCTTCCAAAGGGGGCACTATATATTTTTTTAATCTCATTTTCTGTGTTTTTATATAACTGAAATACTGTGAGATTGAGCAATGCTCCTGATCAAAAAAAAAAAAGGTAGAAAATATTCTCTGTGTTATTCCATTTGAAAATTGCATAGAGAAATTTTTTTTTCCCCTGTAGCATCCACTCAGAAATATTAGGTTGTTATAGAGTCACAAATGTAATTTATACAAATTTTAGAAAAACCTGAACCCCTCATATCTCCTTCAGGTCTTGGTTCAACAGTATCTTTGCATGATAAACTAGTCCACAAATGGAAAAGTACCTTGACCAGCAGGAAGTTGTTTTGCCAATTACTGCCTCCTTGCACACTCAGTTGTGGTTTTGGTTGGTTATTCATTTGAAGTGTAAAAGGTTTACTAGGATGATCTATCCCTGGTTTACTAGCAGAAAACTTTCAAAACATTTATTCCCCAGTCTGAAAAAGTCTGACAGAAGTGTTCTTCTACTCAGGTATCGACCTGCCCCACAAATGCAAACGCAACGTGAAAGAGCAGTATATCGTGCATGACAACTGTAAGTCAGCTGCTCCAGTCCCAGTGCCCTTTTGTGAGGGGATGTGCAGTACCTATTCTGTGTAAGTAGGAAACCTCTCTCTGTCCTCCCCCATCGCTGGTCTTCCTGGGTTCTTGTCACCACTGGGCTGCAGCTTCCTTCTGTATTAAAGGACCTGGCTGGCAAACTGGGAGCACAAAACAGCAATCATTAGCAATGTCTTTAGTGTGACAGGAGAAATCAAAAAATGGGTCCCTCTGGAAAGACATTAGTTAAATTTATTAAACATGCTCTTAAATAAGTCCTTGTATGGTTTTTGAACAGCTCTGGTGTTTACTGGAGTTTTTTCCTCCCCTTTGTTTTCTGCATGTATTGCTCCTCGTTTTGCCAAAATGGGCCTAATCCAAAATCCACTGAAGTTACAAAGATTTACCCCATTGGTGTCAGAGGATTTGACCCTGCATGAACAATAGCATCCTGAGGAAAGGCTGTTATGAATAAGCAGAAAAACAGATGGGAAATTTTGATCCTCTGCTCTTTAGAAGTACCTCCCTTTGGAATAGCAAATATGAATCAGTTTGGAAGACAACAGGCAGCAGACTGATGTGAAAAATCTCATTTCTATAGGTATTCCTTTGAGGCCAGTGAAATGGAACACAAATGCATTTGCTGCCATGAAAAAAGAAGTCATAAAGTGAAGGTGGAACTGGTTTGCTCTGACCATAAGACAATCCAGTTCACATATGTGTATGTAGACGAATGTGGTTGTGTGGAAACAAAATGTCCAAAAAGGATAACATGAGTATGCACTAAAGGAAACCTTTCATCTTCCATTTGCTCCTTCCCTAGCAAGTGAGTAGCTTAGAAAACAGCTGTGAGTAACCTTCAAATGACCATACTAGTGCTTTTTCTTTCTGGTATTACGTGCAGTTATGGAAATTAGCTAAGATTTTACTCTAAATGTTTGTAGAATAAACTGCATTGTCAAAGAGGACTTGTTTTCCTGTTTCAGTGATGCTGCTAGTGGGGCGAAGTGGCTAATGTCTTTAATTCCACACTGTATATAAACCAAGGTTAATTGCAAGACTTTTGCAAGACAGCAATGCCTTTCAAAAGTCCTGCCTGAAGAAAGTGCACAGTGGAGGACCATAACCACATGTATCACTTCATTTCCCTTCGAAGGGAAACAGCAATCACTTCCCCAGCTGCGGTTCAGACAGAGGCAGGAATTGGCTCAGGGCCACATTTGTGTTCTCCCTAGTGGTCCTGAACCTACTTTAATTGTGACTGACTCACTGGCGGAAATCAAGGTGCTTTTGTTTTCCTTTTGCACAGTGAGCACCGTATCAGGAATGTAAAACCAGATTTTTTACATACACAATACAAAAATAATATATTTGGACCCGTATTGGGAGTCCTTATCTCAGTGGGGTTTTTTATTATTTGCCAACATCAGTCTCCAAGCTGTGTGTTAGTTCAGTCTCACTTCTGGTTTCATGACTATGGTTTGTACTATAAATAATTGACTCATGTCCAGCACTACTGGTGACAGTATCTTACATGGACAGGGATCAAAATGATCCAACAATACCTTCAGAGTACTCAAGGAAGGCAGATGCTTCTCTTATTTGAGCAGTTTGGTCTTCTGTGACCTGAAAGAGAATTGAAGATTGTGACTTCGTTAGATAGTGTCCTGCAGCCTGCTGTGCAGTTTTTTGGGAATTGTTTTGAAGGGAATGCATTAAACTTCAGCTTTCCATTTTAAAATGTTGCTGCTCTTGAGCCCCCAAAAATATTTAATTTGCTGCTTTTTCATAATAAATCATTTCAGCTGATGTCAGATTAGTTTGATGCATACTGTTTCATTATTGTGTTACTGATCTTAAAATTGTGGGAATCCTTGAGTTTGAACAGGCCAATGGTATATGTTTTTCTCTACTCTCACTTGAGAGTCCTATGTTTAATGGTCATCACTGTGATGCAATGGGGCAGTCCATGATATGCCTCTGCAGGATTCAGCTCAGAGTGTTTTAACTAACTCATTCTTTGGCCCCTTTTTGGAACAATTTGTCTCAGCCTAACAATGGTGTAAGAGCCCTTTGAAAGTTATCAGTTTCTCAGCCAGGGTAGCCACCTTAGACAGTTGCAGTCAGAGGAGGTGAATTTCACCCTTTTGTTTTTATTCTGGTTCCTTATAAACAATAAAAGAGAGGCTGTGTGTACCCAATGATCACAGTGGGAATGGGTGCACTGCAGGTATCTTTGGGAGGTGTGTACTACAGCGTCCAACAAACAGGTGTTGAAGTTATGAATTATACAGTCATAGAATCACAAAATATCTCAGGTTGGAAAGGACTGATGTGGATCACCGACTTGAAACTAACTCTCCCATTCTCAGCTTCTGCACTAGTCAGTGGACCAGTTTCCTTGATTATAAATTATAGGAATCTCCAAATAATTTGATTGTGTCAGTGCAATGCAGCTCCCTTGGAAGGCACATGTTGCAATTGCTTGACTGAGGCTCACGTATAAATTTCATGTCAGTCCAGAAAACTGTTTTTATTGATACAAATTCAAGTGCATGCATGCTATTACAGTGCAAAGAATAAACAAAACAAAAAAAGGACATTCCTTTCTTTCCTCTTTGTCTTTCCCTGAGGGAGGACAGGTCACTCTTGGGTGGTTTTGTCATCAGAATAGTAAATAGACTCTGTAAGTAGTCATATACACACTCATGCAAATCAACCTGCAAAGCAACCCTGCAAATCAATCATTCTCAGCAAGATGACATAGCAGGAACATGATCAGGAACCTTTCCCATCTGTGAATTATCTTCAAGTGGGAGAAGGGAATAAACCACAGATGTCTTTAGATTTTTATTCTCCTCTCTGCTTTAGTGATGATGAGATGTTATACAGAAGCTGAGAATGGCAATGAGTTAGAGGCATACTTTCCTGCTCATTTTTGGCATGCATTTTGCATTTCAGGCAAGTGAAATGCTGGAACCAAAGGCATGTTTCTGTCTCCAGGATGCTTGCGATCATGTGAAATCTCACATGCTAGTCTTCGTTCCCAGTTACACGTGGCACTTCATTTACTCACTGAGTCCAGCAAACTGGCCGATGCAGTACTACTTAGAGCTCTGATGGCAGGGTATCAGAGAGAACTCATTGGTCCTCTGTTTGCAGGTGCAAAGTCCTGCTTAGCTGACAGCAAGGTAAAGCATCTTTAAAGAGAACTTTAGGCTTCTTCAGCTGAGAAACATCTCCCCATCCCCCACTTCCCACCTACCACTCCCCAAATGCAGAGGAACAAAAATCAGCCTGAAGGCTGCTTTATTAACCCACTGGCAAATTGTCTCTTCTTGCTGAGTGACTGTGCCTCTGCATGCAGCAGCATCACTGCTGCTTGTGCAAAGCAATCTGGACTGCAACTAAATTCTGTGTATCTTTCTTTAGGTTGTTGCCACAAGCTTCCCACCAGAACATGTAAAGTTAGATGCAGGTGGCTCTTCCAGGAGAGCTTGCCTGCAAGAGTTTGATTTGACCACTGCTGCTTCTCACATGTGCACGGTCAAGCCTTCATGTGTAACCCAAGGCCATCTCTTCCTGTTACTGACTGGTCTCTGCAAGTCAAACAGTTTCCTGGCATAACTCAAGAAAAATCAGTGGCATTGCTCCAAGTACTGTTTCTTCCTTTTGCGTGAACTCTTTACACCAGCATAAACCTCAATAGGGTAACCCCAGGAGAACCAGCGCTCAGCTGAGCCAGTTGGGCCAGGGCTCAGCTGGTTTCAGCCTGTAGCCATTCTTTGCTTATCATAAGAGGACAGTACTCCCAACTCACTGAGCAGTTCTGAGCCAACACACCAGGAAGTATTGTCCTGTATTGCTAAAATAAATATTTGTCAGAGACAAGTCGGGTTGACAAGTTCTAAGACACTTTATCATTTTGCTGGTGTGCTCTGAGTCTGGGTTGTCATTGTGAGAGGAACTCTGGCTTCGTTATTAGTTTGAGGCTCGGAAAGGTCAGTTCACAACACCACTTTGACTGACGTATTTTAGCTAAATTTTGTTTAGCTGTTTTTTCTAATTTTTAATGGTGCTAAAAAGAAAAGAAAATTCAAGGTGTGCTCTGGATTTTTATTTGGGGAAAGGCACTATTCTTTGACCTAGTTTTGCACTGAGCAGATCCCCTGCCTGTGGAATCCAGCCTGTAGTGTTATTTACAGTGTGCTGTATCGATATCAATCTATTCTGATATCTAGAATCTCAAGCCAAAAACAAAGACTGTGAACTGTAAATGCCCTCTAATACAGAAGGGATTGTTTAAAAGAATGCTGCACCTATTTTGTTTCAGCATACCGGCTTAACAATTAGAAAGTTGCAAGGTAAACATGAAAAAATTTGCCTAAATATCACTCACAAAAGTTATCTGATTAGTAATGAACCAGAAAAGAAAATAATCTGGCAAATTCAATGGATCCTCTTTCAGGTAAGGGAGAGACTAGGGACTGAGTGGTTGGAGGGTTCTGCCTGGTGCTTCTGCAGGTTCTTGTTTCAAAGATGCATTCTTGGCCTTGTTTGTATTTCCTTCCTGTTCTAATATAAGGACAAAGGTAGGCCTTTGTTTCTTTTATGTCATTGTAACATTTAAATTCATAAAGCCTTTTTGCAGGAGTGTCCAACATGGTATTTGCAATCCCGAGGCTACACACTTTTGTCTGGCATCCCAAACACCCTGTAGGAGAAAGAACTGACAATTTTCCAAAGACACCAAGACAAAGGTATCAGTTTTGAAAATCTTTCTTGTTTTTACACTTCAAAGGATCTGATTATTCAATATCTTTAGGGCAACAATAGAGTCTCAGTTTACCTTATACAAGGCCATTCTCACATCCATTTAATCCTCTGACAGAGGTGTAACCAGTTGATTGGTTTTTTTGTCAGGAGTAGATCAGAGTTTGATCATGAAGCTACAGAAAGGTTGTAATTTCTTATGAACTTCTCTCTAAAAGGTGTGTCCAGTTTCAGTCGGTGGTCTGTAAGGCAATTTAATCAATACTCACTGGCTTTAATTTCTTTTTTTTTTTTTTTTTCTTTCTAATTCAAGGTGAATCTGTACAGTGGTTTCCTGTGAGTTGACGCTTCTGTTTCACTTAAGCTTGATTTCTGTGAAGGCCTGTTTTTAAACTATCCTCTTGTTAAAAAAAAAAAAAATTAACTACTGATTCTCCAGAGGATCCAGTCCAGTGGGGTCTTCCATTGATATGGGTGAAGAAATCAAGAAAGACTGAGTGGGTAGGCTCTGGTTCATCCCATTTACCTAAAAAAAGTCTGTATAAATCAGGACTTGAGGCACTATAATCTTTCTATATACCTTCCCTCAACAAAACTCTTAACTGGAAATGCCCCCACCTCTCCTTTTTCTGACTTCCTAGGCAGTCTGAGATAAGTATAGCCCTACCTCATCTAAATCCTTTCAAGCAACGTAAGAAGTTGATCCCAAATGCCAACATTACATGTTTGTTATAGGAAGCACTAGATATTTACTGCGAATTCTGTCAACCCTGTATCCTACCTTGAACATCTCAGCTATCAGCACTTTCAGTGAAAGACCCTTTCACTCTGATACTCAGAGTAATGCTGAGAACCGTTCCATTGTTTTTGATGGGTTCTTAGTAGAGGGCTTCCTCTTGCTTTTAACATTTGTAGTCAACTTCTGACTTCTCCTTTTACTCTTTTTTGGTGTTTTAAATGTAGTCCTTAGTAACTGATCTCATTCTCAACCCTGACAGAATGAGTCATATCTGACTTACGTCAATGGCCCTTAGTACAACACCAGCAAATTAAAGGGAGCTTAAAACTGGGCTAAATTAGCAGTGAGTTTGGTGCCATTCCTATGTGTTTTATAAGTTACATTTAACTTCGATTTCTGAAGACTACTGAAGTGCATAAACCCTTTTGTGTTCCAGCTCTGAAATGGTTTATGTCACCATCTCTCCCTACATTGCTGTTCAAAGAGAATCATGAGGCAAGTCCACTGCTGCTCCTTTACAGCATCTTGACTTCACTTCTTTACATATCCAGACATTATTCTTTATTGACTGATCTATTCCCCGTAATGCCATAAAACCCTGGCTTAAAACCAGAGTTTAATCTGACCTGCAGTGAGCATTGTTCTATAAACAAAAGGCTACTAAAGTGCAAAGTAGCCACACCAGCTGCTACTTTATGGCCTGGAATTCACTTTCCAGAAGGGCTATTTCTCTCAAGGAGCAGTGCACATGCCTTAACACCCCCAAGCACCCCAAGTTATTTCTAGCTTAGCCATTTAAACTTCCTGCTTGCTCTTGATGATGTTCTCTGCTTTTTTCAGATTTCAGGTTAGGCATGGAAAAGATTTCCTGGGTATGTGATATATGCTATAAATCCAACTTTCTTTACTGTTATCCCAGAAAAATTTTCAGGAAATGCTACAACTCATCACACTCTGCCTAAGTAACTAGTTTGGAAAATCCTTAAAATAGTTTTTATAGCCTGCAATGCTCATCTGTATGAGGAAGTGTCTGTCTGGAGTCTGTTTAGTGAGAACCAGAATAGCCCCTGTAGCACAAGTGTGAAAATTTGTTCTTCTCCATCACCAAATCAATTGGACTGGATGTCTTCCTAAAAACACCTTTGCCTTTCCAGGAGCAAGTAGTTGATTGGGTGACATTTTTGTATTGTATGTTGTGCTGTTCATACGAGGTGATAGTGATGAACCCTATAGTATTTGTAAAAAAAACGCAAAACAGTTTCAAGCACATTCTCATCCTACATCCACACTTTCATAATGGAAAAATTAGGTATTCAAATACTGGTCATGTAAATATTTTTGGCAGAAAAGGAAGCTATTCCTATTAATTCACCTTTCCCTAAAGCTCAGTGACTCAAAAAATATCTGGAAAAAAGAAAAACAAACAAAAAAAAACCAAACAAACAAANAAAAAAAAAAAAAAAAAAAAAAAAAAAAAAAAAGGAAAAAAAAAGAAGCAAAACCCCAAGTTAAAAAAACAAAGAAAGGTTTCCCAGCAGTCTCGTATTTTGCTTTCACGGCTATGCTTGTGAGTGCACTTGACTTCCCTGACATGTTTTTATTAATAACTAATGAATTAAGCTGTTTGCTTTTGATGTTGGTTTTTCACTGCAGAATATGACTTGGTGAAAGGAGCTCCTGTTCATCCTGGACATGAGGGTTACCGCTTTGTCTTGGGGCTGCCTGACTGATATTTTTGCTGGGATAGCATGGCACTTCTGATAACAAAATCATCTGTTCTATAAAAATGAGTTTTTATTCTATTTCATTAACAGTTCTGCTTCACTGTGTAATATTACCCTTGCTCATAGATACTGGGGGATTCCATAACACAGTTCCATTTCAATGATACTGTCACACTGAATTCCCCACTTTCTAATAACTTTGAGCCTGATTCTCTTCTTCTTTCTATTTAATAAATATGTGACTCTTGGGGATGGTACTGTGCAGGGCTAAGAGTTGGACTCAGTGATCCTTGTGGGTCCCTTCCAACTCAGTATATTCTGTGATAATTCAGGAATTTTTTTTTTAAATCACTGCTCTTCTTTGCAACTTTAAAACTGAACGACATTTTTAGTTTTTATTTCCCTCATAAGGTGGGCTGCCTTGCCTGAGATTCTTCTAATAAACTAATAAATAACAATGTTTTTCATTATCATCAACAAAGACAAATTACTTTGTACATGGAACTTGAAAAACTCTGCAGGCTCCAACTATTTGAACAAAATAGTCTGTTAATAATGCATGCAAGGGATTATTAGTAATTAAGAACTGTTTCTCCTTGTACCCACAGTCAAAACAACAGACCAAACATTGAAATATGTAATCTTTGTTGCTAATGGATTCTGACTGGACTAGCAGGTCTTACTTTATCTATGCAGTTTTCTTTGAAGGAAACCAAATTAATTATGTATCCAGTCTGCACTGCAACTGGAGACATGAGATGGGCCAGTACTGTCCTTTGGAGTGAAATATATGCTTACACCAGCGGAATCTGAAAGTGAGAAAAGCCTTTGCTTTCTCTGAAAACCCCAGCCTGTCATTTAATACAAGCTGACATTGAAAGTGGTGTTATGATTGACAGAAATGTGGTGTGACAGGATCCCTAGACAGCCAGTTCACTGAAGTGAAATGTTTTTAAAGTGAAATGGGCTCTCCCTTGCAAAACAAACAAACAAACAAACAAAAAACACCCAAAAGCAAACCACCAGGTACTTCCAGCTGGATTTTACCAGAGTGCAAAATAATAGTCTCCAACAGAATGACGCTGAGAGGGACTGCAGAACTGTTGAGAGAATCTGATTTTAAAAGGTTTTATTAAATAGGTCCCCTGTCAGCTGTGTTAATGAATAATGGGTGCTTTCCTCCAGTACAGCCCCTGCCAGAACCTCTTAGTTGCCAGGTCTCTTCAGGGGTCCTGGGAAGCCTCCTTGTCTCCCTCACCTCTCAAATTGGCTTTAGGTATGCTCTTGGTTGCAGGAAGCCCCTGTTCCTTCTCTCCCTGTCTGCATTCCTGTTACAGGCTCAGCCTGTATCCTTCATACCATCTCTAGATCCATTTGCACCCCCAAATCTCCAAGCTAAATCTGTGTAGTTACTCTCAGGAAAGGAGTCATCGCCCCTCCCTCGAGAGGGTGTACTTCAGTCTGCAACAATATTGGGTAATTCCTGGTATCAGTGCAGACTGGGTGATTAACTAATGGTGAGTAGCCTTGCAGAGAAGGACTTAAGGATGCTGAAGGATGTAAAATTGGAAACGAGCCAGCAATGTGTGCTTGCAGCCCACAAAGCCAACAGCATCCTGGGCTGAATCAAAAGCATATGTGACCAGCAGTTTGAGGGACGCGATTCTCTTCTTCTGCTTTGCTCTGGTGAGACACCACCCGGAGTGCTACATCCAGCACAGGGGTCCTGAGCACAAGAAAGACATAGATCTGATAGTTCCAGGGAGCCATGAACATGGTCAGAATGCTGGAGCATCTCTCCTATGAAGACAGGCTGACAGTTGGGTTTGTTCAGCCTGGAGAAGAGAAGGCAACCTTTCAGTATATAAAGGGCTGATAAGAAAGATACAGAAAGACTTTTTACCAAGGCCTGTAGTGACATGACGAAGGACGACAGTTTTAAATTGAAAGAGGTTAGGTTAGGTTTAAATTGGAGATAAGGAAGAAATTTTTTTATGGTTGTGGTGGTGAGAACAGGTTGCCCAGGGAAGTGGTGGATGCCCCATCATTGGCAGTATTCAAAGTCAGGTTAGATGGCACTTTGAGCAATGTGGTGTAGCAAAAGATGCCCCTGCAAGGGAATTGGACTAGATAATCTTTGAAGGTCTCTTCCAACCCAAAACACTCTATGAATCTATGTGTTGTTCTTCTTTACAGAACATGCAACAAACAGCAGTTATCTTCACCAAACCAAAAAACTGGGGGCTTCTATTTCTAATTTTTAATGAATACAAGGGCCAGTGAAAAACATGGCAATGTTCTGTATCCCTTTTAGGATGAGGACGCTACTCCCACTGTTACCAAAAATCCCTCCTTTCTTGTTTTCTGGACCTCTGTCTCTAATATCCCAAGGCACACCAACCGGCTTTCTAGTTGTTTAACTTGCAGCTGGTCTCAGCCTTTGTGCAGAGCCATACCCCAGACTTTTGTGCCACAAAATATTAGCAAAGTAACTGCAAGTTACAGTAATTTCTGCTGTTAAGAATTGTTGTGCATAATTACATCACCGGAACAGAAACCTCTTACAAATCTGTCTTTCTGCTTCAGTGACGTTGTTACTCCTGGGTTCACTACAAGCACTTGGCATGTCAACTTACTTGTTTATATAAATCCCGGTTTTCTCAGAGTATAGATTTGAAGTATTGTGTCAGAAAATAACCTTGGTCTGAAACTTTTGTGGTATGTTTAAATGTGACAAACTGTCAAGGCGAAAAAACTCCCAAAGTGATTTTTCTTAAAACTTTCTGACTTACATTACTACACTGCTATATTCAAAATATTATTTGTGCTTTGGCTTTTGAAGAATAACCAGGAGTATTGTAGGCATTCCAGAAATTAAACTTTATAAGGTTCCAGTGTTTTATTTATAATCCTTATGGATATACTAAACTACTCGCAAGTGATCTTTTATTTTTATAGATACAATTATGACTTCCTAAATGTATTTCAATAACTTTTTTTCCTTCTGCTTGCACCAGGGCCTAATGCCCTTGTATTACTAATGGTATTCTCTCAGTACATTCACATAATCAACTATTGAACATCTTAATGTGGATAATGCTATATCACTTTTAGCATAACATACATGGTGAGAAAATATTAAGTAGTGCTGATTGCGTTACCCTTTAAGTCTATTTGGGACAATTCTGTGTTGTTACTGTGGGTGTTGCTGCTTTTATTTAGGCCAATATAAGCCAGAACAAAATTCACTGAAGTCAAGAGAACGCTAGTGAGACAACAAAGAAATGGTGAGAAGTGAGAGTTATTCTTTTGTTTATAGTGAAACATTAGATTTATTAGTACTACATCCATTTGACTGTATCTTATTATTTTATGTGTTCTACATTACATTGCTCCTAATTTGTACTTACAATGATAGTCCTTCTGTAAAACGTCTGTAAACATGAATGTTTGGAGAAAACCAAATAGATCTAATGCTGACAGCTTTCTCACATGATGGATAAAGAGCCATTTGCATATTTTGGTGCACACATCATTTATATTCAGAAAGTCAATACAAGAAGGGTGGAACAACTAACAGGTTTTACAGAGATATTTGGCTTTTCTTCCTTTACCTGAAATAAGACATATTTTGTAAGCCGTCAAACATGTACTGCCCTGTAACAATTTTTCTTAGGGAATGGCAAAAGCATAAAAGCTACTTGGTTTAAGGTAGAGATACATTTATAAGGGGTTACCTGATATGATTCTTTCTAGATACAAGAAGGGAGTTTGCTGACCTCAGAACTCTCTTCCACTCTGAGTTTCATGGTAGATTTCTTGGGTGCATAAAGTCTAGTGGGACAAGTGAAGAGAGCCATGTTGATACTTCTGGTGCACATTGAAGTCCATGTTGCCTGTTTGAACAACATGTTCCAGACCGTTGGTGTATTTCTGCCCAGAGAGCCAAATTAAACTTCATCCTCTTGCTTTCAGTACATGATTTGACATAAATCATGACTGCAATTACATGTCCAGGACCTTTGCCAGACTGAGCATTTAACATAACTTTTACCCTGAACTGGTGTTTCTTACCCAGCTCCCATACTGGATTTTTAGCACTAGCTTTACAATTTCTATTCCAATTACAGTAATGTCACTGAATGCCCCCTTATCTTATTTGTGACTTTCTTTACCATGAAGGTGCTGATCTCAAAGCCTGAAGTTAAATCAAGTAGCCTGGCTTTTTTTGCTGTGCCTGGCAGGGAGCTGTGAAGGCTTGTATCTCTGCTTCATGAATCACATGTTGTTTGAAAGTCACTATCACAAATTCAGACTCTTTTTGGTGTTCATACCACAGAAAACTTGACCACATCTTCTTCACCCAAGGTTAGCCATATTTTGTTTTCAGGATTTCACATCCTGTGGGACCAAGTGTTACTCCAGTGGTATTCTGCCATGTTTTGTGAGGTCCTAAAGGAAAACATTAGAGAAGCAAACTGCTGTGTGTCACTAGTGGTGATAAGGCACTGCACAATGTTTGTTTTTCATAACCCATGTTCAATAGAAGTAATAAATCATTAAATTGCTTTCCACATGTCTGTTGCGGCACAGCTAACCTCCTGCTTAACTGGCCAGACAGACTTCAGCAAACACTCTGCACAGGAGAGGTGAAAAGGGCCCCAATAATGCCAGAAGAAAATTTGTTTCTGTGTTGGCAAAAGCAACTATTTCTCCCTAAATCAAATGCCAGCACAATGGAATCACCCCAAAACACAGTATATTGTGCTGCTCTTAGGTTTTAGCTTGGGAGTCTGTGCCCTCATTGTTCTTTCCCATATACCAGCAAGTAGCAGTGTTTACTGTACAATTTCCATGGGTTCAGCTTTTGTACTTAGTTAATTACAAGGAAGCAGCTACAATTTAAAGTCAGTCCATTTCTGAAAAAAAGGACAAAGCACTACTGATCAAAACTTACATGTTCTGTAACTGAGCAAGAGTTTTTGAAAGCTTATAAGGCACTAGAGTCTTCATTCTTCCTACACATGTCCAACCCTGAGATTTTTTCATCACATACCAATGTGTTCGCTGGAGATGATAACAAAGTAGTAATGAGACAGACCCTGGTCTACTACAGAAGGACTGTTTTCCTGCAAAAATGACCCAGACTTAAAGAAACAAGTTAGTTGCAGAGACCCATCTCCTCCATCTTAAACTGTAACTCAGGTTCACAACCCAGAAATTCTCCCATGAAACAAACTCTAAGAAATAGTTTCAAACTAACTGCATTCAGGTTTTCTCCTAGTGATGTGACTAAAGATTCCTTATTTTTCCTTGTTCCTTTTCTATTGAATTTCTTTTGAAAACTCACCAAGTCTGAGTCTCTGCAGAGGCAAGAGTTAGCATAGTTGCTGTAGGGTTTAGCTCTGAGCATGTAAAATATATTGCAAATCACCCAATGTGGTTCAAGCATACGGTAAGTTTGCAATCATTTTATGTCTTGGTTCTTAGTTTGCTTTTTTGGCTGAGCCTATCACAAATGCTGACCTGTTAGAAAAGAAAAGATTCTGATGTGAATTATCATGGGAGCACTTCTTTCATTTTACTTTTGATTTAAATTAAATGTAAATCCTGGAAAATAAACTAAGTTGTGAAACCACACCTCTTATTCTGCTTTCTCCATTTAGACCCATTGATTAGTGAACTTAGTGAAAGCTTATCTCCTTATAGAAGTGAATTTTGATGAAGGGTGTGTGTATGAATTTAAACTGTGCTGCTTGCCATTGATTGGCTTTCTGGGTAATTGCTCTTCTCTGGGAAGCAAGAGTGATCTATGCACAAAGCTAATTCAGAGTAAGACACTCTTTCCAGCTTCAGAAAGAGTTTTTCTTTTACCCTCAATTGCCTCCATTTACAAAGTACTGGGATAACAGTGTCAGACCGGGAGTAAGCCCTTGAATGAGATGTTCAAAAGAGGCAAGAAGGGTTGCAAGACTAGGGCTGTGCTATTGGCTGTATAGAGCATCGATCACAAACTCACCACCATTCCCATAACCCACCAGTGTTGATAACAGCTGAGACAGATTTACTGTTGTTAGGTCTCTATATGCCTTCTGTGACAAATTTGGCATCTTGGGCAACATTTAAAATTCTGTCTCATTTGTTGCCAATACAGTATTTATGATATTTTTCATAGAGCTAGAAGTGCCAAGAAACTGGCATCCTGGGTATACTCCAGCATGTGTACCTCCAGTTTGCTTACCCACATTAGCCCTGTAGTTCCATCTCCTGTAGCTGAACCATTTGCTGCTTCTTGTTCTAAACAGGCAAATAATTGCTGTGTTGTCAGTCTGTTGACTCACAGGGCAGGGCATTCCTACAGCTTGCACTATTATTACACCTGTCTTGTAAAGAAAGCTTGTTATATCACACATACACAAAACATTTTAGCTGTCACCATCTTTCCCTCATTCTTTTAACTATTTAAACATTTACCTAAGGAATGGTCATTTTCCATTCTTGGCCAACAAGAGATTTGGGTTTGGTTTTGTTTGTTTTAGTTTTACTGGAAAAACAGTGTCCAGACTTTGTGGGTTTTTTAAGAAATGTAGTTTGATTTCTTCATCTGACTTCATTTTTTTTTCTCATGAGTCACTGACTTTTTTTTTTTTTCCCATTTTCTGATTTTTGCATATGATTAAAAGGGCCAATAAGTACAACTAGCATACAGACTCTTAGATCAGAAATAAAAATCTATACCAGTAAGAATAAAAATTGACTTAATCGTGACACTGGACTTGCAAGCAGTGCCAATATTGACCATTTTTACTGTCTATATTGTCAAAATATATTAACAGACTCACAGCTCCTAAGAGAGAAAATAATCAATAATTTCTCAGCATTCTCAGGGTGGTGCAGGTTCTGTGTTCTTCTCCCCATTGCTCAGAAATGCTGAGGCAGTGAAGGCAGTGAGGGGACACACTGTGTGCCATACATGGTGGAAAGCCTTTCACTGTTCAGTACCAAACAAATTCTTTCAAAACAACTGTATTTGACACTTCAACAGTAAAAGAAAGAGGATTCATTCATGTTAAGTTTGTATTGCAAGGCTTTTATTTTTGGATTTAAAGAAATAGCCAGCTCCCTTAAATACTTCTCTATATGTTAGTTTCTGATGTGAACATCCCTGTGGACCTTAAAAAATTATATGAGCCTTGCAAGCTGGTCTGAGTTTATTGAGTTAAAAATTAAGAGGACTTTTGTTAGTTCATCTATACGTATATGTAAGGACAGTTTATTTTTAATTGAGATAGGTGGCCTAAATTCCCAGAACTTATAGTCTAATGATATTAAACAGCAAGAGCTACTTTTAAGAGTGTTTTTCCTAGAGTAGACCTTGCATACCTGTCTTGACTAAAAACTGCATACACCTTCCTGCTTCACTCAAGACTGGGCAATGAGGCCTTACCTCATATTTTCTGCACACCCAGAGTGTCAACAGTATGGCTGAATGGAACCATTGAAATCCCAATTTTGCTCATTAAATAGTTTCTTTTCCACCACGAATTTTTTACCTGTTATTTTGAAAATCAAGGGAAATCAAACTTAACCAGAATGCTTGCAGCATGGAAAACAAACGTAGAGTTCCCTGGGAAGGTTACCGAATGCTGCAGATTTATCACACATTCATTTTGGTGGAAAGCACTTTAGAAGCTCTGTGGAGAAATGAGCAGAGCCATATTTACCCATAAAAAGGCACTGAAAATGCAATAGATGGTAGGAAAGTTAATCTCCTAATGTTTTAAAGAATGATTTACAGCAGAGCTGTGATGTCGGGTAAGTTTTCAGGTAAGATATCATACACACAGTACAATCACTTTATTTCATAAGCACATTAGGATTCTTAGTGAAGAAAGGCTCTATTATAAATGTAACACATTATTATAATTATTAATATGTTAACAGTTGTAAGAAATATTGCAAAGGAAGTGAGCTATTTGTTCAAACAATATCATTTTATCATCAGTTCCTATCTATGTACAATAGAAATGGGATTCAGTCCAGTCCACAGTAATGTCAAAGTCCAACTTATTTTCATTTACAGTACATTAAGCAGGAAAGAAAGATAATTTGGGAAGTGTGGGATGTTTGCACTTTGCTTACCTTGGCAAGACCCGTTCCTGTATAGTACATTCCTGGCTCTCCCATTTTTGCAGTCAACATATGTTTGGGTTTTTTTCAGTGCCAGGAGATCAGCGTGCTTCTGACAAAACAAGGTTGCATAATTCTCCTAATACATGCGAGCCAAGGGGAAACCCCCTTTATTCCATATCCTACAGTCTTTTAAGGCAAGTGTTGGCATTTTTTCTATTCTACTGCATGTGGTTAATTTTTTAACTTGCTGCAAGTGAAAAAAAAAAAAAAAAAAGGCAGCCCAGTGTTTTCAATGAGTGCACCTATCATAGAACTAGATGGTGCCCAACCTGATGTGTTTGGGCCCTACACAGAGCCCATTTGGGTCTAAACTTTCCAGGTAGATGGGGATATTATTGATAGCTTTACCGTTTGTCCCTCAATTACATATTCTTGGCATGGCTTCTTTCCCAGAAGGAATGAAAGAGCTCCACCACTGCTTTCTCATCACCACCCCCGGCATCACCATCTGCTCTGCACAATCTCCAGCCCAATGGGTGCTCTGGATTTACAGCAATCCTAGTTAGATTTTGCTAAGACTTGTCAACACATTTCCTCTTTAAATAGCACAAAAATCTACGTGTTGGGGGGAAGGGGAGTTCATCTTGACTGATTTTGCAAAAGCCTGCATGAATTGCCTGATCTTCTTTCCCTTGCCAGTTGGGAGCACTCTGAGAATGATTCTGCACCCCAGCTGCCTTGTTTGCATATGGTAGGAGTGTTTAGTGGAGTGAGAGAGGAAGGGAGGAAAGTGGCAGCTGCAAACTGGTAAATATTTCCCAAGGACCTTCTTCCAGATCATGGATTAATTTCTGGCAGCTCCAGGTGTAAACAATGCAAGCAACTACCTGGAGTACTGACCTTCTGGAACTCCTGTAAAGCATCTCTGTCCCTCTCCAAATTACATCTGGCTATCAACTTCACCACATGCATGGAGACTCATCCTCCACCCCACCCCCTTTTTTTTGGTACTTTGTATGTCCACCAGCCTATGTGCCTGCAGATGGAAATTGCTGTGGAACAGCTGGAAGTACAGATATGGACCTGCTGCCTGTACACTGGCTCATATCTTGTAGGACTTGTGCCACTGGGAAACTGGGGAAATGTCTCCTTTCTAAACTGATGTCTTCTTCCGTACAGAGATGTGGGTCAGACAACATGAGGAGGCAGGAGTAGGAAGAATGGAGAGGCAGGGAGACAGTTTGAGAAGGCACATGTGTGGTGGGATGCTGTGGGCCTTGTGTCACCCTGGTCAGGTCTGCCTAGTCCCTCTGGGTTGTCATCAAAGTTTGGCTTCCTGTAGAACTTGAGGTTGTGCCTCTTCACTGCAGAACATACAGGATCTTTCCCTGCAGCTGATCTTTTAATCATTGACACACTGCCATCCAAACAAATTTTATTTTACCTTAATTGAATTTGTAGTCAGAAATGGGCTTCTGCATGACCAAAATTTACTTGCTCTTGTTCCTCTTACTATTCTCAGACATTCAGTATTATTGGACTTCTCACACTTACCTGGGAATTTTTGTTCTGCTTTCGGAAAATTCCACTTCTCCAAACTCTAGCAATTTTTAGGAAAAGGCAAATAAATGAAATCATTAAATCATTAAATTTTAGTTGTTACTTAGTCTGATCTTGGATCAATTGCTTATTGATAGTTCTCTACAGAGTTGTAGCCGACACTCCTTTGCTGCTTAGTGCAAGTAGCAGGAAGTAAGAGGAAGGGGAGGAGGTAGAGACAGATTTAATTTTTAAAAAAAAACACCTAATGTTGCATTTACAGAGGAATTTACAGACTGCAGTTCTGTGACTTTAAAATGTACACAGTACCAGGAAGTTGATTAAATTTTTGCTGTTACCATATCAGAAGTATTGAGTGTTGGATGGACCATGTCTGTCTCAATAATGAAAAATCCTTAGTTTGTCAATCTGTTGCTTTTAAGATCTTAAAGCCAAGTAAATTTGAGTTTAAAAAGGGCCATTTTTCCTTCCAGAAGTTAATTACTGAGCTTCTAGCCCATCCCCTCTTGTTCGAGGTTTGTTCAAGAGTCATGGAGGGTTGGTCTTAAACAAATATCCCAGTGAATTTATTACGTCAAAGTCATGTTCACTCTATTGTGTCTAATGCCAAAGGTATTGAGGAAATTCCATCAACAAAATAATTTTCCAGGCTCCCTGCGTTCCTTGCCAAGAACAGCATCAGCACAGCTGATAATCAGAGTTGCTGTTGGACTGTAACATTCCTTTTAACAGAAAACCAGATCAAAAAGAGCAGAGTTCCTGAAACATAAAATAAACAGAGAAAACAAGAAGCTTAAAACACCACTTTTTTGGTCCTCAGTTGAATGAGACTTTATGTGATGTTAGTGGAATTCAGGCCTAAACTGAAACATGCTAAAATTTGCTTCTCCAATAAAGACCCTGCCCTGGCTGGGACCTACTGCCTTTGGTATAATTAGGCACATTCAAGGATATTCAGCACTGTGATGTAAGTGAGGGTCTGCTGCCCTTCCCATCTAATTTAATACATGGGTGTTACCCTTATATGATGTAAGAAACACCCTCACGCCCCAGATTACTGTTCTCCAATGGTTATTCCTGTTGTTATTTTGGTCACTTCCATCTTTGTAGAAGAATAAGGAGGCTGGAATGAGTTAGATATCGTTCCTTTGTACCATCTGGGATTTACCTCCAAGAAAGTGAAGAAGATTTAAAACTCATGAAGTTCAAAGTGAGAGTAATTAGAATAACTTTCACTATACACCATTTTCGGTTACTGAATAAGCAGAGGCCCTACATGTGCACATACTGTTCCTTGTGCCTGGGGCCAGAGCCTGTGCTCCCAAGCAAACCAGAAGGACTTCAGGTGTTTTTCAAACCAGATGCTGGAACCAAAATGAACCAAACTTTAGGGTGTTCAAGTTCTGCATTCTGATTTTCCATATGGGACCTTTCCTTATTTCACAACTCTAAAAGAGAAAATAGGAGGATGTGATGCATTTGCATTGCAGAAGCTAACCTCCTTTTGAATTGCCTCTCCCACTGCTTATCTTCATTCTTCTACTCATTCTTTCCTATATCATGTGCTTGTGATGCAATTGCAGGAACAGCACGTGGCCTCACAGCCCACACTTACAGCAGAAACGTTATAGCCCCAAGATTGCGGCATTCATAGAGCTGGAAGAGTTAATGAAGAGTAAACGGCAACAGGCAACTTGAGAGGAGGGAGAGATGTTAAGAATTGAGGTATTGTTTTCTGGATTAATAGCTTGTACACAGAAAGGAAAGTCAAAACTTTTCCTGTTATAGGCAGTTGGGATTGGTAGAATCTGGTCACACCTTTAGAAAAAAAAAATCTTAGCAATTTACTCCAAACAATTCCAAGTAAACTGAAACTTTCCAGGTTACTTGGTCTTTTTCCTAGCATATCATTCACTGGAGAATTAACACTTGTGATCAGAGTTGTAGTGTTTAACACCTGAGACTGGAGTTGTAGCAATGGGAAGGGAGAAGTGTGCTGGATGGATAGACATAAGCCTAAGTCTTCCTGCTTACCTAAAGGTGGAGGACTGTAGGCAGTGACTGACCAAAGCTGAAAGGGGTGAGTGTTAGGAAGGATAACCAAAGCACCTTCAGTAACCAATCTTAAGAGTGAATCCCTAAAAATGGATATTCAGTATATTATTCTCTTAAATCCCTCTTCTAATGAAGGGGTTATCCAGCTGGTCAACACAACATTAGCTGCTGTGTAGAATTACCTGTAAAGAGAACTTAGCCTCTAGAAGAAGAAATGAGCACAGGTAGAAGGAACATCACCAGTAAAATTGTGACTCAGATTCCCCAGTTCAAAACAATACATGACAGAGTCTTAACTTGTGGACCGGTAGATCTCATTTTCAGTCTCTTTCCCACACCATGCCTTGTCTTTCCCGAGATGACCGCTTCTTCCCAAAGGTAACTAAGATGATTTCTAAGTACTTGCATTCTTCATTAAGGTACTTGGCAGTTCAGTTCCATAGGAACACTGTTTTAAGTTAATTTCATAAGAAAACACAATCTGCTGCTTGATCTACCTTGCATAGTCACAGGTTGATACAATACCTACATTGGTCACAGATTTTATGGAGCCAGATGTACAGTAACATGTAGAGCCTTGCTCCATTTGTTCCTATGTTTACAGGTACCTAAGAGGAAGAGCTGGGGCCGCAGGCTTGCTTGGTGAAGCAGAACAAGGTATTATAGTATGATGGAGTGTCAGAGAATCATCACATTAAATTTTGTTTCCTATGATCCTCTTAAACTTTTGATCTGTATAGATGAGGTCAGATCCTGAATACCCCTTGGGCTTATACTAACTATTTCATCCATTTAAGTGCATTAGCGAGTTAAGGTCCTTAGTTGTCCACCAAGTCAAAAGCCCACCAAGGCAGTTCAGCCAATTAGAGACACAAATCTCCTTGTGTTATTCTCCACCGACTCAGGTTCTAAGTATCTCACTTAGGTGATCACATCAGACTGAGTGTATGCAGAGCCCTCATATTTTATTGGGAGATGATCTTTTGATGTCCGTTAAAACTAGAGTTCATTGTGAATACTCATTTAAAGAAACTTATCTGGGCTCCAGCCCTGACTTACTGAGCACAAAGTATTTCTCAGTCTCCCTACCGGTAACCCATCTATGGGCTGATATGAAGAGAGATCCCATCAGGAATATGCCCCTGATTTGACCAGTCTTTATCCTGTAATTTATTATCCAGATACTTTGCAAGTCCTTCTGTGTTTTATAAACCCTCTTGTTCACAAAGGCCACAGTCTAGCCTGCAATTGCATTCAATCACACACAACAAATCCTGCAACTGGTCTACTTGGTGATTACAGACTCAGTGATGGTTGCAATGACAGCACAAAAATGGTAGTAACTTCATGCCAAAGAAAACTTTCCATAACCTTAGGGAAGCAGAGTTCAGTTGTGCTGTCATCAAATGTCAAGTCAAATATTACTTGGATCTCTGAAGGCAGCAATTGATCCCATCTCTTAGTCCTGCAAAGCTGCCCAGTGCTAACATCACCCTTTTCATTTGTGCACTTGTGATCAGTGGCATTTCATAGAAGACAGATTAAACCAGCAGACGTGAGCTTCCAGGAAGGACCATATTTCACTATCTGGGGACAGTCTGAGCATCAAACAGTGAAGCAGTACATTTAATACAAAGCATCAGATCTCAAGGGCAAAGAAGTCAAGGGGAAGATCCTTATTGACTACAGCTGGGTTTGGATGCCATCTGCCATCTTCATTTCACTGCCTCTGGTGATTTTGTGTATCAGGTGGCTCCAAAATAGTTTTGTAGCTACATATAATGTAGGGTGCCAAAAGGGAAGCTCTACTCAAGGGCAATAGAAAATCAAAGGACCTTCTTCAGCAAAACTGCAGGAATAACTCAGCAATGGAGAGCCACCCATCAGTCAATATGATAAAGGCCAAAAGCCTCCATGTCTGCACTTAATATCCATAACTGGTGAACAGTGGAAGTGGTTGTAAACATGTAGGAACATCCCATAACATGACTCAAATTATTTATAAAGAATGTTGACTTTTGCAAAATGTCAGGGGTCTCCATCTTTATTGTGATCAGTTCATCCCATTTCCTTGTATCCCATGAAAAACTTTGCACTGGGGATTTCCCTCTCAACTCTCTTTCTTCATCCCATCCATCCCCAAAAGCTTCTACTTCCTAGGTTACTTTGTTGGTGTTACCAGGACATTAAGTATCTTCACACCATATTTCATGTTACTCTATAAAGAGTCACTGAATGAAGGCTAATCCTTTTTTAAAATACATGGCCACCCACTAAATTCAGCTGCTGGATTTTTATCCTACCCTTTTTGTCCTCTACCTGTCTGCCAAGCTTTCATAGAGCCTCTAAGTATTACAAGACTTAAGAAAATGAAACCATTCTTTATGGGTTAGAGTTTTTATCAGCTTTGGGAAATAATAGTATAGGGTACTGTTAAACTGTTGGACAGTATTATAACCCACCATCTTTACATGTTAGGATTTTGCTGTTTTTTCAGCCACCATTTCAGAAGAACACTCCTTTCCTTGACTTAGTTTGTTTCTTAGATCAAAACCAGCCTGATTAAGTAGAACTTAGGATAATGCTGCAATAGCTCTATATGACCACTACATTGTTATGCAAATTAAATGTGCATTGGTGAATATAAATCACTTCCTTTTGGAGGGAGATGAAGTCATAGATAAATAAAAGGGAAGAGTTGGATAACATTTCCGCAGTAATGAACAATGGTTGTATGTTTACATAGCTGTACTCAGACAAGAAGTTTTCCTTTGTTGAGACACTGCTATTTAAAGACAAACTTGTTCAAGTCTGAGCTAAACAGTCTGCTTTAACTGACTGGATGAAGCAGATCCAGAGGTAACCCTAAAGAGATGACCTGGGTTGCTCAATTTAGACCTCATCAGTTCTTATAACTGGCATCTCCTGGCCAGGGAGATACATGTTTAATAAGGTCGACTCTACAACATTGAGTCCCTTTCCCATAATACTACCTTCCCTAATCCTCATGAAGATAGCCCCCTCTTATCCCCCCTATTGGTGAGGAAAGAAAGAGAGAAGCTGCTGAGCTGTAAGCACCAGGTTTCTCTTAGCAATGAATGTCTCTGTACAGAATTATTTTCCTAGCAGGTATCTCCTTAACTTCTAAGATCCACATTTGTGCTGCCAGTGGTGAGCACAGCAACAGGCACTGGATGGACATTTAAGACCAGGACCCTTACAGCAATGGGTCTACTGATACAGAACAGATTGAAAAGGCTTTAGTAGTATCAGCAAAGAGGAATACGGAACCCACTGTGGGACAGTTCTGCCAGGAAGAAACCCTCAGCTTCTACTGCAGGAATGACTCAAAAGTAGGAAGAGCTGGAGATAAATAAGAATAGGGACAATGGTCAGCTGTTATATCAAAATCCATCAGAAGTGTTCCAGAAAAACAGGAGTGAAGGAAACGTGATCTATTGTAGGTTGAGGAGGCTGCTTTTTGCCTGAGGGAGCTCTTCCCCAAAGCCCAGGTAGTTAAAATGCACAACATATTGTTTGCTTCATAGTGACTACTTACGTGACAGCTCTCAGGGTTAAAGTACCATAAATCATATTTTTTTTTTGTCAGGATGCTTAAAAATCTGATATAAACAGGCTTCTGACAAAAATGTTACACCACTGGAATGGCCAGGAGTCATTGATTTTTTGTTTACAGCTTCTCTTCTTCAGAGTCAAAGCAATCCAATTTACAGCTAAGTGCATGTTGTCATGGGAGCAATTTCAAACTTTGAAAGCCAGTTATATCAGTGGCTTAACAGGGACAGATGAGCTAGCTAAATAGAGCTGAGGTGCTTATTCCTCATCATAATAATACCCATTTAATTCCAAATTATTTTTCCAAATATTTGTATAAACCCCTTAACCTAAAGGCTAAATTACCTCTTACCTCAAACCGGTCTCAATTTGTGCTGGAGCTGTCACAGCACCGTTACAGAGCAGGACTAGCCAGTCCACAAAGATGGGGAAGGCAAAAGAGTAAAACCTTGATTACATAGCAGCTGAATTTTTTTCCCAAAATATGTCTCTGGTTCTTTATCTGAGAGACACAATCCTATTTTCTATTAAACAGAAGATAGTAGTCAAAAACAAATGTACCCTAAGAACAGTTGGCCTAAGACTATGAGAAGTGAACGGATTAATGAATGGGTTGAAATAAAAGGGTAAAAAGTTTGAATCCTGCAGGTGCTAAGGAATGCATAGAATTGAACAAAATCTTAAAAAGTTGAATTTCAGTATGATATTGTATTTTGCAGATTTAATTCAGAAACGCAAAGGGGATTTTGATTTGTCTGAAGGGCAGTATAGTCTACTTGAGGGAGTAGGCAAGTCTCTGTATATGTGTGTGTGTGCATGTGCACTTTGCAGTGGCAAAAATCTAAGCAATACATTGATGTTAAAGAGCTAGCAAAAATTCTATCTCAAGCATAACCAGATTACAAGAGAAAAAACATAAATCAATTATAGCAAGTTACATGCCCCAGTGGTACCTTATCAGGTGATGTGAATAGCAAAGATCAGAAAAGTGCCAGTTGAGAGTGTAATAAAGTCTATAGAATATTAGTCTTTAGTGATATTGACACTTGCAGGGAAACAGAAGGTAGTCTGTCTTATATATCCTAATAAATCCCATTTAAGTACGCACTGTTTGCTTGCCATAAAATCAAATCACTGACACAGTTATCTGGGCAGAATGTTATCCACATGGTTTCAGATAAAGAAGACTTGTATCTTCATCCCTCAGTTTTCCTTGACAAATGGACAGAGCCACTCTTTAGCAATTTGTCTTTTGTCAACACCTTCTGAACGATGAAAGTTTATAAGCAACACAGCTGAAAAGTTTAGCTGCTGGGACTTCAATAAAATAACTAAACCAGAAGATACCCAGCATCCAGGTTGGCTTAAAGTAAGGGGTTTTTATGTGATAAAAAGCCAAAAAGTATTTTTTCATCAGTTTTCAGTTTATGTGTTATAGTATAATGGTCTCAAATTATTTGAATGCCCCGAATGCACGTATACAAAGCTAGAGATACATTTCTCTTAGCATTAAATATAGTCCATGTATTTTGTACAAGTATTTTCCCATAACATAAAACACAATGAAAAATTAATTCATGTTAGAGCCACAAAGAGTGGTATTATAGGTATTATAATACTTGCACTGGTTATAATAATTAAAAATGTTTCAGCAAAGTTTTTTCTTCAACGTGATCTTGCAATTTATTTCCCTTTTTTTTTCCTTTTCAAGACAAAACTACTTCAATGGTATTTTCATTAATGATTTTCAGATTAGCTCAGTTTGTGACCTTTAAGTGATTTTGTCTTTAGTATTGTTTACTTACTCAGCAGTTTGGGTTAAAATTATAGCATCCTACTACTATATACCACATTTGCTCAGAACTCCTACTAGATCTTCTGACATGGCAACTGGTAAAAAACAGAATAGGATTATGATTCCCAATGTAAAAAAAATAGATGGCTTTTATCTTAAAAATGCATTCTTTTAACTTAACAAGATCACATACTAACTTTTTCTGTTGGATAAATGGGTAACTCATTGCCTGATAGTACAGGCACGTTAGAGTGTATATTGGTATTGTGTCTTGACTTATCTAATTCTCCCTTATATGTGTGTGTATATATATATATATATAATGTATATATGTATATAATTCAATAGATATAATTTGTGTGTGTTAACTTGTAGGTTTATCATACAGAAAATGAAGACTTAGTAGCTATATAGATCACCGGATAATCACTAAGCAATCACTATAGAGATTGTATAGATTTCCATGGAAACCAGAGGATAAGTCAGAGGATCTATATCAAACACCGAAAGTTCATTGCAGTGTCTCATCAGGGACCTAACTCCCCAACTGGTGGCTGCAAGGGGATGAGAAAGAGCTCAAGTCACAAAATAATTCAGATCCAGATTTCAGTCACTTTGAAAGTAGAAGTGTTTAGTTTCATTTGGCGTATTGCACTGACAGTGTGCATGAACAAAACAAATAAACAGATGAAAACTACCTAGAGCCAAAAGCCAGATTTAAACACTCCTGTCTGTGATGTACTTTAAGACAGAAACAAACACACAAACAACAAATACCCAACCAAAACATACTGCCAAGTGCTCTCAAGTGCTCTTAGCTAATGCCCAGCTTTGCCCAGGAAAATTTTTGATTTTCACTTTCTAGAAACAAACAAAAAAAAAACAACAAAAGGTTTACCTCAATTGTAGATGTTTTCTCACTGCACATGAAATCAGAAATTTCTTGTCTTGCTGCTCCTGTCTGGACTAAAGTTACTGAAGGGTGATGAAGAATTGGGCAGTGATTTTGAGTATCTTATACATTATAAATGTATAGAACTCCTTGTTGTACTAAAATATCACATTCATAGCATTTCTGTATAATAAGAGATTGAGGCAGTTCATCGTGTAAAGTATCTGCTTATAGAAGAGAAAAGCAAATCTGTACATAAATGCACTTGTACATACACATACATGAATATAAATGCAGATGACTTCATGTCTTTTCCCTAGTTTTTGACTTCTCTGATCTGCTCAATCTTTCTTTCTATAAAATACATATATTTTAACACACGATCATTTTTCTCTCGAGCCTCTGTTACTAAAAGGAGTAATGACTATGCAGTAGTTTATTAAAGTTAAAAGAGGATAACCTATTTACCCAAAGATTCACAGAAAGCTATAACATTTCTCTGTATACACAGAAAAGGTTTGAATCTGAAGTGGGGAGAAGAATGATAAAAAGAGACTGATGCAAACTGGAAACTGAAGTACACAAAATATAAGACAATGATAAACTGTTCATGGCCATTAAAGCACCAGATTTGGCATAGGTCTTCCATAAGGCTATTAGAAAATAAAACAATTTGAAGATGGAGCTCAATCCCTAGAGAACAATTGAGGTAAGCTTGGAGGGGAAATCCTGGAAACAGATTTCTGAGTTGTGGTACCTTGTCATTTCCCTAACGTCTCAACAGCTCCAGGGACTGAGAGAATGTTGAAAGACAGAGTAGGAAACAATCATTTCCCTCATGTCTCTTGATGTGTGATTTGGCTTCCAGGTGTGATTTTCAGACTCTGATGTCCTGGAAATTGGACAGAACTAAGAGGGTGCAGCACTGTTTATGCAGTATTCCTCTCCCACTGCTGCCATAACCTGCACACAGAGAATTAAACAACATATTTAGCAGAAAGGAACTTTTTTCGCCTCTGAAGTATACTGGAAGGGATTGTTGTGTTTGGGGAGTTACTCCTCTTTTCTCTGATAGGCTTATGATTCAGCAAAGTTGACATACATAGCAAAGCTTGCAACCCATTCTTTTCTGTATTCTTTCCTCTCTTTCTCATTATGTCTTTAAAGAAAGATAGGCTTTATCTAGACTGTTTTGTTTATGCTTTCCTGATTTATGACCTCCAGGTTAGTTTCCCCTAGGAAAGTAGGATTTCAAATTTGTGTCTTTAATGTGATATCTCTTCAAGAGGCAAGGCATATATTTTTAGGAAATAAAATAAAGTAGGGCAGGGTGACATTTGAAATTTATGCCATCTCCTGTATGCAGCAGTAGTGACAAGCAGACATCTGCTCCAGCATTTCCACAAGGTCTTCTGCCTACACAAGACTGTTTATTTTATTGACAGCTCATTGCTGACTTTAGAGCTTTATCTGGCTATCACTACATTGAATGGGAAGATGGGATTTTCATGTGATCTTTCAACATCAGCTATGTTTACTTTAAGACAGGCACCAGAGAACTCTGAGGCTTGTCATGAAATAGTGAGTGATGTCAAGCCTGACTTTAAGCATATAGTCTCTTCGACATGAGGAAATTCTATGCAAGTGGAACATATTCCCTGTCTTCTACATAGATTTCTGATAGGTTCACTGTACTCTGATTTTTTTTTTCTTAATGTATAATAGCATTACCTGTAGCTAACTGGCTAGCCTCTACAAATCATTTTCTACATGTTCTTGGAAAGATACCAAATCCAGAAAAAAGTTTAATTAACCTATGCGGTCAAGCTGATAAGGCACAAACTTATTTGCAGCAGCAACACAGGCTAAATACAGATTGTTAATCTTGATGAAGACATGAGCCGTCAGTATGTGCTTTAAGTTTTTGCTTCCCTCTGCGTATCATTTTGGCTGTGATATCTCCCCTGATATGAAATTTTAGATAGATGTGAATTCCTGGGATGTCTGTGGCATGCAGTTTAAATCTCTGCATATTTCTGCCCAAGGAATGAGACATTATCTGATGTGCTTCTCTGGCCTCATTTTGCTATTTGAATGATGGTTACTGGCACACATCTACTGGTGAATTCTCTTAGGAATCCTTTTGGATGAAAAGTACTATCCAAATGTAAATTTTAACTTTTAGCAATATCACTTCTATCTTTGGGTTAGGAATTATATGAACAGATGTTTGAAAAGCCTGGCTAACTCTTTTTGAAATGCAGGAGGGCATAAACTAGTGCTGTCATCTGCCTTGTTTGAGTCTGGAGCAACAGGAATTCAGGGAGCCCAGCAGTTAAAAGCAAGGAATACTGTAAAAGACAGGCAAGGTCTGTAAGTGTCTCCACCTACTACCTTCTCTTTTTAAGGAGGAAAAAAATACCCCAAACAAAAACAAAAATACAGAGAGAAAGAGAGAGAGAGACATAATGAAATAAAGTGATTGTTGTCTTCATTCAAAGCTATCACATTCCCAAGGAGTCTTGCCAGTAAACATCAGTTTTGTTTAAAGTTTTAAGTTTTCAATATACCTCCACAGCTTTCTCAGTAACATGGCTTCCAGCAGTTCCTATTTTCATCAACCTTAGGAGTTGCTGCTCACCAAATTCACTTATTTTGCATGACTGATGCTGCTGCATCTGCTACGTGTTTGAAAAGACCTGATTTGTCCCAAAGAGTTGAGCCATTTTTACTGTGTTTTTTAAGGATGCATAGACCCATTTATAAACACAAGATTCCAAACAATCTGTGTGCCAAAACTGTTCAGTCTCATTTTGGGAGTAGATTATAACCTGACTTCAATGCCCACTCTTTTTGCAATTGTTGAAGAATAAAGATCACTTAGAGAAGTCTCTTCTGATGTTCAGAGTTTGGTTGTTTTGCCTTCTACCAGCCACCTGTCCCCATTTACATCGGTTCTTGTATCCTGCATTCTGCATCTTGTACTGGAATGGGCATGCTATGTGCATTTCTCAAGTCAGCACTAAAGATTTCTGCCAAAGGCCAGATGATGCCAAAGGAGCATCACCTTGACATGGCATATCCATTCCTATGAGGAACATCTCTGCAGACACCTGCTTCTCCTCCATACATCTCTCTATTCCGTATTGAACGTGAGGGATGGTATGCTGACAGGTCAGAAGCCAGAAACAAGGAATTATGCAATTCCTGTCCATCAGCTTTCTGTGTTAAGATATGCATGTAGGCTGACTCCAGCTTTGCAGACACTGGCTGGAAGGTCAGCAGCACACAGGTCAGTCTGTTGCCCAGAAGTGACCACTTCTCCCATCACGGTCAGGCTGCAATGCCGTTTGGGGTCAAGTGAAAAACTTCAGGTTGAGATGAAAGGCTGATAGAGGCCCAAGGCCAACATTAAGGACTATGTAATTTTGATCATAGCCACAGCTTTACTGACATAGCAGAATTATGCAAAACTGTAAGAACACACGTACACAGATTCTTCACTGAATGCTTTCATTGGGTCACCCTACTATTTGCAGGGGTTAAGCTTTAGGCAAAGCAGCAAAGTGCTGTCTTCCTCCAGATAAGTTTTCCTAGTTAATCACCTGTACTGTTGACATAGGTGGAGAAAAAAATGCTGCTCTTTCACTTCCCTCAATCCTGCTAGTTTGTAATGCTGGACAGTTAAGACAAAAATGAACCAGAATGAGAATAAACTACTGAAATAAAAGTATCTGCTATTTAACCTGCATCATTCTCTGCATTTCCAGCATGGTCGCACCCCCAGTAATAACATTATCTTACATTAATTAAGGGCCTTTCATGCACTGTGGCTTCACAAGCCATTTTAAGAATAGAATGTGGATAAGTAATTTCTACTTACAGGCAATGCAGATCACAGAGAAACACTGCTGAACAAAGGATAATAGTTGTACTATGCTTAGTTGAAAATATAAAGCAAGATTTTTAGCCATGAAAATTCCTCCAAACTGGAATCAGACTGCTATAGGACTACTATTTTCTCCTTTACTGAATTTACCTCCAGTCATCAATTTTTATCTGTACAATTGTTCTTTTAGAAAAATGTCATCTTCTAGTTATATGTATGATGGATGGGAAACAATGGTGCAATGTTGGGATAAAAGGGGAAAGAGTCACCTACTGAATTGTTTACGCTGCGCATGAGGGTCTCTGAAAGGTGCCATTCAAATGCCAAATGGCTGAGATTGTGCTATTAGACTTATCCAGCAAAAGTAAGTACAGGAATCACACATGTCGTGATCACTTACTGGCAGTAAAGACTAAAGAAGGGAAATAACAGAAATCTTGGCTAAATTCAGTTATGTTCTCTTACTTTCCTAAACATATAATTACTTCTCCTTTAGCAGTGGTTTTATTAAAACTTCATTTCCTTCATAACACTGGGAAACTCATAATACAGACACAAATGAAAATATATCCAAAACAAAGCTCTTATGGGCTGGTCTTAACAATTTATATCTGAACATATTTCTCAGGTCTTTGTTCCTGTAGAGACCCTCCAAAAACTTTGTGTTTTTAAAGTTTTCATAGTGATTCTGGTTTAAAACAGAGTGAGGAGAAGTGGAGTATTTCCACTGATTTTATTGACATTTTCATCAAGATCACATACCTAAGAGTTTGCTGTATTTTCCTTTAGAACAGGTGAGAAAGTATGTGGTTTTGTATGTATGTTACTGACTTTTCACTTCTACCTCGCTTGTTCAATTTTTGATAGTTTAAATGTCAAAAATCCTGGTATTTTTAGCTGCTGCTTTACTAGAATAAAATAACCAGCTATGTAGAAAATTACTCTCGAGTTTGGAGTACTGTTCCAAATTTTTTAAGTATTACTAGCATAGTAAAGGTATACCCAGGAATGTAGAGATATTCTTGAAGACAACAGGTGTTACCCCACTATATTAAGTGATTAAACCTAGAGACTCTGGAAGAAAAAAGAGCAATGTGGCCAAAACTTTGTTCTAAAGACCTTTTCCTAATCTCTACTACTGGCATTCATTTTGACCAACACACACTGCCATATAATCTCTGTGAATATTTACTTAAGCCTTGATGCTGGTTCACTGTTCTTACCTGGACAACAAGATTCATGGAAATATTCACGTATCATAATCTAATCACAGATGAGATACTGTAAACGAGCTTTACGTGACTGTACTATAGTGGCTCAGCAGGTTTTGATACGTGCCTAGTACACTTCTAAGTGCTTTATGGGTACATCCCATCAGATTTACATCCAGAAGGGCAATCTTTTATTGGTTTGGAAACTTCTTACAGCAATAAGTTCCTACTTCATCTCAGCAAATTGCTCTTATAATTGTTTTCTCTCTCTCTCTCTCTCTCTCTCTCTCTATCTGTCACATGGCAGTGTTTTGAACAATTTGGAAGATGCTTTATTGTTTTGTGGTAGGTTTTTTTTGGTTGTTTGTTTAGATTTCTAAAATAAAAGTAACCTGTCAGCAAATTAACTGGAAGCAACTCCCTTTGCAACTGTGCTGAGCTGTTTTCACAATGAATTTTCAGGTGCCTTCTTGTGGCTGGCCCAAGGGTGATACATTTCCAAGGGTAAAACATTATAATTCTCAGTTCCTCAGAGCTTTAGTTCCTCAAGTGGCATATTCCCCAGAACCAGTTACTGTGCACCTGTGTAATGATTTCAGTGAACTTACTGAACACGGCTCATTCGTTGGCCACACAGCTACTTATTGATTTATGCCTTTAATATGTTACCAAATCACAAGAAGTCAACAGCTGCTCTGTCTGCATTCACACACAGACTGAACTGATAGCTGTGCATCAGGAAGATGAAAAGGGATTCAAACAGACAATATTTTACTGAAGTTAATGAATTCTGCAGTATTGTCAGTGTTAGAGGAGTTTCTCTCTTCTGTTTATCAATTTTAATCAATCTTTCTTAAGAGCTGACTGAAACCCAGAAGGCTGAAACATTCAGAGAAGGCTGCTGCCCTGAGGAAATCACTGATAGTTTTGTTTGAGGAAGTAGCAGATTAAGCCCCTTTGGAGATAATCTCAAAGGTATGATAAACATTTTATTCAATTAGTCAAAGATATAGTAGGTATGAGTATGTCCACAAACACTGAGGAAGCCTGAGTCTACCTCTTGTGAAAAAAAATATTTTTAACTGTAGATTGTCAATCATCAAAAAAGATAAAGAAATCATCCCCAGAACAAACTAGATAATTGTATATAAATTGTCTCAGTTTGTTCCTTGAGCTGCATTTTCAGCTGTTTCAAGTTTCTTGGACTGTATGGAAACAAAAAAGGGCTAAGGAGATTGTATATTCTTTGGGAGGGTCTAGCAGTACTACACTTGTTATACAATCTTTTTTTCCATTACCCTTAGACCACAGCATCTAGGATAAAGTTCATCCAACTTACTTTGAGTTCTATGTTATGAATCATGTTGTCTGAATAACACTTTAAGAGCCTGTTTCTGGCCTGACATTGCAAGCAGAGACATACATATCTGATACAAACACTGCAGATATCCAACTGGGCATAAGGTAAGTCCACCTTTTTTCTTGTGCTCCATTAATTACATTCTAGAAATAGTAGCCATATGCATAAATTGTTATCATTGTTACAGATCTTTTGGGAGGTTCTCCTTTACGTCATACCCTTTCATTCAATATTGTTAACGTAAAAAGACGCAATACAATGTAGTGAGGTTTGTTATGGTTACTAGAGATAAAGATCTACACATTCACCCCCTGCCTTCTTTAAGGCAACTTTAGCCTCATGGTTTTGTTCCTCCACGCACGGGTACAGTGCCTTTCTGTACTAGTGAGTGAATGGGACAAACACTACGCCAAAGGGAAAATGGTCGCTATACATGACTATCTTTAAATGTCATCCACAGCCACAGAAACAAGGGAGAAGCTCTATTTCCCACCTACAGTACAAGCTCAGCGGATCATCAGGTCTGAATGTTGCTAACCTGGTTTCAAACAGCACAGAGTAATTTGTAAATCCCCGTATTAAATCACTCCACAGGGAAGATTTTTTTACGAATATCTGCAAGTCTGTGATTCACATAATGCTTCAGAAGCTGAAACAGAATGCACAGAAGCTGAAACACGGACTACATTGTGGTGTGGTGCAGAACAAATTTTCAGGATTTTCTTAGATTATGTAAAATATGGTCATCCAATAAAAAGTAAATATTAAAGATACAGTGAAGATAAAAATACAATGCCCAGCTCAAGGGTTGTACAGTGAGGAGTAAAGATATATCAGATGGGTGATTGTCCATGTGAATCTCTGCAACCTCTAGATAGGTGAAAATTCATTACTCATAAGTATGTGAAATAATTTGCCATTTTTATAAACAATCAGTTCTTCTGGCTTGTGGGCAAGTTCATGTGGAGAAATACCCATTACTTCAGTTAAGAAGACTAATGGGCCATATTCTCTGTCATGGCTTGCCTGCACTAGTACAGTCCATAGTGAGATCATGATTGTAGCAGTGTAGAGGTATTACACTCTGCTGTAAGTGGTTCCTCTTAGTGCAGAAAATAAACAACATGAACACACCACGTGCATACTGCTCAAATTGTAGCCATCCTACATTTTCAGTCTGGGGAAGAGTGTGTGACTTCTGTATGTGTGTGGCTAGCCGTCGCGAACGACGATGCTTTTTTTATGCCTGCGCGAATGGATTTATTATGTGGAGCTCAGTGTGCGCGGAACTGGCCCCACCCCCTTTAGCCCTGGGACACTCTAGCCTTGGCCAGGGCAAGCCCGGACGAAGTTGGCAGAGCGAGACCCGCAGGACTCGAACCGGCGTCCTTCCGAGAAGGAGCACGGATCCAGGGGCGGCGGCTTTACCCACTCGGCCACAGCCGCCGGCGTGACTTCTGTATATAGACATAGCAAACATGAAGCAAAAACAACCAATCAAACCCATGCAAAATACATACCTTTAAAAATTAGCTAAATAAGCAAGGTTATGAGGGAAGAAAGATATTGCATGAGCTGTGGAACAAGAAGACCTGGTTTCATGCAAATTTACATTATTGATGATTCAGGTCTTCTCTGATAGATGACGGGCTGAGCTTACCGCTTTCTTTTAATAACAACATTTTTTCTTTTGCTTGACACCCTATTTTCATGGAGTTTGCAAGAATCTAGGGTCTCTGGGATCACTTACCTCTGTCAAATTCCACTAAGTCATCCACTCACTACCAGTGTTTTCTGGGAACAGCACATGAATAGGCGGACAGACTTGTGCTGCATCATTGAATGACCTTAAGTGCCACAGAAACCCCTGAAGCAATAAGAAAAAAAAGGATTTCTTCAATACAGTAGACATATGGAAGCAGTGGGTTTTATACTTACTTAAATTACATTTGTTCAATATTCTGCTAGTCTGCTCCTCCTTCTGTTACCAACCCCAGCCTGGGGTAGAAGATGAGCTTAAGGGTAAAGAAGCTAAAATGCTCTTAGTATAGCTGAATCCCCAGAGAGGCCCTGTGGCTTTCAGCAACCTGTATTTTCTTACAGATTCTGCAGCAGAAGCAAGGAAGGGATGACCACTGCCAAGCAGTGAGGTGTGGTGCTGATGAACAGCTTTCTCAGCAAGCCTAAGGCTGTCATACAGAGCAGGAGGGGGAAGGCGCCTAGCATTGTTTGAGGAGGAGAGAAGAAAGATAGCAATGAAAGGTTTGTTGCTTTGCCTGTGTAAGATGAGACCCCAAGCTTTCCTCCCCCACCAGCTCGGTACACTCCTGGGCGATGCATTTCATTGACCTACATACAGCAAGTTTCCCCATCCCCAGAGGATCAATTGCCATGTAGGAAAAACCCTTCCTGGAGAAAGAAGGAAACCTCTAAATGAGAAACTCCCCAGCAAAGGATGACTGTAGTCAGCTCTAGTGCTATGTGCTTTGTACATGTGGTGGGGTCATCTCTTCCAAACTCTCCTTGTTTCCAGACAGTGCCTTGACCCACAGTGACAAAGATTATCTGGTATATGTTGTCTGTAATATGACATTTCCCTCCCAGCATCTGCTGCCTTGTGTGACACAGAAGCAAGCGCCATCCAGTGAGACCTTCTCTTCTCAACCCCTCCTCAACAAATAGCTTTGGTTCCTCATTTGCTTCCGGGATGTAGAAGGAACACCATCTTCCATGTGGGAGCTGCAAGATGACGCCACTTTGTGTTCTGTCATCTGGGAGTGTTTCAGATGCTGGGATTTCTGTCCAGTGACAAATAAAAAGGAAGGGATTGACCACATGGACAGCATGACTCTATTTCTTATATGATTCAAGTGAAAAACTACATCAAAAAAGGAGGACTGAAGGGAAAGGATCAATATATAGACTGATTGAATGTAACTGTACCAGGTCTATATTTTCTTTCAAGTTTAAGTACTCTATGTGATAACTTGAATAGTGATGTTCACAGCTTTACTACTTTGCTGTCTGTTTTTCAACAAATATAACTAAATTAGGAATATTTGTCTTCAGCTGTCACCAGAACAAAAATATTTCGAATTGGTATATATTGTATATACCCAGTTGCAGATTTAAGACCTCCAAACATGAAAAAATATAATTCATCTTCAATTCGGTGAGTGCAGCGTAACTGTTAATCCTGATAAAGAACAAAAGGAAAGTTTTTGACCAAACTGATCTAAAGAAAAGAAGTTGAAAATACAAAGAAGACTTTAGTTCATGAGCTAGAACATGATGTTTTAAAAATGTCAGCCTGTTTCTAGGATGCCACAGGTACTCATTAAAAGTGATATCCAAAAGTATCATTTTCACTTGGCAACTTTTGGACTTCCCCAGCCAGTTCTCTGGCACTGATGGATCTTTCCAGAGGGTTTCAGGTTTACACAAAAACAATGTACTATACTATTTGTTTTAAAATGGGTCACAGTTTGTTTCTGGATTGAAATTCTTGATTAGGAGCTTTTGAAAAAACAGACTTAAGCTGCACATTTTAAAATTTCCAAGTTAAATATTTCACGTGCACATGTACAATAACAATAATCATGAAAGCCCACAAAAGTATACATTAAAGTGCAACCTAAAGGTCACAGTGTCATACATATTGAATATTAGGGATATCAGGAATGCTTGACTTTAACAAAAATTGGAGATCATAAACATGGAAAATGTGGAGTAAAAACTACACATTTAAATAAGGCTTTCTAACTATTCAAAATATTTAAAGTCAATGATATAGAAGTACATGCATACAATGTTAAATAATGATGGGTTAAAGAGAATTTTTAAATCAGTATCATGTTTCAATACAATTGCAATATTTATTACAGTGTAATAGGAACTATTTTAACCAGTTCTAATACTCTAGAAGCTTTTGGTAGTAAGCTCATATCACAACCCTTTTTCTTCTCATACTCACAAAGTTTTTTGCTTAAGAGAGGAAGGCATTGGAAAGTTAGAGGTATTTGATTAATTGTTTTGTAGGGGTTAGTATTGGTTCTGTATTTTATATCCCTAATTTTATTGGTTAGCATAATTACTTCACTCTTATATTGTTAATATCACTAGAAACACAACGCCAAATACTATGTGAATGCCTTGAAAAATACTCCTGGACTTAAGATGATATTTGATCCAAAAATATCTTTGCTGTGCAATTTATAAAGGTTTCAATCTTACCACACAAATGTACTGCAAGATTAATTTCTTGTATTATTCCTTGGAAGGCAGTCATGTGACTGTTCTGATATTAAGGTAAACCACAATATACTTATTTTATTCTCTTGTTCAATGCTCACACCTTTTTTCTCAGCAATTGTGCAGCTTTTAGCAATGCCTCTCAAACACTTAGTAGGTTCTGTTTGCACAGCTCTATGGTCATTAGAGTTAGAAGTTTAATATGGTAAATAAATACCTCTATATGGCCAGCTGACTGCCTTCTACATTCATGTACTGATGTATTACAGCCTGACACAGCTTTCATTTGGTATGTACATGCCTTCAACATTGCATCAGAATGTTCTTCTTAGAACCACGTTAGGACCTTCAGTGAGAACACCAAAGGGGGCCTTATTGGGGTCATGTCAGATGAAAAAACAGTTGAGTCCTGATTTGCAGGGATGTGTGAATGCACAGTAACTGGATGGAAACACAGCAACGACATTGCAGAAGGCTCTTTCCACCTAACTTTGGGGAACTTAAGTCTGGGCACATAAGACTACATAAATAACTCACCTCCCCTGTCCTACACAGCCCAAGAGAGAGGAATCATCTTCAAGAGGTGCCCATCTTTCTCTGTGGACTAATGAAGATCTATATGAATCCATAAGACCAGAGAGATGGCTTCAGCTGGCTCAGGTTAAAGGAAAGGAGTTTTCATAAATATGACAGCATGTATCCTTAGAGATTTTAGCTTATATTAAAGCAATACAGATATTTTTATAAATCAGCTGCAGCACCACTGAATATTTTAGATTAATTTTACATAGATTTTGTGGTATGTCTGCACTTTGTTGCTGCTGGAGTGACGGCAGGCTAGACATGCCTTTGGGAAACCGGATATCAGTTTATCCAGTGATTCATGCAAGGCATTTAGAGCCCTGAAGTCCTGACAATGAATGTGCTGATTATAGGCTGAGTACCGCTGGGTGTACACTGTTCAGTACTTCAGTTACTACTTGTTTTCTCATTTATAACGTTCTTTCAAAGTAATAAGAACAACTGAAAATAAAGCCATGAACAAGCCAGATACTATATGATGAAAATCCTCATATATAAGGGTCTTTCTGAAATTCTCAGGTCTCACATTTAACACAAAAAAAAAAAANCATCACTAATATTCTCTTAAATAAGTAGTATAGTTCAAACAAAATCTTGAAAGCATTGTTTCCCTTCTATGGGTACTATGTAGAAAGAAAAAGAAACTATCTGCGTTTATCTGGTGTTTATCTCAAACATGTGTGAATTACCAAAAGTAAAAGAAGGTATTTGTAGAGAACAAATATCTTTCCTTATCTACTTTTTCTTAAGGCCACTGAATCTTAACTGGCAAACAAAAATGGCTTTGTGGTTCTGTGACTTATCAGTCTTCATCAGAAACATTTATTTACAAGCTGTTTCTCAAAGTTGACTGTATTATACAGTAAATTCAAGTGTTTTACAAGCTAGGAGTTAGCACTTAAGCAAACTGATAAAACATCATTTATGTGAACAGTGGCACATCTATGCTTTTGACTCAACATCTTTACTCACCACTGGAGAATTAGTCTCAGTCTAGAGGTTTTGTTCACTACAGTACAGAGTTATTTCTGAGACTGATGAGACCAGCTCAGTGTAGCCCCAGGGGAAAATACCAGGGATCCCCTTGGTTGATCAGAGATTTATACAGAGCATACTGCAACTTCAGCCTTCCTTACTGGTCATCCTGACCTTCACCAGAATTAACAATCCCTGCTGAAAGATCGTCATCCTTGTGTGTCTACTGCTCATTTAGACTGCCTTGAAATCCATGTACTTTCCTCTCTTTGGAAAATCACTGAGGCTCCTTTACACAGGTTAGCTATGTGCAAGTTACATCTACATTATGGTGAGATATTCCTCTTGCTGTTTGTTGTGAGGTTTCTTGTGCTTTTCTTGGAAGGCACTGCTTGGCCAGTTGTTGCTAAAGGCTTGGCTGCCAGAATTAGTTTGACACACCTCTTTGTAAATATGTTCTTAGTGGTTTTCTACCATAACTGCTTCACAGTGATTCCCAAAAAAACCACAGAAGGGCTTCTGGGACTGCCAACACTCAAGAAAACTGTATGTGGAGTCTGGAAGCACCAATTCCTCTTATTCCAAGAAGGAAAGGCCAGATACATAAACATAAACAACCATTAACATAAACATAAACAATCATTAACATAACATAAACAAACATTAACACAACATAAACAACCATTAACATAAACATAAAAACCCATTAACATAACATAAACAACCATTAACATAACATAAACAACCATTAACAAACATAAACAACCATTAGCATAACATAAACAACCATTAACATAACATAAACAACCATTAACAAACATAAACAACCATTAGCATAAAATAAACAACCATTACGATAATCTAAACAACCATTAGCATATAGTAAACAACCATTAGGATAACGTAAACAACATTAGCATAATGTAAACAACCATTAAGATAATGTAAACAACCATTAAGTTAATGTAAACAACCATTAGGATAATGTAAACAACCATTTGGATAATGTAAACAACCATTAGGATAAGCTAAACAACCATAGGATAAGGTAAACAACCATTAGCATAATGTAAACAACCATTAGGATAACGCAAACAACCATTAGCATAACGTAAACAACCATTAGCCTAAATTAAAGAGCCATTAAGGTAACATAAACAACCATTTTATGTTATGTTAATGGTTGTTTATGTTTATGTTAATGCTTGGTTATGTTAATGCTTGGTTAGTTTATGTTAATGTTTTTTATGTTTATCTTATTTGTTGTTTATGTTATGTTAATGGATGTTTATGTTAATGGTTGTTTCTGTTATGTTAATGGTTGTTTATGTTTATGTTAATGGTTGTTTATGTTTATGTTAATGGTTGTTTATGTTTTGGTTTGTTTATGTTTATGTTAATGGTTGTTTATGTTATGCTAGTGGTTGTTTATGTTTATGTTAATGGTTGTTTATTTTAAGTAGACTAACTCTTTCACCTTTCTCAATCCTGTTTTTGAAAAAAAAAACCAAAACAAAAACCCAAACAACACTTCCTCACAAAGGCCATAGCTTATAAAAATCCAAAATAGGGAAAACAGAAGGAAACGATCAATTTTAAAAAGCCAAGTGTGTAGAGAGACCTGTGAGTCTTTTTTTGAAACTGTAAAATTCAGAATTTTGAAGCTGCTCTGGGAAAAGAAATACACAATCCATTTAGTACAGGTTGTAGTCTCTTTGTTCAATTCAAATCAGTTTTGAAACAGCTTTCTTAATTTTTTAAACCACCACTGAATTTGTCCCATCATCCTCGGTTAGCTGGTCCTCACAGGATTTGCTCTTTGCCTGTATTCTCCTAAAGCAAAAAGACTGACAACCCTTATTCATTCCCCATTTGCTCTCTCCCACCTCCTAATGCCACAGGCTGACAGACCATATGCTCCACTTCTGTGCTAATGACATGGGAGTTCTGCTTTTAAAAGAAAATCAAGACACCAGGTCTGGAAATATCTCCTGGGACACTAACAAGTTTACTGGAGCCTGAGAAGAGAACTGAAGGAGTTAGAACTGAACATCACCCATGTTGAAGCTGTAGAGTTAAAATAGTCCCTGGGGTAAAAGAAAATAAATATACTGTATTGTTTTCTGTATTGTATTTTCCCTTTTCACATTTGTGAATGTAACACAACTAGAGGCTTCCTCCTTGGCTGCTGAAGGAGGTAGTGAGGTGGCCCTTACAGATGCATAACTTTGCAAAACCAGGAAGAGACTCTGAATCCCCATGACACACATAGTATACAGTAAAATTTGCACTGCTGGTAGCACAACCCAACACTCCTCCCTACCACCCCCAGGAGCATGACAAAGACCAATAATTCATGTGGTGTAATACAACATGTCACATTGCTTGACAAATGCACCAGAAGGACTGACCTTCGTGAAGCACTTTGATAAATCATTCATAAACAGATTTTCTTTCACCTTTGCATGTGGATTAAAAACAGGGGAGTAAAGTGGAAAATGTAGATGTCATACCAGAAACAGCACAAATTAAAAGATGGTCACACAAAGAGCTTAAATTCCCCAGTCTGCTTTCCCAATTTATCCAGGAGCTATATGTGCATTTGAGAAGGTGTGTTTGTTTGTTGTGTTTTCCACCTCATATGTGAACAGAAATGTTTGCATCCAGCCCACTCTCTATCAGGAATTTGATGGAGGAAATAGATCGACTTTGCCTACAGGCATTCAAGCCTAAGTTCCAGACAGAGAGTAATGTAATTTCCTGTGCACTGTGGGGAGGACAAAGCAGCTCCTGTTTCCTGAAAACACAGGTCACTTGTGACTTAACTTTCAGGAAGTAACATGTTAAAGGGGGCCGTTTCTTGTACAAGGCTAAAGACTGACAGGAGATCACCTGTGAGACTGGGCTTTGAGCATGTGACAAAGGCAAAACAATGTCTGAAACTGAGCTGTGGCCAGCTCCAGCAAGGAAAGGAGACCCCAGTTTGCAAGGAGACAAGAAAGACTGAAGAAGAACCTTTGTGTACAGCACTGTGTTGTATAGATTTTTGTTTGGATGAGTGTCACAGTAGGTATGTTCATGAATTTACCTGGGAAAAGCTGTCTGGGAGATCGGCAGAGGCTGCAAGAACCTCTAGGCTGTTTGCACAGTTCCCCCTCTACGACAAGTATCAAACCAAATAAAGACCAAGTGTATGTGCAAAGGCCCCAAGTCCATGAAAAAGAAACTTTGGACCAGGTTTGCAATGCACTTACCTTGTGTGGGAGAGCAGCTGCCAAGAGTTCTCTGTCTCAACACACATCTGTAAGAGGAAGTAGCACTCATTTTCTCCCAAAAACAGACCTGAGGGAGCATCCTCATGCCTGAATTGTCTCCATCATTATTTTTCTTACCACAGCTTTCATCCTCATGGTAATGCACTGAATTTTGTCCCTCAGTATTTCACTGTGAAGCCCTGTCTTATGATTTTAAGCAAACGATTGCTTATTTGATATGCAGAGAAGCTTCTATGGTATTTCTGAGAAATGCAACCTTCAAAATAGAATCAAAAATGAATCAAAAAGGTTGAGAAGAGGCATGGGAGATGCCTTTATTCAGATGTTGAGAGTCACTCTGAATTGGGTCTGAACTGTTTCCCAAATAAGACGCATAGTGAAAATTAAATAGAAACAAAAGAAAGTGACTTCCATTAGGGAAACTGAATAGTAGGACTCTCTAGAAAAATAAGATATTTCACAAGCATTTCTCTCCATAGCTACAACAGGTGAGTGACAGTGGAAAGCAAGATAGTGAGAAAGCAGGCTTGTATCTGATAGTGGCAAGTTCTGATGCACTGTGTGGGTTATCATCCTGTTCATGAATGCAGGTACAGGAAGCTGACTCTGAAATGGTATTACTTTTTTTTGTTGTTGTTGTTGTTCCTCAGGTTTCATATTTCTCAAAATAATCTTGTGACCCAAAGAGAAAAACTGCAGAAGAACTAACTGAATACTAAGGAAACAATTTTGAAATTAAGAATTAACAATTAACATCAGTTTCGCAAACAAGAGAAAAATTTGAAGTTCAGACCAAATTTACAAAAGAGGAATAGCAGTTCAATGAAAGTACCAGGAACAAAGACCTGAAAATAGGGAGCTATCAAAGTCAGACAAGCAAAAGCATTATCCTGGCGTGCACAGTTAGCAGAACAGAGCAAAAGAGCCAGTTCAGACAACCAGGATGCTCTCAGGCTCAGAGGTAACAAGAATGGGGAAGAAAGGGCAGTAGAGCTGAAAATACCTTAATGACTCACACGGATTTGAAAGTACATGATTACATAAAAAGAGGAGAGGAAATGGCCTCAAGTTGTGCCAGGGGATGATTAGATTAGGTATTATGAAAAGTTTCTTCATGGCAAGGATTGTCAAGCAAGTGGTAGAGTCACCATTTCTGAAAGTGTTCAAAAAAAATTTGGATATGGCAATTGAGGACATAGTTTACTGGTGTACATGGTGGTGGTGCTGAGTTGACAGCTGGACTTGCTAACGTTGGAGGTTTTTTCCAACTTTAAAAATTCTATGATTCTGTAAAAAAAATGCATCTGTTTTTACAGCTGAAAGGGGAGTCATTCATCCGTCTCAGATCAGTAATGTACTATGAGGGATAAATACAGTGGATTCATTCAGTTCCAGGGAAAAAAAAATCTCTTGATCTGTAGTTTCACAAGCATTGGACCTACTGAAATGCCATTTCCTAGAGAGTTCTGTCTTCTTGGTCCACTCAAACTTTAATCAAATTTCACTAAATGGAATTTTAATTGAACTACCCTAATGTTTAATCCATGTTAAGAAAGTTACAAATGTGCTGGCTTTCAGCCAGTATATACATATTACTGAATTTCCCAAACCCCACCCATCAGAGCAGATACTTCTTAAGGTGTGCAGAGACAAAGACTTGTTTCCAACATATAAGCATTTTGATGTTAACCTCTCCTGTTCATTCACTGTGCAATAAGGGGCCAATTAATATTGAAGCTTTTCCTGAAATTGAAGGTCTTTAGCAGAGATATCCTAATAAAGTTTCTTTCTTTTACCTGGCTAATTTCTCTAGCTTTACAGAAACTTACTTAAACTTGAGACCTCCAGCCATCTGACCAGTTTGATTGAAGTTGGCCAAAGGTCCAGAAAATGTTTGGTGGAACAGACAGATATTTATACTAGGGAACATATTATAATCATATAACACATATTGCATAAATAAGAGGTAATTATTTTCTGCTAACTCCTCATGGAAAAGGTTGGAGTAGTTTTTCTGACCAGGAACATTTCTTTCCTGGACACATTCACAGGGCTTTGGCAAGTGTACTTAGTACAGAGCACATGCCTGTGTGTACTCACTGCTACTTCTGGAAAAGTTTCTGCAGACATGGGTTGGCTTGTGTTCAACAAGGCCAGAAAACACAATCAATTTTTGAGTGTTCACAGGGTCAAACATTGGCATAGCTGACATATCACTTCAGAGGGAGTAAAAACAAAAAAGTGAAAGTATTTGTAGGAATAAACCTCTGCAGCTTACAAATGAAGTGTGTATAATTTTGTGGTGATTTCCACAACTTCTGGACTACAGCCCTCTAGTTTTAATTAGCATTTCCTTACTGCTTAATTCAAAGCCAATAAAATGGTCTCTATTCTCTATGATTTCCGTTCACGTCTTTCAAAATAAACATTCATTGACCTTCATTGTTGCTAACAAGGTTCTATGCCATCCCTTCCCTGAAACTTACTTCTTGCAAATAGGAAGTCTTTATGTCTGGAACAATTCTAATTCGGTTTACACTGGGATGTCTCTGGGGTCAGTTTATCACTCACAGCTGATAACAATTGAAAGGTATGCCATGGATGACTCATCTAACTTAATGTGCTACCACCCCCTCTGGACATTTTGCCCAGGATATATCAGATAGTGCATCTTCTACCAGTCATGGCTAATGACTTCTTTTCAATGCACTATTAAGCAGTTTGTGATTCATGCAGAGCCATTATATCCTTGAAGGATTTCCCACCACTACCAGACTATAAATTCACCAGTGTGACCATGCTATTTGGGGAAGTTTTCCTCTTTATGGATTTGCCAGGGCATTCTTCTGTGACTTCGCTTGTACATCTGTGCATATATAACTACATGGATCTATTAGATATGATGTGGTATAATGTGATATGATTAGTATAATCTCAAATGTGCCTGGTCCTAACTTCACGAGATTGTCCCCTTGCCATATGTCCTTGTATCCTGGTACAATTCTGGGCAGGGCACATCATTATGGTGTTTATGCCCCAGATCTTAATGCGTAGTTTTGTACATAAATATCTGATGATTTCTTATCTTGCTCTTTTTCATGTTCCATAAAGTTTCTAAAGTGCTGATGGTAAGGCATGGCTGAGATATCCCAGAGGAATAATATATCACAGAATCATAAATAATTTGGATTGGAAGAGACCCTGAAGATCACCTAGTTCCAGCCCCCAGCCAGAGTTCCATCCAACCTGGCCTTGAACATTTCCAGGGGCAGGGCATCCACAGCTTTCCTGGGCAGCATGTTCCACTGCCTGACCACTGTCTGAGTAAAGAATTTCTTCCTAACAGGTAACATAAACCTGCCTTCTTTACTTTTGCAATTATTGCTCTTTGTCCTACCACTATTTGCTTGTATAAAAAGTCCCTCTCCAGCTGTCCTGTAGGCTCCCTTTATGAACTAGAAGGCTGCTCTCAGGTCTCCATGAAACCTTCTCCAGGTCGAACAGCCTCATCTCTCTGTCTGCACAGGAGAGCTGTTCCAGCCCTGTGATCAACTTAGTGGCTCTCCTCTGGACTCGTTCCAACAGGTCCATGTCTTTCTTTTGCTAAGGACCCTGGACCTGGACACAGCACTCCAGACAGGGTCTCAGAAGGGCAGAGAACAGGGGGTGAATCACCTAGCTTCTGAAGTAGTTATGAAAGGTTGCTATCAGAGAAAACTCTCTATACAGGATCTCAGTTAATGAAGCAAAACTGTAGTCATACTAGTGGCAAAAGTCACCTCAGTAACAGCTGAGTAACAGGTGTTAAACTGATGGGCCTCAATCTTCAAAAAAACCCACAAAGGAAACAAACGAATAAGAGTAACACAGTGCTTTCTGATTTGCCTGCATGTCAAACAGGATTGAGGCAGGCTTATCCTGAGCCCTGGTGCTCCACCAATGGCTTTCAGCACCGCCTGGAGCTCCTGCTGCCACCACAAAACATTGATAGTTACCAAGTAGCAAAACCTCACTGTATGCACATCAGTGCTATCAAAAGTTTTTCTTGTTTAAACTGAAACAGAAGAAAGGGATACATCTCCTTCCTACACGGGCACTTTGTTAACAGCCCTGTTAGTAAAAGATTAGAATCCAAAGGAGAGCAACAAAAGGAGAATCAAACTTTGAAGTAAACTACATGGCATTTTCCCAGGGGTGTTTCCACCCTTGGAAAAGGGGAACTTAAGTCCTAATACTATGTCTCACAATACGTATCAAATTTTCCATTACTTTGTGATAGTGATGTGTGACAACAGTTTCACAGAGGGAAGGGTTTGGTCATGTTGTGGTACTATCTAATGTAATTTATGACCTACAGTTTCTGGATTATGTAGACAAGAAAAACATTGCCTCCACTTCTGGATTTGGGGATTTTTCTCAAATTTTATATAAATCACTGAGGTTTCTGGTCAGAAAACTTATAAACTAGCATGTACATCTATAATCTTAAAACTGAAGTTTCTAAATTGCTTTTTTTCCCCCTTTTCATTTTTTGACTTCTAAAAATACCAAAATACAAAAGTCCTAAGGACCTTCAAATGGAAAAAGAACTTTCTGATACCAAGTCGTTAGAAAATAGATCCCTACAAGCAGATGAGCCCCACCTTGCAGCAAATTGAACAAATAAAAGGTAATTTATCTTTAGGTGCAATAAGCATCATACACAAGTTTGCCAAAGGCTGGATAATTCCATAAAGCTGTTCAAAAAGAAAGCAGAATTGATTAGAAATGAAAGGTCTCACAACACCACCCTGAGTACTCAGTTCTTAATCAGGTTATCAGGCAGCAGGTTATCAGGGCTTTTCTTAATTGATATAGTCTTTTATCAAATGAGGGTGTTATCTCATTGGTGAGGTCATAAAATATGAGTCACACAGAGTCAATAGGATATCTAGCATAAAGGTGATGCTATGCATTATAGAGGCTAAAGATAGTGCAGGTATTGTAGGTGCTGTTTACTTAAAGGCTACTGGTGAGTATTGTGGCTCTCCTCAACCTTCGGAAACAGCTGGTTTAACCTCATTTTAAGCTATGTCTACTGTTCCAAATAATTCTGCCTATCATGATTTGATATTGTTGCCTTGGCAATGCTGTGTGGCATTTTGAACCCAGGGTCTAATTTCTCATTTTCAATTGCCACATAGCTGAGATTTGATTTTGCTAAGCGGCATGAATTCACTGAACACTGAGGCTTTTGTGTTAAACTGGCAATGAATTTATATTAACTAAAGAAAAATTAACATTTTGAATTAAGTATTTTGCAGTTCAACCAAAATTTCATCTTAAGAATAGCTGCCATTCAGGACTGTATTTCTTGTCTTGGAGATATCTGTGATGACTCCAGGTTTCATACCTGAATTCTTGTATGACTTTTGGTAAGCCTTTGGCTTTGATCTCCTTTCACTCATAGGTACCTAACTGTTAGGTGTTGTACTCCTGCATGAGAACCAGTGCCTTCTTATCTTTTATTTTTTCCCCCCATAAGGTGAGAGAAAATGGGTCCATAAACAAAAGGAAGACATTCAGCAAACTCTTAGGAGAAACCCAGTCATAAAAATGTACTTTCATACTACTGCAATCATCTTGTTGCTAATACTTTACATCAGACCTGGTCAAATATCAGCATGGAAATAATTTTCTTTCTGAAATTATTTCTTAAATCAAACCAAAATGTTTTAAGTTGATTAAAGCACCTTATGCACATACTAAAAATATTTTGTTTCAGTTTCAAGTCCCTAATAATGCTTTTAAACATAAAATTACTCTAATGTAGAAGGCAGAAAGGGTGATTTCCTTATAGAAAGAATATCTAAATTTGGAAGGGACCTGTAAGGATCATCAAGTCCAACTTGTCAGTGTCTAATGCATTGGTGGTGGTAGTTAGATGCTCATCTTTCAGGAATGAATTTCAACCTGCAGGGCAGAAGTGCCCAACTTGTTGTTGTGTGCTGGGTTTCATTGTACAGCATCCCAAGCACACAGAGCACTCAGTGACTCAGCTTCACTGTCCCCATCAGCAGCAGCTGGGTTACCAAGCACCCTGAGACTATGACTTCTCCCACCTTTCTCCCCACTGAATTACTTAGCATTATAGTCTGGTCAGCCTCATCAAGTGCAATGTTTTGTCTTATGACACCAGAAATGGTGTTCAACATTATGTCCGATGGATAAATAACTTCATTCTGTCAGAAGCAACAAAGGAGCAACAGTAGCAGGGAAATGCTTCCAAGCAGCATTGCAACCAGAATAACCAGAGGAACAGAAAGTATCTGCTCTGAAAGCTGACACGGAAAATTAATAAGGTTTAAAGATTAAACAAATTATGTCCATTATAAATTTGCAAGAAAAAAATCCTTCCAGTATACCCTACAAAATGATATGAAGCTTTAGCTTCAGATAAGGTGAAAAAAAGCAAAAGTCAATCCCAACACTCTGCTAAAGCCAACATGCTGCAAAAGAAGCATTCACAGTTAACATAGGTGTCTCAGATCTACTATAATTGTATTATCAGAGAATCTGAATGGTCTTAGGGGAACGAGAAACCCTAAGCAAAGACCTTCCTGACACTGACTTTGAACAGCTTAAGGTTATGCTGAACAAATTTCTACCCTCCAAGGCAGGAAAAAATCCAACTATCACCTTACTGTTAGACTCATCCTGTGCACGGTGCTCTCGAGAGATCAGGTGGTAGAGCACTACATAAATGAGTATTAACATTATTGATTGAAAAGATTGTGTGCAATTAAAAAAAGGGGGATCACTCAGCTAAGAAGCTGAAAGTTTAATTTGAATATTGTTTCCTAGATTTGAAAGCTCTACTGTTCTTACAAAGGCACTTCAGCAAAGCTGGAGATCAATTCTGTGTTTCATTATGTAAATAAATAATAAATAATAATAAACATAAATTTTGAAGAAGATTAATTTACTTAGTTGGGGTATATGAGAAAATAATACAGAGCATGTTTTCCAAATAAGAATTGGATAATCAATGGTTACACAGGTTTATCTTGGTAATGAAAGGCAAATCCTGAATACCTTAGAGAATTAATACTGAAATGTGAAGTCTTATTTCTACCAACACTGAGACAACTCTGAGCCTTAACTCCATTGACAGCAATTCATCATCTCCAAACTCCTGTGTAGTACCATTCAACTTGTGCTGTTTGAACTGTTCAGTGGGTTCTTACCAGGACAGCTACCATCAAATCACAACATTGCTAACAGCTTTCCGGAAAGGCAGCTCCTTATAAAGCCATGTAGAATGACCTAATTTCCAGGTTTCCAAGGAGGTAAATGCAGCTAGGCTTTTTAGATAAGTTTCTCAAGCTGTATGCACAAGATTACACCGAGAGAGGTACTCAACCCACAGTTGGTTATGCCAGCATCTTCATGCCAGTGGGAAACAATAGGCCTATTTTTGGAGAATATTAGGCAAATTTTAAGCTCATTGTCTGACTGGAAGCCTGTGTTAATAACCTTTGCAGTTATAAATAATACAGGTAATACCAAGGTAAGACAAGAGCAAACAACCAGTTTAATCTCTCTTTCATCTCCTTATTCCACAGGCTTGAATCCTTCTCCCACCACCAATGGGACAAAGTGAGCCCTTGCTGAAGGCTTCAGCAGTGACATGGCCGGCTTGGCTGTAGCCATCACCAGATTCTAAGTTTGCTGACTTTTCCCAACTGGCCCACTCTGTGAATAGTCACAAAACTCAGATTCAGGGTGACAACACAGACACCTGGGGTGGAAGACCATTCCCTTTGAAGTCAATGGAAGGAATCAAGTTCCTCCTGGGGAACATTTACAGCATGGAGTCCTGCTATTCTTTCCTAGCAGTGGAAGAGGTGGGAGACAGCTACAAGAACACAGGCACTCAATGTCCTTCACAAGTATCTGGCATTGTCTATGGTTGCAGAGGTAGAAGGGCACAAATTCTCTGTTCATGACTTTCAGGTATCCCAGGGGACTTAAAAAGGCACAAAGCTTTTTCACTGGCAGTGTGTTAAGGCAACTAATTCCTACTTCTGGGGTCTAAAGAAGAATGTCCAAAATCAGACTGTGCCTGGGAGTCCTCAGTGTTTCCAGGTGCAAGAAGGTAACAAAGGATGAGGAACATCTCTTCAGTGACACTGTGAGTTCATGATAGTGAGTCTGAGATGAGAATCACTCATGTCTCATGAGTGAGACATCTTTTCATGAAACAGTGACTTTCCACAGGCTTTGAAATCCTCTTTGACTTGGGCAGGTACGTCAATGGCTCACACTTGCTGAATTTTAATTCTCATCACCAGTACAAACCCACTCCTTGTACAGTCTGTGAAACTCCTTCTGTATCCCCCAAGAGCACTGCAATAGTATGCATGGTCTATTAGAATTACCCCATGAAAACATAAATGAATTGTATCTACATCAACAGAGCTTGCAAAATGAAAGTATAATCATTCACAAAAAGCAAGGTGACAAGCAATGCCTTTTACCTTCTCTTGTATCAATAAAGTAATAAAAGTCAGTGTTTCATTCTTTGATAAGTGGCAAATGGAAAAATCAATTAAGACACAGCCCCACATGTAATTAGCTTTAAAATAATCGGTGGAAAAGAGATGAAAAACTTTTTATAGTAGAATCGAGGTAACAGAAATATTTTAATATTTTAGTAGAAAACTGGAATATCTCTGTTTTCAGACAAGAACAGCCTCCTTTCAGTTTTTGATCTGTAGGGCTGCTGCCTAAGAGGTGAGGGTTTTGAGTCATCATTCACAAGCCTCTGCAATACTGGCAGCTGTGGAGGTCAGGTCCCAGCTATGGGACATCTCCAGCCTGCCCACCAGCTGTGGCAGCCCTCATTAGTATGGTCATACAGATGAGGTGAATTGACTCCAGCATTGCCATGATGCCTTTATCGAGGCACTTGTTTGTACATTTAGCATTGGGTGGTGTGGCTATCACTGACTTCCTGCACAGCTGCTCCTCGTCTCTTCAAGGGAATGGAGCCAAATAGGAACAACCATGAATATGGACCGTGCCAACAGGATGCAGGTGACCCACCTCTGTGGACACTTATTTATTTCTGCAGAGAACTGATGTATAGTAAGTGTTACCATAGAGGAATATTGGCTTGCCATTGGCCACGAGTGCAGACAAGCTGATCAATCAACTCTATGGGCTCTGAGTGCTGACAACAGCCATTCAGGATTGAATCTTGTAGTCTCCCAAAAGGTTTCCACCTCCCTCCTAACCCTGAGTGATGAGGGCTTTCTGTTGGTGGGCATGACCAAGTCTATCACCATAAAGATTCTTCCTGATTGCTTGGCTAGAGTCCCTAGAGGCACTGTGAAGGTAAAAGCTATGCTAATTATGACAAAACAAGAATAAGTAAGAACCTTATTATTGACTTTGCCAAGTCAATACTTGAACAAGTTGAGTCAGTATTTCAGAGAGTTGACCTTATGCATTTGGTTAAAAAAAACTATATAAAAAAGAAGACTCATGAAAACTTTTGTCTTCTTTTTGTCACCACAGTTGTCTAGTTCCTGTAAAACATTTTATATGTTGTCAGGAATACAGACTTAAAACCAAATCAAGCTTTGATTTGGGACACAAGGAAAACATCTGGAAAATGCTAACAATTCTGTTCAGTATGTAGTGGGTTCAATTCCTTGTCTATCACTTGATTCTGTGAAAGGTACCATGTAACTTACTTCCACTGCCATGATTTCCCCAAGCAAGGATGATGTGTCTGAGTATAGAGTATTATTGCTGATATTCCCCTACGAACTATCAGGAAGAGGCTGAATGGACACATGTAAAATAGTCTGAGCTTCATCCTTCATTCACTGTATCATTTGCTTGGTCAGACTATGCAGCAAGAGACAGACAGTGTGGGTAATGAAATCTTGTAAGGAGCAATAGGAAGCAGAGGGAGGGTTTCAGTGGAGAGAAAACAGAGGTTGTTTTTTTTAATCAATTCATTATCCAGGAATATCAAATAAATATAATAATTAACCCAAAGATTTGTTGAGTTGGAACATCACTCAGACTTGTATTTCAGCACCAGTACAAGAAGACAGATTATCTGACCCAGTAACTTTGGATGGGTTCCTATTTCTCTGGTTATTAACTGAGAGCTGCTAAATCAGTAAATTGTTAGCATATCTGGATCTGAACTCAACAAGCTTGACTTGCTCATCCAGTTACTGTTGCACATGCTTTGACATCAACTTTAGAAAGAAGGAGGATTTGAACCAGGAACTCCTATAAACAATTTTTCTTTGGAATCAGATTAGCAAGTCAGAAATGCCAGGTGATAAGAGAAGACTTTCCTTCACAAGACTTCCTTTAGCAGTCCTGAGTCAATGGCCTCAGAAGGACACTAGACTTCATATCCAGCCAAACAGGTAGAAAAGTTAATTCACTGTCATCATTACAGTTAAAATTTTAGCTTTTCTTCAGCAAGATATGGAATATGATCAGAAATGTATTAAAATCATACATACCTTCCCTATTTTGAAAAGGAAAATAAAAAGCTATAATGTGTTTGGAGGAAATGTTCACCCAAAATCTGGATGAAAAAAAATGGAAGGAAAACAGGTGAGGAAATCAACCTGTGATATCTTTGCTCGCTGGTTTTGACATTAAGGTCCTTTGCAGGCCGAAAGTGAGCCTTCCAAGCAAGCAGATGGAGAGCTTGTCCTTTTGGCTGAAGGGAAGGGATAGAGGGAGAGAGATATTTCTTTACTGGATCTGACTGCTTGCTAGAAAGACCTTTTTAACATAATTATCATGGCATAAAGTTCCTGACCCGTTTTTCTAGTAGAATCTTTGTATTGATAGGAATCTACCAACAAGGTCCATGCTTTGAGATGTGGTATGCTGATTGCATAGCTGCGCATTGGCATCACACCTCCAAAATATACTCCTTGAAGAGTCAAATACACTAAAGCCTGCGGTTCCTTATCAAGCAGGCATGCAAGATGGAGCGAGGAAGGAGTAGTTGGTGAACATGTAGGTGGGCAGGTTTTTTTCTGAAAATAACACAAGAATTTCCCCCTTCTTTTCCTCTGTTGAACTACAATGACATTGACCATCTCAGATTCAACCTCTTTTTTGGGGATGGAGTTCTAGAACGAAAAGTCACATTGAAAGCTGGATGATATTATAAGCAACTTAGGAACCTGCAAGTATCCAAGCTGCTCCCAACTGAACAGGAAGCAATTAAACCTAAGAATTTGTATACGCATGTCTGTATCTAAGACCTTTACCCAAAAAATTTACAGTAAAATATCTTCAGACCACTGCCATTACAAAAATATTACTGCTACATTTTTGAACTTCTGTATATAACAAAAATAAAATAATAGTAATTCCAAAATATTATATGTCTACTATAGGTATCACATCAAAACCTCTAGCATGTATAAAACCATATGGGTTATTCTCCAAAAAGCAGATTACAGATAGATCAGTGTAAACCAGAGTGCATGTGAAAACCTAACAAAACCTCTCACACCTGTCCTGTAGCAGCCTAGACAAAATGGAATCTGAGGAGATGAAAAACTCAGAATGTGAAATGGACTTAACTGGGTGTCTGAAAGCCAGCACAAGTTCCTTGGTTCTCCTCTATTAACAGTGGTGAGAGGCACCCCTGGACATCATTCAGCCCACCTAAAATCTGACAGGAGCACGTACTGTAGCTCCACCTGAAGTTACACCATTCTGTAGCAAAACACCATTAAAGCAGCACTCAGAAGCAGCTTCAGACACCTGACCCAAGAAGATCAGTGTCGCTTCTTTCACTTGATCAATTTTATCAAAAGAAGAAAGCACATTATACTGCAGAAGAAATGGAGCTAAACTCTGTACATCAGGATTTTCATGCACAGGCTCCAGTTAGGGCTATGATCTGTCATTACTGTGGTGGGTCGTTACCCACAGGTATGATGTTGCTTCTGTCAATATTTGTTCAAGTCTGCAAATAAGTGGATTACTTGAATGTGTATGTCTCTGCAATGGTTTGCCTGTTAAAGCTGTTGTTATCAGATCACAGAGGGCGTAACACAAATTTGACCACAGTAATTTCAAAGAGCTAAGCTTCTTTCTCACCCTGGCATTTTGTCACAGGCTTCACAGCAGTATCATCTCCAGGGCAGAGACCAGATCAAGAGACATAAAATAATTGTGGACGAGGCAAAAATTCTACTTCTCTAACTTTCCTAGATTTAATATGCAGTAACATAGTCAAAAGATTTCTCAACTGGGTAAATTTTAAAGATAAAAATGTCTTTTTTAGCAAATGAGATTACACTTTAAAAAAAAAACACAACTCTAAAGGAAATTAAAAGCAAAAACTCAAGAGAAATTAATTCTTTTTTTACATTCTCATTTTCACAAACATCTAAAAGGTTGGGGAGAAGAATGTCCTGAAGATGTTAATTTGACACCCACTACATATCTTTACTACATATCTGGGGAAAAGGTGGATTTCCACTTGCCTTAAAATTTTCTTACAGCAGTGATTCCAACATTACACGGGAAAAAAAGATAAAGTGACACAGAGATTAAGAAAGGATTACACATTTTTCTATCATACCTGAAAAATAACTCATAGCACCTACCTTATTAAGCTGCCATGGAAGCTGAGACAGTGTTCAATCACTAAATCAGGATGTTCCACTCAGTGGGAGAGTTTGGATTCCTTGAGGTTCCTGGTTCAGCATTTAGCTCAGACAGAAAACAGTGAGGTCTCCTAACTTCAAAAGTTTTTGCATTCTTGTATTAGTGCAGGAATAGCATATTCCACTCATGGGGAGGGAAACTTTAGTTGGACTTGGCTGTGAATATTTATTCTTTTGAACCTATAAAGGGAACTTTCAGTGATGCTCTCACTCTAAATGCTTCCTTGAGCAACACCTGCTCTGACTCAGAAGTAAAGCCAAGGAATTTGACTATTACAAGGCACATGAAATGAGCAGCAGGTTAAGACATTTAAGTTCTAAGTGGGTGATGAAGTCCATTTCTAATGCTACATATTAGTACAGTTAGAGGTACCAGCAGTGGGCATTAAAAGAGCACTTTCATGTACCTGCACCAAATTATGATAGCACTGAACATTAAAAAAAACCAAAACCAAACTCAAACAACTACGTACTTCCAAAAAAAATTAGGTCTAAGAGTAGGAGGAATGAGGGATTTTGAAAGTCTATAAAAGAAAAATAATCATAATTGTAACTGTTATCTTTACTCCTGCACATTATTTTTATATATTTGCTTTTAGTATTTTTCTGCTTCCTGTTAATGTGAAAATAATGTCTTTCACAAGCCACTTCCATTAGTTTTGTTCCCAAAGGAATTTATTTCAAATTAAACTGCATTACTTCTACTTTTACCCTTTTTCTTTCCTCTGTGTGTATTTTAACTTTAAAAATTATTAATTTATTGTTCTAATTTATTTTAAAATGGTCAACTTTCTGCTTAATATTTTCTCAGGTAATGCCAACTATTTCCCCCCTCTTTTTCATAAGGCCCTCCTTCTTTTTAAGAGCTTCTTACTTGATTTTTTCTGATATACACATACCTATCTCAAGCCCTTTATTATAACATTTATGGATTTCATATAAGTGTACTCTACTTTATTTATATCACTTTTGAGTTCTCTTTAAAGGAAGGTACTGCTCCCTTTACTTTTCCACACACTGATAAGATTTTTATTGGCTGGATAGAGAATATGAGCTCTACTGGTACACACTAGTCTGTCAAAGGGAAGAGTAAATGAGTTTGCTTTTGTTTTATTAGATGTTAAAAAAGGTTTACCAGTTTCTGAAAAATAGTTGACACTTTTTTCCTCTCAACTATACTCCATTATAATTACCTCTGAAGTGTCTGTGCTGCTATGGGTTCATATCTCTTCTAGTTTTGGCCTAAATTCTGACATGCAAATGGTCAAACAATCAGCTTATCCCCATAAATCAGGTGAAAAAAACATAGCAGGTAGGCAGCATAACTTCTGTCTCTTTAGAGATATTTTAGCACATCAGTAAAAACAATTATTCAGTGGAGGGCTTATATGCTTCAAGATTTTCTTCTGCTTTCTCCTGTCCCATTACTGGTGATGCAGCTATCCCTCCTCACTGGGTGCACACAAAAAGTCCAAACAGTAGGCCCAGATGGGGAGCTATTATGGGTGAGCTCCACAACCTCCAGAGCAGCAAGAACCTCTCACCAGATGCTATGTCAGGTAATAGGCTGAACTGTTGCTTCTGCTCCTCTGCACAGCAGGCACAGAAATACAGCACAACCCCTCCATCCTTGGGAAGGTGAAACTGGTTTATTCAATAGCATTGGGCTTTGGATCTGAATTTTAGGAGGAGCTGCTGTCTAGGAGACTCTAATTTTGAGAAATGCAACTATTAACTAGGGACTTCAGGAATAAACTGCAGGGTGTTACATCTGTTAAGGTATTTTTTTTTTCCTTGGAGCAGTACTTGAGGAGAGGTGACTACTGCAGATTCCAAAGGGGTAAACTTACAGAATCTCGGCTTCCCCCCACAAACCTACATATGATCCACCACTCATCTGCACATGCACAGAACTAATAGCAAAATAAAGACCCATGCTGACATGGAAGAGGGATTCTTATTTAATCCTAGAACTGATGGAATGCTATTTCAGGAAGCCACCGAGCAGAACAAGGATTCCCTACAGTTAATTGGTGATCTCTGGCTGTATCTCTGTATACAGCTGGAGATGAGTTATTTCTTTATGAGCCGTTCCTGTCATTATCAAGACCATTTTCCTCTCTGAACGCTTCTTTCTGTTGACATGGCTGTCGAAGTAGTAATATATGGTGATTGTCAGTGATTGAAAGTCTCTGTCATCATCACCATGATGCAGTGAATATGTCTTGAAGGAGGTCCTCACAGACCTCCTCATGCCCTTAAGAGCTGTATCTACAAATGGTACATCTTGTGTAGCTCAGTTCTGTCCCAACAGAGATATAAAAATGGAGGAACATTAGCTGTGGGTGACTGACTGAACACAAACAACTGGAGGGTAAAGAGGTTTAAAATGCAGCTCATTTCCCTCATTGACCTAGTCCCAGCCTTAACTGTAACATCTTGAAGGTAAATGTTCAGAGGGGGTAGACGTTTTTCCTGCAGGGTATTTTCATTTTGCACACGGTTTCATGCATTTCTCCTTTTATGATTGTCTTATGCAATGCTGTGAGCCTAGCAGAACGGGCTGTGGCAGGGTGTTTTGGCATTCCAGTCTTGCACTTGGTCCTTCCAATTGAAGGAACGCTTCCAAGAGAACAGGTGTGTAATGGCAGAACAGATCAGCTGATATCACACACACCTCCACTTCATTGGAACTGGATAAATATCTGTAATAATTCTTTGCTAATATTTACTGAAAGAGTTGCACTTTGTGCATCTTGTACTATATCCTGCTTCCACACTTTCTAGTTTTTTCCCTGTACACTATTATTTGTGCACCATCCACAGCCTGTTTTGCTGTCTGGTGTTTTGTTCTTTGGTTGCAAGACCATTGTGGTAGAGGGAAATATTTTGCCCCGTAATTACACACCTAGCAGAGCAGAGGTTTGGCCTCAGAGTGAGATATATATGTATATGTATATATAAATATCTATAAGAAGGACAGCTGTTCAGTTTCATTTTATATGTTCATGATTTCATGCTACCTTCCACATTGGCTTTCTCAAGACTGGCCTTAGGTCACTCAGCTCCTGCATTTTCTTAGGTCATTGTCTCTGGGCCATTTTCCTTCAGTTCCCAACACTTGGTTTTTACTAGGCATGTGGTCTGAGACATGTGAATCACCAAAGTACAGGCCAGAGAACCCTATTTTAACATCTCTTTTCAAGGTTAGCTCAGTGGCTGTGTGCTCCTCTCTTACAGTACATCATAGACCGGAAGCATAATTAAATCAAGAGAGCTACATTTAAGTAAGTAGAAGAGGGTTGGTTTACAGCACCCAAGAGTTTATCTCTATTAATTTTTGGTAACATTATAGAAATTTTCTGATCAGGTGCATCCAAACAATGGCTTCCTAAGACCTTAGATGCAAATATTTATTTAATTTAATGTCAAATTTTGAGGGGTTTAGGGACAATTTGTACCAGAAGAGCATCAGAAAACTGCAGGACTGTCAGGAGTGTATGAATAATGTATGCTATTCTCCTTAGCTTAAATTTAATTTTCATGGATAGACAACAAAGAATATATATCCTGCTAGAATTGATTCTTTAACTTCAGTATTTAGAGAGCTGAAGTGTGAGACTAAAGTATAGCACAACATTCATTCTGAAACCTCATTTAAGGGACCAATGTGATCTCCTTCTTGAGAACATCACATATTAGAAATACAGATCTTTTACAGCTAGATGTTCACATACACTGAATTTGGGAAAAAAGAAAGAATTCATGTCCATTCTAAAACATTATATCTGGTTTAATTAAACATTGCCTATACACTCATACAATGAACATTCCCCTCTACAGAGTGGGCTGAATGCAAACCTTATGCTATGTGCTTATAAATCAAAGTCAATAGATTTATTATTAAAAAAAAAAAAAAATCAAGCTGGCTAACAGCTACTCCACCAGGTTTAACTCACAAGTTAAACTGAACTTTACCTCAAATCCTAGTTCAACTTACCTGGTAGTTTTTTCCTTGAAAAGAGGCTTTTTCAGACTTCTCAAAGGACTCACCTAAGTTATAAATACCTTTATCTTATTTTTAAGTCTTACATTACTATACAATTGAAAAACAGATTAAATATTGGCAACAGGATTTCCTCTAAGTTGCTCTCTGTAAAAAGTCAGCAACGACTTCAGAGGAGGCAGCTTTGTAAAGGTCTATTGTCTTGCTGGCTGAAGTGTTAGTGCAGTGGTCAGACACCTCTGGAAGTCTGGTTATCAAAAGGGATATTAAATGAGATCAGCAAATGTCCCAGGAAACAATTTCACAAAGAGGCCAGAGGGTCTGAGCTGACAGAAAAAGTCAGTATTAGCTGGTCCAGAACACTGCCTCCCTTGCTTTAGCTAGTTATGGGTCCATAATCAAACAGGTGAAATCAGAAACCTTAAGAGTTCTGAAAAAAAACTACTTCCATTCTACCGTTCATATGAAAAATTGCATTTCTATGAAATGCATTTCTATGCCTTTGTATGAAAACAGCATTTATATAAACTTTCTGTATTCCCTTCATCTTATTTGAGATCAAGATGGGTTTTTTCCTCCTCCAGCAAGAGATTTACATGGCTGATGTACCTTCAGGCAGACTTTCTTGTTGCCTGGGTGATTAGAGCTCCCCTTCCAATATTTTGCACTACTGGTTGCTACACAAAGCAGGGGACAAACACTAAGTACTCCAGCATCTATGTTCTTAACTGAGTGCAGAGATGTAGCACTTTCAGGCAATTTGCCTTTTGACTTGGAAATCTCTGCTGGGCTCCTCTGCTTCCTTGTGTTGGATCTTGAACTGGAGAATCCTGGTTTTCTCTCAAACAGCATTAAACGTGACTCCTATATAATCCCAAGATGGCATTATAGTGTGAAAACCACCACTTTCACCCATTTTCCCAATGTAAGAATCACATTAGAAATATAATCTAAAATTGTTTCTATTATAGGTGTTGCTTTCTGTACTTACCAAAAGACACTTTCCAGCTGGCACCTTGAGCAAATACAGAAAAACAAACGAACAGTTGGACTCAAAGATCTCAGAGGTCTTTTCCAACCTAATTGATTCTGTGATTCTGTGAAATAGAAGTAGAGAAATGTTCTATAACTCTCAAAGATGGCAGATACAAACAAGTCATCTGGAAACTGTTTATTGAAACACATAATTGTCAGATAAGTACCTCTAAGCACAACCATTGATCAGTAAGTTCATGCAGATGCAGAATTTCCTCTTTGGCTGGTATTCGCAGATGAAATTAATTATTATGAGAAGGGCCAAAATCTTCCTCCTTCATTTTCTAACTCAACTGACTAGAAAAATGGCCTTTTCCCCCTTTGTGCCTTACACAGTCGGTTTCATCCAAACTTCCCAATTCTAACTGCCTCAGCATCATCACTCCATTCTCACATGGGCTTTGCTCCTGGAATCCCTACTTCACTACTTGCCAGTACACAAATGGAGCTAACGGAGTCTCTGTCTTTCCCCAGTTGCAGAGAGTCTTGTTGCCTCATCTCTGCCAAAAAGGTGGGAAATGAGGTTGGAACGAGGCCTTATTTGGACAGAATTTCACTGGGACAGCACCTGAGTATTTTTAGAATTCAAAGTACTACTTTTCCAAGCAATGAAAGTGTATGATCTTGTCAACAGGATGTTGCACATTGCAGGTATCTATGTTATCAAACAGCCAAGTAAACAATCACAAGTCACGGGATAATTGCACAGATGTTTAACATAATTAATTACAAGGACTATAGGGTCAATGTATTTCATTACTTCAATCAAATGTTCTACTAAAGATAAAGACAAAATACAGTTCAGAATCTGGATTTTAATCCAATCACAGTGTTTTGGGTCAAAACAGAGTTACACTTCCTGACTGAAATGTGTTGATCTGAGTGAATGCAATCATGGAAGGAACCTGGGGCATGCACAGTGGCAAGGCAGATTTCTGAGGACTCTGCTTATTTCTCGCTGTTGCTGCACCACAGCTATCAACCAGAACAAGCCCTTTCAGGGGTGTTGGTCCCTGGTTAGCCAGCCAAGAACAAAGCTCATGCTGATGTTTTGGGTTGTTTCAAAGGACTTGTAACAGATACAGTAATATTTGTCCCTTCTGTTATGAAAGATGTCATCTGACATCCCCACAAGCCATATGTAAGCTGGCCTGCTCAGCATGCAGGCTGGTGCTCAGCTCAGTATATTTAAACTCCTTAGTGCTCAGCAACACCCACCAGGAACAAGTGATTCCTCTGTTTACATCAGATAAGCCAGGAGACCCCTTCAGTTGAAATTGCAATTTTGTTTTTTGCAGTCATTGAAGAAACAAACAGATTTACCTTGTAGTTTTTGGTATGTGATGTTTCAGCTGAACAAGAATTTCAAATTTGAGACCTGTGTGGTTATGGGCTGCATAGTTACTATCGAGAGAAAGCTTGGTATTTATCTTGGATAAAATGAAGTAGGAGTTCTGTACTTTTTTCTTCCTGAACATGAGAAATGTTCTTTCAGATTCTTACCTGCAGAGCACAGCTTAATATTAAACATACACGTCTGGGTGAAAATGAACCAACAAATGGTGTTCTTTGCTATTGTTCTTGTTCTCTTAGATAATGGTTTGAACAGGTTAGTCTTTGTTTTCACAGATGCTTGGCTTGAAGTTGTTCATTTAGAGTTTTGGCACCAGAGAGAACAACTTTTTTGGCAGTGTGAGTTCTCTATTGCTGTGTACTTGCTAAACATTTTGTTTAAAAATACTGTCAGGATAAAAATCTGTTCTTCTCTACAATAGCAAATACTGATGTTTTCAAACAGCACAGATTTTGCATGAATACCCAGTAGAATGGAAAATTGCTAAGACAAATTCTGTAAATAAACATATAATACATTAAAATAGGAAATCATTATTATCACAAATCATTCTAGTTCTTTATATGAGCATGTAAATTGGTACCTGTTCTGGACATAATTCCATTCAGTGTTTCATTTCTGATTAGGATAATAGTATTTCTTGAGGATATCAACATTGGGTGGGCAATAAGTACTCTGGAAAAATAATTGGCATCAAATTTATTCAGACAAACTGGAAAAATATTTAAAATTAAAACCGGAATATAAAAACTCTCTGAGTAGTTGATTTTAGGGTAGCAAAAGGAATTCAGAAATTGCAGAGGAAATTAGATGCCAAAAGCCAGACAGGCAAGTGGCATACAGTTTGTAATAATTTCCAGTAGGCATGTTAGTCCAATAGCATCATTTTACTTCCTGTTTAACATCAAGTAGGCTTGCAAGTTTTATGCTTCCAGGGAATTGCTGAACAATTCTATGTATGCAAACTACCAGGAATTCTTACTGCAGCTTCACCCTTATATGGGAGATTCTCAAATCTCACTTCAATTTGTAGCTACTGGTGGTTCTTAAAATTATTAGATTTCCTGCTAACAATAGGAAAAGAGTTATGGCCACCCTCAAGTAAGGCAGTCAAGGATATACTACTAAGACTCCAAGTGTTGGCAATTGTGTTCAGTAAACTAGAGAGCTGCATAGCTTTCTAAGTACATTATTAATTGTAGGGGTAAACCTCTTCAAACTTAATCATCTTACTTGCAGGTTATGGTAGTGACACATGAAGGAAGCAGTCTGCCCCTAACACGTTTTATTCAGCTCAGCCCCTTTCAATTCCATTTCCAGAAGGTACTCTTTTAGCTCACCTTAACCAGCATTGCAATACTTTCAAAGGTATTACATCACCAAAACAGTGCGATATAAGCAAACCTGTTTCATGATTGTGGCCAGAGTTTAAGATGCAACATTACCATTGCACAGGACACTTCCAACAATTATAATTCCTTCCACTTTTTCTCCTTTATCTGCCAACATTCCCATGAGAAGGGAGCAAGAATACTCTCTGTATACCTGCCAGGACACACTGTGGTGGCACTTCCATCAAGGGTAGTTTTACTATTACTTGCATTACTACTATTGGAATGAAGAGAAAACGTAATGCTGAGGAGATCCTTATCTGGAGCTCTTTCTCCAATACTCGTATCACAACATTTCTTCCCTGCTTTGAAGAGGCACACATCAAGATGGCTGCCAACAAAAGCATTGTTTCTGACTTTCAGTGTTTCAACAAATACTGTTTTCACAGTATTAAATGTGGTTCTGAGTTTTAAACGCCTTGTTTTCAGGGAATAGCAAAGGCAAGAGTGACTGAACTTGGTGCACCCAGAGCGTGGGTGCTTAAAATCATCAGCAATGCCATAGGTCTGGTCTCCACCCTTTTTAGCACTTAACCCGACATCCTGTGTTACTAAATGCTGAGCTTTGTTCTGCACTGCCCTAGACGGTGGTTGGGTTTGTTGTGTATTTAAGATTTTAATGGGATTTGTCCTGGCTAATCTTATACATTGTAACTGCACAGTGTAAAACAGTCATTGCTCTTTATACAGGGAAAGTGTCCTTAGACCCATTATTCATTGACAATTCTGGCTCTGACCAGGTTTCTCAGGTGTTTCTACCCTATCCCTTTCTTTTCCAAGGTGGGGACCAGCACAAATCATCATCCCTTCAATTTCTCTGTGCATTTCTCTCTATGCTAGGAGACAACTGTGCATACCCATTTTCACTTAAAACACACATGTCAAAAAACCCCCAAAAACAAAACCCAAACCTACCTTTTGCAGTTTAGAAGTTAAAAAGATGCATATTCTAAGACCATGTAATTTTTCCCTAACTTCTCTAATGTAAAAATAGATTGTCCAAGTAGATTGCTTATCAGAGTGGATCATCTCTCAGGACCACTGAATTTAGTGGATTGCACAACACAGAGGTAATCGTTACTTCCTTTAGAGTTGAGGGCAAGCTGAGCAAAGGCTTTGCTTTGAGAACAGTATGGTAAGTTTTGTGAATATCTACAAAGGAATCCTTTCGTGGACAAAGTTTAATTGACTATCAAGAGTTTATACGTTACATACACTGAAACCTCTTTTTACTACTTAAGAATACAGAATATTATATTGTTACATGAGAGAAAATGTACAAAATTCGTGTTACCAACTCTTAGTAATACTTATCAATTCAGCTTGGAATCACTAGAAGCAAAAGTGATTGCACTACGGAAACATCTGTATTTTCTCAGCTCTCTTAATCAGTATAAATAGATGAATTAACGTAAGATGGTTTGAAGGAGGATCTAGCTTGAGGGAACATCAAGCCATGATGTGCATAAACAGGTCAGTAATTACCAAGTGATACACAAATCCTAAGAGAAAAGACAAAATCGTTTAAACCTTTTAATATGCAGCAGTTACAGCAAAGTTGAGATACACCACAAAGCCCAGAGAGTGTGCTGAAGTGACTGTTGTGCCTCTCCAATGTGGTCAAAACACCTTTGGTTACACACAACCCAAACAATTCTTAATACAGTGAAAGGCTTCTCTCCTTTTTTCCACCTGTATTGTTTCTTGGTCTGATCCACATTCACTTGGTGTGGGATAAAACTGGACTCTTCACGAAAAACAAGGCAATATTAACCAAATTTTGACATCAATATTTCAGCAAACTGACTTAGTGCTCAGCTGGGCAGTGCTTCAGCTGCTGATATACATATGCTTTCACCCCTCAACTCCTCCCTTAGAAAAATAAGACACTGTCATTTAGCAATGTTAAGTATATAACAACTAGAACAGCTTATCAACAGATGCAGGCAATTGTCTGTCATTGGAAATCTCTGAGCCAAGAAGGGATGTTTGCCCAAACGATCTGCCCTAAATGCAAATTTGTAAGTTACATGAAAAAAAGTACAGGATAAAAAGTGTGTGAGAGTGTAGTCTGGGTTATAGAGAAACCCTGATGCAACAAAAATGATCCCAATGACCTCTGGTTTTAAATCTTTGAGTCAAGAAGTGTGGTGTTTGGAATACTATTGAAAAGGCATGGAACTCACATGGAGGGTTATTTCTGTGCAGCTCAACTGAGTTATGCTGAACCACTTTGAAAGTACAGCAGCGTAAGAGACTGGAGTTTCCTGGAGCCTTGAATTCAATCCAAAACCTGTAAGAAAAGAAAGCACTCCCCACCTGTTTGCAAGAATGATTCAGAGAGAACAAATGAGCATACAAAGGAGTTCCAAAACTGCAGGATCCACACCATAAAAGCAAACTTACTTTTCCTGTTTCTCTTCTTGTTGGACAGAAACACAAACTGGAGATGAACAACTTTCTGAATTCTGCTTGTTTCAGAGTGCTTAAGATCTCTCTGCCTGCTATGAAATTGAAGTTCAATTTTTCTATTTCTTTTTAATGTTTGTGGTAGACTAATTTATTTGTTCATTCTCATGCAGACAGAAAAAATGTCTCCTCATTTCATGGCAGTATTTTCTCTATCAAAAATGTTATTTCATTGATAAGGCTAATAACAGAAAACAGCCCTTTGTGTCAATATTAATCTGAGATTAATTTCAACAAGAAAGACTACTTCACTTTCAATTTCAAAAAAAGTCAGCCTTTTAGCAAGAAATAACTGTGGGTTTTTGTCATACAAAAGGAATCATAGCTCTTCCTCTACTCTGTACATAAGCAGGCATTAGAACTAACCACACACAGACTAAGTCTTGAGATAATATAATAATGGGCAAAAGTATCAGGAAGATAAGATTTGACCAAAAAAATCCACATATTCCACCTTACTACCGTGGCCATTGTACCAAGAGACAGATGAGATACTGAATAAAATCAAAGGTTTGAAAACTTAGAGAAGCAAATGAAATGAAAAGGCAAATCTACCCCCTAGAAATGATGTTTGAATACTGCCTGAATACCATTTTTTTTCAATAAAAAACAAGTGAATTTCACACTATCCATGTAATTTAGAAATACCATTATTTTGATGTCTAGGGTGATTATAAACAGTGGTCTTACTTTCCTAATTAGCAGCTCTACTTCAGCTCTGAAATCTACATGGGATTCTCTCTGTTCAATTTACTAATACTAACAATTCAGACCCTACCTTTTTTCCCTGAGAAATATTGTTAGCACTTCAAGGAGCAGAAGAGTTACAAGATGTACTCTCAGACAATGGTTACAACAATCACTACCAGCTTACAACATCATCCTACTACTGAAGACTGTTTGACAATCAAATTGCCCTGAATAAAATTTGCCTGGTGATGACAATAGAAAAGAGCAGAATAACCTTCTCCTCATCCACAACTCTGTTAGTCATTTCAGGTCAAGGTAAGAAACTTCAGTCAATACAGTTCTTATGCACAACACATGAACATGCAACACCGGTTTTCAGCCATTTGCAGCAACAAATGCAGGACCAAAGCAGATAAGGATTTTCATAGTTTTCACATCAATAAAGCCAAAAACTGACTATAAGAGGTCAACAGACAATTCATCCACTGACGTATTGAATGTTTAATACAGTACAAGTCTAGCTGCTCAAGTTTGACAGCATTCTTGTTTTTTATCATACTTTGGCATTGCAAAATGATAAGAAGGCTGACAGCTCAGCTTAGCAAACCGTGCAAGATCCATTAGTCACCTCCATGATGCATATTTAGAGAATATATCTAAAATCCACGGTCTACGATAGCTTACAATAACCCAAAGAAATGAGAATTTCTCATGACTAGTTCCTCTGCCTACTCAGACCCAAAGAGGAAGCATTACTTACGTGAGCAGAGTTCAGGCTCTCTGAAGTTGTAACGTGCCATCTTTGTGCGTGTGCAGCATTACACAATACCTAAGTGTGTGATTGGATCCTGCTGTTCTCCACTGGACTGGCTGCACATCGAGCACCTGCTGTAGGGAGGTTGAACCCGGATTCAAGGCTGAATGAGAGCATATTGTGAGCATGGTGGTTGTCCACAGTCTTCTCTCTCATTGCCTGGATAATTTGGTTCCTAAGGAGTGAAAATGGCACACAGATGTCACCATACTGAAATGCATTCAAATTCTCCCTTTTTCTTTTTTGATGTTTTGCCTATTTAAACTGGAATTTTCACACTCAGTAACTTGTTTTCTTCTAGATACTGTGCTGCACATTTCAGCATCTCAGCTGCAGAACTGTGGGATCTTCACAGTTCTGCCTGAAGACTACACTCTAAACATGCATACTACCAAAATAAAGTTCAGTACTTAAAAATCCTAAGAGTGTTAGATGGTTTACTCCCCCAAAAAATGTATGTCTCATCTAGCAATACGTAAAACAAATATAATATAGCCTCACTATTTAAAAACTTATTTTCTAAAGCACTACATTACTATTTACGAACTTCTCAGTTACTCCAGTGATAGACACCACAGAAAAATAACGAAGGAAATTGATTAATCTATATTCATAATGAGGATATTGAATAATACAGTAACAAAATTAGGACACAGGTAAAAATAATGGAACAAATGACTGAAGAGATACTCATTATCTAAGCTCTGTCTTAAAAGAGCAAGAACCCTCTAAGAAACATAGTATTTCATCCATGTAATTTAAAACTGTCTCATGGAACTGCACTTAGGTTCTTAACACCAATACCTCCCGGTGTTTTGACCTTGCAAATTTCATAGCATTTTATAATGGTAAATATAAACTTAGCATAAAATTTACTAAAATAAAAACCAAAAACAGATAAAGACAATGAAGACAATAAAGCCCATAACCACATGAATGAGCAGAGCATTAAGTTTGTCTTCAAAGTGCTTATGGTTCTGATTTTTTCCATTGCAAAAAGGTCTTGAAGAACAGATAGCAGTCCTTTGACACTGAGAAACCTTATCCAAATTTCTAAATTAAATTAATCTGTGGCAAATTTGTACCTCCCTGTATTTTGTTCAACATCTTCCATCAGTTTAAATTTTTCTGCTGTATCATTATCGAAGTTTGAAAACTGAAATGATAAACATAGAAAAGGTACTTTTAAAAGTTATTTTACAATAGGGATTGAATGCATATACAGAGGTACTCATGGGCAGTATGTACTCCCTTCAAGGAGGATGACAACAGAAATTTTTATTATTAGAAGGAATAGCAGCACTTGAACAGAAATACTAAAGAGGTGCTTGATAACTTTTATACCACAGGTACAAATTCTGTTAATTTCTCCAAGTCTTGAATCATGCATAGACTAAAGGATTTTGTTTCCCACCCCATGTTTGTCCTTCCATGCGCTTTTTGGACAAGGAACATCTGCTACAGATTTAAGCTAAGGGTATATATTCAAAGTATATATTCAAGTGAAAAAAGAGCCATACAGCATCCACTAATAATAGAACTTCTGACAAAACTTGCTCGTGATAATAGTATTTCTATAAACTTACACACAGTCTGTTGTTTATGTTATTGGAAACAAACAGTGTCATTCCGCAGAATTATGTCCACCGGAGTACACTAACTTGTAGATTTTTGATGTTGTGTATCGTTAATAGGTTCCTCCAAGGGTTTATATGTAGTGCTCTGCTTAGCACTGTATTTCACCCACTTTTTTACTAGTTGTACCATATATTTTTCTGAGCCTGCACACACTGATTGCTTCTAAAGACTGACTTTGTATTTTGGGCACTATGGCACTTCCTAACAGAGTGGCATTACACAGTGCTGCTATGACCCTATGGCATTGTATAGCCCTAGGCAGAGCTCAAATACCAAATGCTGCAGTGTCCATGCCCCAGAGAAAGGCAAATTCTCTTAGCAGCAGTTTCATATCAATGTGGTGACACTATTTCCTATTATAAATTTACCTTGGCTGTTGCTAGCAGAGGGATCTCTGCAATACGCACCACTGCACAATGTAAATATGCCTGCAAGAATGTGTGTGTACATCAGTTTTTCAGTCCATAATGCCAATTGCAAATATCACCATGCATGGTTGTGGTGTCTGTGTTTACAAACTGTAAAGAGGCTTAAGTGTTTATCCCCTTTATACACAGAGATATCCTGGACGTGTTGAGACGACATGGAAACCTTCCTCTGGCCCCTATGGTTGTACTTCTCATGGTGCAGGATGCACATTGTTTTTTTCTTTACTAACTGCATAGTATCTCTAATAATTTTGCATAGGTGGAATGTCTTGATACAGTACTCTAAAATGTTGTCTGACTAATTTGATTCCCAAAGGATAACTGTAAAATAAAATGCAGGGTATTATGCTCAATATCTTTTACTTCCTAGATGTATTGGTGTTAGCTAGCCTCTCACTTTTGTAGCTGCACGGTCTCCAATGCCTGATTTAAAATGTTATGCTTTGCCTGGGTTCTTCTAAATTACACTTCAACCTTTGAAATTAACACATAATAGATGTAAAACAAGAAATAGATCCTAATCATGTTACATATTAATTGTTTTACAGTGAACCATAGAGACTGCAATGGAGTTCAAGGCATTATGTATTGGTCCTCTGCAATGTACACACTAAAAGACAGCATGAGAACTACTCATGTTAAAGAAACCGCCTCAAATTCAGTTATTAATGGGATTTGATTTTCAATCAATGAGTTTTATCTAAGCATTTGGAAGTAATGGAGTGAATTGATGGTCCTATGTTTGACTAGGATTTAGTAAAGAACAAAAAAGGAGTTGTATCCCCATTTTAGTCTTTAACTACAGCTTTACTTTAGATAGACTGTATCCTATCATGCTGTGAAATACCTACTGCAACTGGTTAAAATGTAGTTCATCTTCACATAATTAAATGAACACCTATAATATTAATGAACAACTTTCAAGTAGAAACTGATCAGTTGCCTCCCATTCCAAAGAAACTTTCAGATAAAAATCATGAGTTTGAATTTGTGCAGATCAATACTGAAGAGCAATCAGAATAGTACTTCATCTGAATGCAAAGCCAAAAGTTCTAGCACCCTTCTGGGGCTTAAAGACAGTTTCAGAAGTGGATAAAAGACCAGAAAAAAGTCCAGCAGACAGTTCCATGTTAATGTGCATTTTAGCCTTGGCATGGAGTAATTCCTAACAATTACAGGTATTTTCTTCCTTTCCTTGAAAAGAATAGTGCCTGCTCCGAGAGGGCACTGGGTACACTAGACACCTTTTGCATAGCCCTGAGTGCACTGTTCCGTCTTTTGAAACTACAAATGGAGACACCAGTTTCAATCATTATTGCACCCAAAAGTTAACCAAATTTGCTGTGACGTTTAATTTGCATTCTACAGTAAGAATGTATGAAAATAAGATATATTATCTTTTTTTTTTATGAAAAATGAGATTCAGATATCACAAGTAAGATGTAGAAATAATATCATCATCTTGCAGCATTTGATCACATAGGATTAAAATGAATTTTTCTGAAAATGCTAGCAAATCTACTGAAATGTGTCACTCAATATTGCAGATGTACAGATTAGGAATATGATCTGATTTTTAAAAAAAAGACAAGATACAGAAAGAAGTGTCAGGATTTTCAGATCAAATACAATTTCGAAATATTCTACCATTTCTATTAAAAAATTAAAAATCGGTACATTAAATTTTTTTCTAATATATTAATAGTTCTGTTTATGCAGTCAATTGTACAGATTTGATCACAAACTGCTGCACAAACTGAACATGTTACTCCACACCGATCTTAAAAAAATACTCTCCCATATGACCTGTGTATGCTTATTGAGTGAATGGAGGTGAAATACAATTTGAAGAGGAATTATATCTTTGAATAAATAGTAGTACTACTTAAATTAATTTATCATAAACATTTGGAGATTATTTTTTCAAAACTAGTGTATTTTGACACATTTTATAATAATTTCTTAGAAGAAATAACACCAGATAAGGAAGTTATCTGAAGTTATGGCAGGAGAATTAATCAAAGAATTAACCACTTAGGAGTGAAAGAATAATATGATTCATGAGATCTATGAGATTTCAGAAGTAAAATATACAGATATAGGGAGCCAATTTTGATGAGATCTTAAAGCTCAGTTAAAGGTATTAAATTTAATTGTAAACCAGTGTCAGCCTAATTTGTGATGACCAAACTGAGATCTCTCAGAGATCACAGTGCTTCCCTGAACGTGCAGGAAATGTATATGAAACCACAGCATAGCAACTGTTGATATGAATTGATTCTTCAGTGCTAAGCAATGTAATGATTCATAAAGCATATTTTTCTTCTCACCAACATAATCTCTTAATAAGCTTATGTGTGTTATCCACCTGAGTTTACCATACTATTTTATAGTTACTTTAATTACACACCATTGATATCCGTTGAAATTTTTTGGTTTTTTCTACATCCTCATTCTGGAACTTTGATAATAACCATTAAAGACAAGGATATTTCCTTAAATTTTCACTGCTTGTATTTCCATATATGCAAGTATCTTTTAGACATATTCTTTTTCTTGTTAAATAATGCTAAGGTAAATTCCACAGAATTATACATCAGTGAGATTCCCAGAGGTATAACTCATGACTGAAACTGAATAATTCTTTTCCTCAACAGGTCCAATTTCATTATGTCACCTTTATTTAAGTACTAATAACCACTTGTTCTCTTAAAATATTCAGGAAATCCAGCATATTTTCTTGCTTCTGTTTGCTGCTTAGGGAAAAATTGTGCCTTTTATTTCCCTCTTCATGTTGAAGTTACTTCCTCAAATCTAACTGTTCCAACAGAGGGTATATTTCTATTCAATATTAGGAAGAAATTCCTTTTTGAGAGAGTGATAAGACACAGGAACAGGTAGCCCAGAGAAGCTGTGGATGCTCCATCCCTGTAAGTGTTCAAGACAGAGCTGGATGGGGCTGCTTTGAGCAGCCTGGACTAGTGGAAGTTCTCCCTGATCATGGCAGGGAGTTTGGAACCAGATGATCTTTAAAGTCCCTTCAACCCAAACCATTCTATGACTCCATGATTATTTTTCAGAAAATAATAATAGAAATATTTAAGAGAATTTAAAATGGTCCTTTAGTCTATTCCTTTGCCCCAGGGCACTTACAGCATTGAAGGTTTTACTAACCTGTCCGTATAAATCACTTGTGATAGAGATTTGTCAGTCTTCTTAGGCAACCTATATTTCACCATCCATGAAAAGAGGAATTTTCTCCCCAGTGTCTAAACTTCCCGTATTTTAAACATAGTTATGTCTTCAAAGAATATGGATACAATCTCAGTAACTTCTTCCTTGTCAGAACTGTCTGAACCCATGTGGAATTACGGGATCTGTTCTCCTACTGAAAGACTGTGTTTCTCTGCACCCCAGGGTAAAACATTTTAAGAGGTTCATTACTCAGAGTAATACAGCTGTAAGTAACTGCTTTAACACACTCACAAAGCATTGTTCACTCTCTCATTGTCCTAAGATAAGGAACATCCTTGCAAATCAGTCTTTTTGTGTCTCCATTTTTGTGTCTCTAGGGTTAACAATCACCAAGAAATTTTCACATTTTTTTTTTTAGGTTGAATTAATCTAATTTTTAATGGTGAAATAATGTTTACTCAGAAGGGAAACAGCTGAAATAGTACTAAAACTGCCCATGTGAGAAGAGTTCCTCAAGGTCCGTATTACTGACACCCCAATGCTGAAGGATTTTAATTGTGTAGACCTGTGTTGTGCCTGGACAGTGGGAGAAATGCTGACCTTAGAAGGGATTTGATTTCCCTGTTTTCACAAGCAAAGTAGCTACATAGGCAGGTGCAAATCCATTAAAAAAAATATGTTCCAGGTGAAACTTCCTTGGGTTTGTGAGAAGTTAATTACCATTACTTACTATAAGGAGGAAAGTAAAAAAAAAAAAAAAAAAAAAAGAAGCTCCTGTTCAAAAGTCACTTAGAAGTCCCAAAGTCCCTTAAATTGTATTTAACCCATAATATACAAAATTTTGGGAAGACTAAGCCTAAACAAAAACTCTTCCTGCTCACTTCTTGACATTTTGTCAAAAAGACCTGTAGAAAGCAGACTCCTCCTAGAGTGTAAATACCTGAGGGAAAGTCTGAGCATCCTCTATTACCTGCAAAGGAAAAGTAAAACGTCTGAAGCCCCACCTCTTAAGAGCCTTGTGAAACAACCTGGGACCTCAGCCAAAACCTACTCTCTCAGTATATAAGGCTCAGGAACAGACAGGTATTTCCTCAGAGGCAGGTTGTTCGGTAGTTTCTACCGGACTTCCAGAAGATGGGCAGAGGTGGTGGGACGCGACTACCACTATGGATATCAATACTAGTGCTTGTCTTTATACAGAGTAAAGGTAGGAAGATTCACTTGCTTGGTATTTTTACTGTTTTAAAGAATTTAGAACTTGCTCTGGAGTTTGAAACAGTTTTTTCTTGGCTTTGTGAGGTTAATGAACTGGTTACATTTACACAAAGTTTTCTTTTCTGTTACAAATACTTTCCTTCCTAAGAAGAGGATATTAACGCTCTTCAAACTGTCATCCTTTTTTCTCCAGTTGAAATCTGGAGCAACTCCACTGCATTCAGTGGAACTCACTCAGAACTTAAATTTCTACAGAAATGCCTCAAGATTTGGAGTTAGCTTTTGATGTCCATTTCAAGGTGGTACAGCATTTCTAAATGCCCAAACCAAAAGATGCAAAAGTACCTCTAGAAAGGAACAAGTCAGTGGATGAGATTGTCTACATGTGTTATTAAAGATTTTATTTTTCAGTTGATGACACAGTATTGAAAAAAGGGAGGGTTTTGCTTGAAAATCATTGGATAACAGGTTTTTAAAGTTCTTTTACCCATGAGGTTGCATAAAAGCTGAGCACAGATGATTGGTTTGCAATGGGCTGAAAGCAAGTGGAACTACTTTAAGTATTGTAAGAGGGCATTAATACTCACAGACAGGTTGAAATGTCTTTTTACATTTTTCTTATTCTTTTTTCAACATATAATTTCCCTTAAATTTTAAGATAACAAAAAATGGTGGTTTTCTATTTTGATCTCAGGTACAGATCCTATTGCATGATTTTATATTTTTCCTACTCCTGGGTAGTTCCATACTAACTTGTGTTAAAAAGTGGTAGTGGGAAGGAACAACCCATCAAAAGACTAGCTGTAACATTACCACAGCATGCAATGGAAGCAGGGATCTGCAATGCATATGGCACGAGACAGAGTGGAGCCACAGAGTGCATCGAGAGAGAAGCAAAAAGCTCTCTGAGGCTGGGCACAGGAGGAACCCAGAAGCACTGAATGGTTCCTACCTTGACAATGGGCACAGTGTGCCCTTCCCACACAAGCTGCAGACCCCTGGATAGTGCTAAAAAGAAGGGACTTGCAGAGTTCCCTACAACTCTGGTTTCAGCTTTAGTCCCTCTAGTGGTGCTACCCACAGCCTGCCCTTGCAGGGTGCAGCAGGGTTTGAGCCTGCATTTTTGGTTTTCTCTGCCCAGCATAGTCTACACTGCAACCTGCCTTCTGATGAGCTCTCACTGAGTGGTGTATTGAAAGCCCCTCTGGTCCCTGCAGATAATGAGTGTATGCTTATTGTGATGCTGCAGTGCAATGAAATGAAAAATGGTTTCTTTGCTGGAAACAAAATTTTTGCTTTCGGGCAAAATCAACAGGCACAAATGTATCTATTGAAAGACTTACTTCTTTCTGTGTGGCTTTTGCATTTATTTTCCTTCTGCTGTTTTTAACAGAGTGTTTGAGACTGTAAAATACAGACGAGCTTTGACTTTCAGTAAGAGAGGGCAGAGATCAATCCTCTAACCCTAAAATGAATTCTTCCTGTACAAGAGTGACCTATTTTAAAGCCCTCTGGCTAGAAAAAAAAGGTTTCACTGATGCTTAAAGCACAGAGTGACCATAAAAACCTAAGAAAATTAAACCTGAAAAGCTTATAAGGGAATCTAGGGATACATTCTGACAATAACAGAATGAGGATCTGCTCAACTTACCACATGGCTTTCCTGTAGGAATCCATTGGCTAAAAAATCAAAACAAAAAAGAGGGAAAAGCTGAAGGAGTAGTGTTTGACCATCATGGTTGCATGTAGCACAGGTCCTGATTCAAATTTGCCCTGTATATGAGCATATCTTTTCTGATTTTTTATATACTGACTGTTGTATGTTTAAACAGATATAACTGAGAAATTATGAGGGAACTTGAGAAAGTTAGACATTAACATTTCCTTTTCTACTATTCCTGTTGAAGTTCAAGCCCAGGATGGTGAACTACAAACAAAGGAAAAGTATGTTTCTCCATCTCTCCTGCAGCGACAAAAACGTAAGTATTTTTATGATGAACTATTGCTAATATTTTGTTCCAAATGAAGCTGATACATAATAAGATTACTAGAATGTTTTTATTCCTAGCTAGAATATACCACACACATTAAAAGAGAATACCTCTGTACAATATATACAATTCTTAGCCAGTCTCTGACTGCTCTAAACTTGAGAACTTCCTCTAAGATCTTGTCCAGTGGATCTGCTCTACTGATACGATGCAGTAATCTAATCTTTAACTTCAGGAAAGGTACATACCTTATATCTAAAAGTGTATTTTCAGAAGAGGTGTGTGTTTACATACATATCACCAAGGCTCTTGATAGTAGGTAATAAAAGACACATTTATTTTGTTTTACACTGTGTCAAGATGACTGCATCACTCATAAGAAAACCGTAACTACCTTAAATATTAGAATAATTAAACACTACAAGACTGTGCATGACACAACTATACAGAACAAAATAAGGGTGGAAGGATACAATGCTGAACGGTATATTAGTGATGACAGGCTGAAACAACTGATGACTAAGTCTGTCCTGCAAGAAGTGTACCACAAATTATTTTAAAATAGCTGTTGGAATCATTTTTACAACAGTGTGCTCTGAGAATCATATTGCTGCTTTTGAGTTCAGAATTAGGGCCAGTATCAGACAGGAGTCTTGAACAAATAATGAAAGAAAATGCTACGATGAAAGGGCACAGTCTTCGGAATTTAGCTGTTAGTGAGATTTATAGAAAGACAGAACACAAAGCATTGTGCAAAAACCAGTAATAAAGCCATGTGGAAAATTCCCCCTAGAGTGTAAATAGTAGTAGGAAATATTAATCACTAAAAAAAGTAGGATATTTCTAATCATATTGTAAGACTTATAGTAAGATTAAACTTGGTCATTTTTTCTCCTTTTGATTTTCCACCAGCTTTCAAATCACAAGAAGTGACAATCATTCCACCTATTCAAAACACACTGAAAGTAAAGGGTAAGTTACACAAATGTCAGATATCTGTGTTCTTGTTGAACACACAGGTAGAGCATGAAGTGACTGAAGAGATCAATAGACTGTGTATGGTCCTTTAGCACTCTAACCCAAAAAAATAACAGAAAAGCAGTCAGTTCATCACGTAACATGAATAATCTGTGATTCCAGTGCTTCACATGCATTGAGTTTATACTGTGCAGTTGTAAAGAAAAAAAAAACATATTTATAGATGCATATATGTGGATATATATGTAATAATGGGATAAATCATGCACAACATTTCCAACAACCCTTCAAGGTGAAGTGTAACTTTGGCACAAGAGCAACCAGGCATACATGAGACAGGAATACGGTTTGGGAGATGTTGACAAAAGTCTTCCAGCTATTCGAAGACTGCAGATATGAGTGGCCTTCTCTAGTAGGACTGTCAAACAGTTTTAAACTAACTTTAAACTGGTTTTATGGTGAAACTTTTAAACTTCAGACATTGAGGAAAGGATTTATAGGATATGGATGTTGACAGAACCAAAGCATGAACCTAGTGACCCAGGAGGGTTTTTTTTCCCTGTGTAAAAGAGATTAAACACAAAAAGTAATTGTACTGAATAAATAAATTATGCTGACCAAATAGCTTGACAAGAAGGACAGCAAAAGATGGGCTTTTCGGACAGAAAAAACTAGGAGGGGAAAAGCATCTAAAGGGAGGGCATTACAGCAAATTGCAGAAAATTCATAGTTTGTTTTGAATCCACAGCTGGCAACCCCTCTCACAATGGCCGTGTGTGCAGCACATGGGGTAACTTCCACTTCAAGACATTTGATGGGGACATCTTTTACTTCCCTGGGGCCTGCAATTACATCTTTGCATCCAACTGCAAGTCTTCCTATGAGGACTTCAACATCCAGATTAGGCGTACAGTGGTGGAAAATGCTACTATGATCACTCACGTCATCATGAAGCTGGAAGGAGCAGTGATTGAACTGACCCGCGGCTCTGTGCGACTAGACAACAAATTGTATGTTCATAACTGTCATCACTACTGTTGCTCCCAGTGGGCTCTTTGAGCAAGCATCCCTTTCCCTCATCTGATCCCACATTGCTCCCAAGCAGGTGGAGGGCTCAGGTCCTTCCTGAAGTATTGACAAAAAAGAAGGCTTGGCAGTGAGCTAAGAGCCACTTCTGCACATTATCCCTGTGTCTGCTTTTTTCAGATGAGCTATATCCCACATGCTGCCCCACTGCTACAATTGTTTATGTATATATATATATATATATAGGAGTCTATAAGCTAGATACAGTCAAAATGTTAGGTTTTTACAACCTTTAACTTTCTACTTTCTGTTAATATTACTAGAACAGGACCCTTGAGAGGAACTTTTGGCAGCTCTTGTCCTTGCACCAAACAGTGTGTAGTAAAGCAGTGACTGCAGCTTATATCTGAGTTAATTTTAAATCATCTATTCTGAAAACTTGCTCTCTATGTAGCAATTGATGCACTGACTCGTACATAGGGTGTGAAACCTGTCCAAAAGGCCAGGTAAATATTTGGGCAGGTATCCCACAGTGAGCTGTCTATTATAGCAGATATGTACAGTGAGCTAGTCTGAAGGTTATCTTGGGTACAGCTTTCTGAATGTCACTCATGCCAGAGAAAGCCTGGAGTCTACCCCTTTATTATCAAATGCTTTAAGGCCTGAAGCACACTGCCTGCAAAACAGAGCCACCCAGCATTTCTTTGAATAATGCAACCTAAGATATATGCCAACATTCTACCTAGAAAAGCACCCTTAAGAGACCAAGCCAAAAGGAACAACAGAGAAAGCAAGGCCAATCCATTTGCACAATGAGAAGCAATTGCATAGGAAATGGACAAGATGTTACAAACCTATGTTGACTGTATTTGGCTACTCTATTATAACTACTGCTCTAGTTTCCTCACTGATGCATGTTAAAAAATCTCAAAGACAAATGAGAAAGAATGGCAACGTGGATATTCAACGAATATTCTGTCCCTACCCCTGCTGACTCACAGTGATCTTTCCCCAGGGTTCAGATGCCTTACAGCCACATGGGAGTCTTGATAGAGAGAAGTAACAACTATTTGAAAGTTTCTGCCAAGTTAGGACTGACCTTCCTTTGGAATGAACAGGATGCCCTCCTGGTAAGAAAACATTCAAAACATGGCAGAAAGTCCATATTTTGCAAATAGTCTGTTTACATCATTGCAGTATTAATCAACCAGGCAGACATTAGTAACTTTTGCATTTGTGTCCATTTTTAGTGTTTTGTTCTGTCTTCCAGTCTTCTCCCAGTTTCCCTTTTTTTCCCCCGCCATTCTCAGCTCAGAGTCGATACACACTCAGTTATAATATTCCTACCTCACAGTGAGATTCTTCTCAGATTCCAGGTCTGGCAATGTACTGATGTTCACAGCCCAGGGCTAAAATAAGAGTCAGTTTTTCCTGGTCATCATTGACCTTTCCAATGGTACCTCCCTTGTTATCACACAGTGCAGTCTGCACAGCAAACATATGTCAAATTTTGAGTACACATGCAATATTGATGTAGGCTGTGCTCCTAACCATCAAGACTGACATTTCTATGAACCTCTTTCCTCATTTCTTTTAGGTGGAACTAGATAAGAAATATGCCAATCAAACTTGTGGACTTTGTGGGGACTTCAATGGAATTCCAGTTAATGATGAATTCATTTCAGGGAGTAAGTAATGAAAAACATTATTAAATATTGGTACTTGTTTGTTTTGGGTTTTTTTTTCTTTTTACAATATACTGTTACATGGGTTGTGGGTTGTATTAACTGCAAAACTAGTGATACTTTTTCATGTATTTCTGTGGTATCAGTTATGCATACAGTCAGGGCTTTGAGATGTATCAGACTGCTTCCATCACTCGTAGACATTTTAAGACCTGCCACATAAAACTTCCTACTTGTTTTCAAGAGTTAGGGCTGAGCTCCTTGTTCATTTTCTTTTACCTTTCATATTATGGTGATATTATTCGGTAATCAATGTTCATGTCAGAGCAAGTAGTGTCACAAAAGGAAATACCTCCATGAAAAAAACAGAAAACATTCTAATATTTGAACTGTTTTTTCACAGGAACAAAACTAACTCCCATACAGTTTGGTAACAGGCAGAAGATGGATGGACCCACAGAGCAGTGTGATGATCCTATTCCTTCTACTGTTCAGATGAACTGCTCAGCAGAATTTGTAAGAACCTCTCAAAATTTTTCTTGGTGTGAAAATATATTCCCCCTGTCTTTAAAAAAAACTTTTTAGAAGGGAAAAAAAAAACAAAAGCAAAACCAAAAAACCAAACAACAACAACAAAAAACAAACAAACAAACAAACAAACAAACAAACAAAAAAACAAAAAAAACACAAAAAAAAACCCCAAACAAACAAACAAACAAAAACCACAAACCATGAATATGATTCAACTCTAGGTCTGGAAAGAAAAGTCTTCTAAATTTCATGCTTTATTATTTGCTAAAGTGAATGCTAAAAAGCCACATTCCCCATTAAAGAGAAGACTGCATGTTTTCCTGAAAAAGAGAATCATTGAGGATGTCATAATATAAAGAAATTGTATAATGCTTGGGAAGTCACCTGAGTTTAAAGTAACTCAAGATATAGAAGATATTAGAGTTAAGCAAAGGAGTTCCTTATATTCTTGCCTTATTGACATACTGTTGGCTAAATATCTGCTTACAGCTACTGTTGTACAGGTTTTGTGGACTAGATGGATCTTTGATTTATTCTACTACATGCCTTAAGTATTTAGTTTCATGTTTTCTAAATACTGTGTTTGCCTTCTCTGTTTTCCTTCCTAGGCTTCTATCTGTGAGACAGTATTAACCAGTAAAGCATTTACGAGCTGTAACATGCTTGTGAACGTCCAGGACTACATTGAAACTTGCGTACAAGACCTATGCCACTGTGACAGCTCTATGGCTGACTTCTGCATGTGTAACACCTTTGCTGAATACTCCCGGCAGTGTGCTCATGCTGGTGGGCATCCTCTGAACTGGAGAACCTCAGAACTGTGTCGTAAGTACCTCAGAAAGGGACTTCCACCTGTGCTTATTACTCACATCTATTAAATTTCAAAAATGTTAATTTTTTTTCCTTATGAAGACAGTTGTTTAAAGGTGCATACAATTATCATTAAATCAGTTTCAACTTGATCATACTAAAGACTTCGGGAATATGGAAGTTTAGGGGATTTTGCCTTAATGTATATCAGAAAATCTAAAACCTCCACTTGGATCAGGATTCCCCATCACATCTTGACAGAAAACATCCTAAACTGCAAATACTGTTTCTTCAAACTTTCAAAGGAAAAGTCAATTTTATAATATTCTTTCTACTTTTAGCCAAATCATGTCCATTCAACATGCAATACCACGAGTGTGGCTCTCCCTGCTCTGACACGTGCAGCAACCCAGAACGATCTGCGCTTTGTGAAGACCATTGTACAGATGGCTGCGTCTGTCCTCCAGGCAAGCTTATTTCCTGCCCTTTTCTCATAGCTAAACCCACTAGAAAACTTATCTGTACACATTTAACAACTTTCACACTTTGTATCATTCTCATCAGGAGTTAATATCATCAAAAAAATAGCTATGCTTCTTCTTTGATACACATACACGGTTTCTATTCAAATTACTAAATGCACTTTTAAATTACAAACATGCTGAAGACTGGCATATAATGAATGAATTGAGAATAAGATAATTTGTTCCTAACAACAACAGGAAGTCTTCTATTCTCAACATTCTGATTCAGTTCCCAGAAAATATGAAATATTTAATCAGATTTTGCACACAATGATAACTCCTGCTGTTAGCAAAGATGCATCTGGTTCACCAAACTACCAACTCCTTCTTATCAAGTGCTATGTGTCTAAACAACAAGGAGCTAAGAGAGGACTAGGCAGGGTGTAAAATCTGGTGCTTCAGAGAATTATGCACGAGACTTGAGTATCAGCACAAGACAAACAATGCAAATGTGTCCTCTTCGTGGATGTGTCTGGGACTGAGAATTTTTGTTGCTGTTGTCAGTGACTCTATGGTAGGATGTTCACCCCTTGCAGTTCTTTCACCCATTCTCATGATGTCTCAGAGAATTCACCCTCATTTGTTCATGTAATAGCACTGACTTCTCTTAGACAGTCCTCTGTCTCTGGGCACAAAAATATTTGCTGTACAAATAAATCCCTGGGCCGTCTTACAAATGGTTCATCTATTCCAACTTATTATCTAGTCATTTTAATTCTAATTCCATTCTGGTGGAGTCCATAACAGAAAGATATTTCCCTAGAGCTCTCTTGATCACCCTGTGATTTTTACATAGGCTTCAATGGAATACAGCCCTTCAATCTCTATATAGCTTGCATTTTATTATTTTAAAGTACTGCGTAATACAGAAGAAACAGGACATATTCTCAGACACCTGCTAGATACGTGTTCAAAGGCAAGGTGTGCAGTGCACAGAATGAGTAATAGACCATTTTTTCCCTAGGAATGGTATTTGACGACGTTAATGGTGTTGGCTGCATTCCCCGTAGAGAATGCCACTGTACCTATGAAGGTGAAACTTATGCTCCCGGTGCCTCCTTCTCATCTAAATGCAGATCATGGTAAATACTTTCTCACACTTCTGTTCTTTTAGGTGCATTAGCTGAATATTTTGAAGACAGTGGAAAATTGCTCATTTCCCCTTAAAAAAATTAGGAACTACTTTTCAATTGAAGTTCTCTGATTACACTTAGAAGATACTTTCATGTCTGTTTCCTGCTTACACCTGGAAGCTAAACTGGAGTTTTTTAATAGATCTTTCAATTTCAAGACTTTCCAATTCAAGGAAACAATCAAATAATGGAGGTGTTTAAAAATTTTAAGTAGTGTTACATCCTTTGCAGCACTTACAGTGTAATATTAGGATGCTCAAGTAAATACTTTAGAGGACATGTTCCATTTAGACAGAGTAGATCACATTTGAGAGGCATGCTTGGCAAATATTATCTGTATTTTTTTAATATCACCATAACTACTGTAGTATTATTGTGTAAGTGTATGCAAATACACCTATCTATGAATACAGGAACAACAAGTGTGCATGTTATTTTCCATTAAATATTTAACACATTTGAAGCTTGAGCCATGCTAACAGAGATTGGGAGCAATACTTCATATGCAGCAGGAAGGTTGACAGTCCATCATCACTGAATTCTGTCCAAAGACTGGACATGAACAGTAATATATATGTAAAATTATCACTAATAAAAATACGCCTATCCCATAGTCATTCTGATGTTTTAAAGAAATACTCATTTCTTTGACAGCATGATCAGTGTTTCAAGAGGAAACTTGTGGCATCATCTATCCTTATTGTCTTTTATTTAATTTACATTTGCATTACCCATGGTTACTGAATGCCTTCTTCATTTCAGTACCTGTGTTGGAGGTGAATGGTCTTGTGTCACTCAGTCATGCCCTGGGACTTGCAGTATTGAAGGAGGCTCCCACATTTCAACATTTGATGAGAAATACTACTCTTTCTTCGGAGACTGTAGCTATGTCCTAACCAAGGTAAAAACTAGTCACCCTTGCTAAAGGAAAATGTTTTTATTATATTTAATGTTGTTTGATGAAAACTACTGGCAATCACATCAATTTTCTGAAAATTAGAGGGTCAACATGGAGCCTTCAATGGATTTCAGGGACCTGTCTGTTAGGGTTCTGCTAAATAATATTGTAGTAGTTTTGTGTTCTTTGATCATTGTTTAAAAGTTGCATTGAGTTTTTAGTTAGATTTCATAACCCTAGGTATTTTTATGGTTTATTTTTATTGGATGAGTAATGTAAACTATTTTCATAAGGACTTTGTTGACTCTAATCTGTTATCAGCAAGATCAATCTGAATATTACCAAGAAAGAGAATAGTAAAAACTTAGAAAAGAGGTAGAGTAATTTAGAAACAGATTAGCCTAAACTGATGAAACTTTTGTATGATATTCACAGGCAGTGTTCTTGATCCACAATCAAAACATTGATAAGACTTACACTTTAAACTTTTCTCCTTAGCACCAACATGTAAAATTAGATTCTCAGGGTCTCTGGAAGTAGAGAAAATCCCTAAATTCGTACTCAAAAGTTCAAAAAGCCCACAAATTTAACATTGGATTTCCAGATGGCTGTAATTCTGCATCTCAGCTGTGCTCAATTTAGTCTTCATTACGGCAAAAAAGTAAGACACATTCAGAATCACAGCCTTCTTTGAGTGTTGCCCTGTTATGTCTGGGCCATTAGTCACCTTTTGAAGATTGCTCAAAGAACACAGTGTAATGCAAATCAGAACCAAAACAAAAAATTAATTTTGCCTTTATTCAGTAACTTAGTGAATAAGAATTTTAGTTGAATTTTCTCCTATTAGAGGATATTTAAATGCGTTATTTCCTACCTGTTAAAAGAATGTTCAGATCACCAGTGTCTGTGATACTCTATTCAGTGCAGAAGACTGGAAATAATTTCTTTCCTTTCCTTTGTAAACTTCATAAGCAATGAGCAAGAAAGGCACGCTTCCTTCTCTAGCATATTAAACTAGTATTGCATAACCATTAGGAACTACTATTACCTAAGCATTAGGGAGTTTTAATGTTGAGCTTAATATGTCTAAATTGCCCTTGAATGTCAGGAACAATGGATAGCTTTGAGTGTGCAGACTGCATGACTGCCAGCTGACTTGGTGGCTGTATACATACATGTAAGACCATATGAGCAAGAAGAAATGAAATTAACATTCTTTTGAAAGACTTGCTTTAGTAAGAATTCCATTTGAGTGTGAACCTTTTTAAGATAACAGTGTTACTATAACAAATCCTTATATCGATGCCTTTTGTTTCCTTCTTCTAGCTTTGTGACAGCAATGAATTCACAGTTCTGGGAGATATCCACAAGTGTGGCCTGACTGACACTGAGACATGCCTCAAGGGTATAGCCATCAGCCTAAGTGGAGGACAAACCGTAAGTAGCAAATGTAGACACCTAATATGCTGCAAAGCTTAACAGCCGAATAGTTTTGCAAATGACACAGCAGCACAGACAAGAAACCTACAGTGACTTTTTGTTTTATACCATTCGAACATTATTCAAAGTAAAATTAAGAATAAAATAAGTACGTTAGAAGACAAGATCCTAGTAGTTTTCTCTTACTTAGATAAACTTGGGTTTTTGCTTTTTTGGACAGTCAATGGACCACAGTAATAAATACTAAAGAAATACTATAGGAATTGGAACATCACTAGTGTCCTTCCCCTTCTTTTTCCCCCTCTACCTTAAACAGTATTAGAAAACATTTTGAAACTGTTTTATTTTTCCTAAATATGCTTTATATTAATTGCCTTTTCTTGGGGACAGAACATTGTGATCCAACCTTCTGGTAGTGTATTTGTGAATATGATCTACACACAGTTACCATTCTCAGCAGGTAAGTTGCTTTGTAAGACTTCTGTAATGTTTCTCATTTTTTTACTTTAAAATGTTATTACATGGGTTAATTTAAAGCCAAATTCTACCTTTGACTATACTGCAGCAAACTCAAATTATTGTAGTAGAGCATAGTCTCCAATTTTTAATGTAATAGGGTTTGCCTATTCAACATTTTAGCTAAATTAAGGTCTAAATATCTAATGAAATGGAGATTCAATTCAAGCAGATAGTGTCATTAGACACTTTCAGATCCAAACATTGTCATAAGAGAGGGAAAAAAATATCTGACATGCAACAGGACTCCAAGATCTCAAGTCATTTAGTTCCCTGTGTTCCCTCTGTCCCTTGGCTTGGAGCACATTCATCACTATTGCACCTGAACACATGAATTACAGAATAGGTCCAGGATGGAGTTTTTCATTAAATAGTGTTAAATCATTTTCATCAAGGAAAGGCAACATTTTAAATAGCAACAAAAGTGTGTGTTCAAAAGTGTGTCTGACAGAAAGTGGACATCTTGTATACATTTGTTGTTTAAGTGTTAAGATTAACCTGTTTTGGTGCTGGATTTGAAATTCTATATGAATCATATCCCCCTCCCCCACCCCAGTTCTTCAGAAATTAGGATTGTATCAAACACAGCTGTAGAAATCCTCTGTATAATGAATAATTATTTCAACTGCTCATCTTGTATGAAATTTTAACTCTTTTGCTCTTATATCCCTAGCAAACGTCACCATCTTCAGACCTTCATCTTTTTTCATCATTCTGCAAACAACCTTTGGTCTTCAGCTACAGGTTCAACTTGTGCCTTCAATGCAACTTTTTATAGACTTAGACCCATCACATAAAGGGCAGACCTGTGGTAAGTGACCTTATCGTGACAACTGCCTTCACCAGTATGTGTCATTCTGTAGGGGACTTTCACAGACCATCTGCTTCCTCTTAGGTCTCTGTGGGAACTTCAATGACATGCAGACAGATGATTTCAAAACCACCAGTGGTGTCATAGAGGGTACTTCAGCTGCCTTTGGCAATACTTGGAAAACCCGGGCTGACTGTCCTGATGCCAAAAATACCTTTGAGAACCCCTGTACCGTCAGTATACAAAATGGTAAGCTCAGCATAAAGTAACTTCTATTCTCTTTTAGAATGCAAAGAAGGAATAAGATGATCATTCACCAAGCATTTAGCCAAAACAACACAGCTGTTTGCACACACGCACTATTTTCCTCAGCTGACACTAGAAAACTTCAATTGATTAAAAAAATAGCTAGGAAAATACTTTGGATCTTTGAAAATACTCCTTTCAATCTAGACAGCAAGTGCTTTTGTCAACTTACTTAAGGGAAGCTGAAACCATATAGCATGTTAGGAATCCATTCCTGAAAAAGGCTAATTGTCATATAGGAAAAACAACTGTGCACATCCCCACTGAAAGCTGAACCCAGTGTGGCCCTTCCACTGTTAACTGAGAACCAGGCCTAAAATTCAGAACTTCAAAGCTTTCAAGCTCCATTTCAGCCAATAAAATACATAATTCCTGATTATTCACAAGCCACTCTTCTGTTTTCTTAGATGAACTAGCTTATTTTTAATTTACAATGTGAACCTTCCTTTTCAAAGTTCAGCTATGGATGTCTTAGTTTACCCCATGACAATTACCAGTAATTAGAGAGCATTCAGTTTATGAAGAGTTCATATTTCTCTCCGGGGGAAACAAAAGATTGTGTTTCAGCAAATGCAGTGCTGAATTTTATTGTAAAGCTAAGCTTCTGTAATTTCCCTGCAGAAAGCATAGTTACATTGAGGCAAGAGTTATGAAAATTAATTACAATAGAAATTCTTACCATGTTTTCAATTCACAGATCAGTATGCTCAGCACTGGTGTGGACTGCTCTCTGATACAATGGGACCTTTTGCTGAATGTCACTCAACAGTGAATCCAGAAGTTTACCAGAAGGTTTTTGGCTTTTAACTTTATTCCATTTAAGAGAACAAGACTCAAGTTTCTGATACTAACACCTAAGAGAGTAACTTGCCAGCTGGGAGGAGATGAATTCATGATAGTTCTTTTCAAGCCAAGGGTTTGCTCTTATCTACACAACATAGAATTTGCTCCTTTGTATAGGTATCTTTCTTAACTTACAGGTGTATTCCTTCTGCACCTATTTTTAGGTGCAAACTTAAAGACTAAGCTACGAGCTTGGACTCCCTGTACTCCTTATGAGGTCAAGGGACAACACCTGTCCCTCCTGAGATATAAAGAAAGCCTTCATCAAAAAATTAACCAGTGCTTCAATTAATTTCTGTGAACTGCTCTCAGAAGGCTTTTGCATATATGTAAAGGACAAGGCAAGTAAAATGTGTAAGAAGCAGCAAAGAGATTTAGGTAAGATATGAACAAAAACATGCCAGGAATTCAAGATGAGTCCCTGGGTACTTTACAAAACCTCTCTCTTACTGGAAATTTGTAAGATTATGTTCAGAAAACATCTTCTGGAATTACAATATTATCCCCACCCTGCATAGAAGCACATTAAATAACTTCTGGTTTTCTTTATTCCTCTGATGGAGAGAGCCTAAGCTCCAAGCTGGGTGGCATCAAATACCTTTTATTTATTCTAAATATACGGCACAGTGGGGACAAACTGAAAGTAGCTGGAAAACCTACCAGCACCTGAAAAAAAAAAAAAAAAGGAAAAAGAAAAAAAGAAAAAAATTCAAAATCCATCCTCTGTTCCTAGAACTGCATGTTTGACACGTGTAACTGTGAGAAGAGTGAGGACTGCATGTGTGCTGCCCTTTCCAGCTATGTGAGAGCCTGTGCTGCTAAAGGAGTTATCCTCACTGGATGGAGAAGCAAAGCCTGCAGTAAGTTTTACATCCTTTTGCCTTTAGAAAATTATTACCCAGAATGCCCCATACAGCGGCTTTCGGGGCTTCCCACAGTAAATTGTGTTAAACTGGCTTTTAAGTGTAGAATTGTCTTTCAAGAAGTTAAGGAGGAAAGCAATACTATAAAAGACAAGCAGTAAACAGTGAGAAATATAAAAAAGGAGGTTTTGCTGTATTGCTTGCTCAGAACCAAAGGAAGCAATACCGTGGAGAGCAATACCCTTGCAATAGGAATAAAATAAGTAGGGTGCTTCTCAATTTACTTTGAAAAAAATAAAAATAGCAATGAAAAATACATTATGTATTAATACAGTTGAACTTTGCTATTTTTTTTAACTTGGGTAAAACATTTGTATTTGTGGCACATTTATAGGGGAAAATCCTGCTTTCGCAATAAAAAAAATTACACTGTTGAGGATATCAGTAAAGCATGTGTATATGCATTGCCATGTTTGTCATATATATTTTACCTCAAATACTTAATTTATGCCTACATTGATTGTTAAATGAACTACAAATGTAACTCACCATTTTACTCTCAAGCAAAATACACCACCTTGTGTCCGAAATCTTTGAAGTACACATACAACGTTGATACCTGTCAACCCACCTGTCGGTCTCTGAGTGAGCCTGATGTCACATGCAGCATCAAGTTTGTCCCAGTTGATGGTTGCACCTGCGTAAATGGAACCTACATGGATGAAAGTGGCAAATGTGTGCCTGCATCTAGCTGTCCTTGTTACTACAAGGGAATGCCTCTGTCTTCTGGAGAAGTTATTCACGATAACGGCGTTGTCTGGTAAGAGATTTGTAAACAAAAAAATGAGATTGGATATAGGCAATCATGAAACCATAAATGCATTATGAAGTCAAGTCAAGTGAATTTCTCTCCCTAATAACTTCAGTTTAAAAATCACAGATTCTTGAAAATTGTTAGGGCTACCTGTGTTTGGAAGATTGTACTTGGACAACTCCAGGAATTGAACAGAACGTACTGTGGTGGGTTAGCCTTTGCTAACTGCCAAACTCCCACCCAGTCCCTTCTCCTTCCCCTCAACACATATTTTTCTTAACTATGAGTGTAAAAGAATTGTTCCCTGGTGAAAGATGCTTGATGATACCCTTTCAGATTATCCCCATTACAAATGGAATCTGAATTATTCTGAAGGAGTTTTAAACCAAGCAAATAGACAAAGAAAACACTTTTTTGTATAGAATACACTTGAATTTTGTTCTGCTCTAATACAAAATATTTTCAAATAGTACAAGCTATTTTGATAAAGGACATGTTTTCTTTGTTTTATTGCACAGTAATTTTTCATTATTTCATATTCACTAGGAAACAGGCTGAAAATTAAAAAAAAAATTGTCAAAACATTCCCTTCCATTTTTTTTTCTTTTTTTAATAGCACTTGCACTTATGGAAAGCTGAGCTGCATTGGAGAGAAACCTGAACCAGGTAACACATCATTTTATCACTTAAGATTTTCTTTAATTCTCCCTTTCCATCTTCATTCTTTTCACTTTTCTTGAGTCATAATGGTGCAAACTGTGAAAGTAGGAAATCAGTCAAGAAAATGAATGGAGGACTTCTGTATTGTAGATGATATTCCCAAAATATAAAGAAACACTTTCTTACCTTTCAGATGGCTGAAACAAGTTATAACCCTCTGGGTTACTCAGAAGAGAATACTCAGTCACCTCACTGAATGTGAGGGAAAACCATCCGCATTTTAACTGAAAGTAGTAAAAACCAAAACCAAAACCCAAAGTAATCTGGGATCTTTTTCTTGTTTTGCTTTTCTGAAAGGAGGTGTTTCATGAAGCTAACTAAACATTAATTTCATTGAGTAGTCCAAGCATAAACCCCAAAACTATACGAATGTGAGTTCAAAACAATTTCCCATTTCTCTTTCTGGTCAGATACATTATATTAAAGTACACATGTCACAAAGGAGTAATTTCCTTTTTTCCTTCAGTCTGTATTAAGGAAATGCAAAGATACAAAGGCATGGTTGCTGTCACATTTATCATGGCTTCTCTCTCTTTCAGTCTGTCTACCTCCCATGGTTTATATTGACTGTGGCAATGCCACTGCAGATGTGGTAGGAGCAGGATGCCAGAAGAGCTGTCAGACTTTAGACATGGAATGTGTAAGTATAGGCTCTTTAGACCTGGTTGAAAGCATATTAAACTAGGTATCTTTTACAATTACCAGTTGTAACTCTTCCAGAAGAGAAATGTTTCAAGACATCTCTTCTCTATGGTCCTTACAGTACAGAACTCACTGTGTCTCTGGCTGTGTATGTCCTAATAATCAAGTGTTAGATGGCAAAGGTGGCTGTATAGCTCCAGAAGACTGTCCATGTGTCCACAATGGGAATTTCTACAGTCCAGGAGAATCAATCAGAGTTGGCTGTAACAACTGGTAAGAGCATATGGAAAAACAGTATTTCCTGTAAGGTCTAGGGGAATAATGTATGAGTGAATAGTGTTTCACTTCAACAGCATTAAGATTTATAATGAGGACTGCTACATAAAATGATCCATTTAGTACTTTAAAAACAAGTTCTGACTATTTTTCTCAATGCTGTATAGCCCAGAAATTGCAAGTGGTCAGAAGAACACTGTGGTTTGGAAGTTATCCCATTCATTCAAGTCAATAAATCATTTTTTCTTCCCATGCAATCCTTACATTTCAATACACCCAGCAAGATTTGGAAATGTGAAAGAGTTAATATTTTCTAATCCAAATTATTTGTTACATCATTAAGTACCCATCTTTGGCTAAATCTTAAAAATTCTTAAGCTATGTTTGAGAATAATCAAACCTAATTTTTTCATTGAGTCTTAACACATTTTAAATAGTTACATTTGTGTGTATGTCTGGTTTTTACATTTGGAGTGCTTTTTGTCTCATGTAGCACATGTAGAAACAGAAAGTGGCATTGTTCTGAGGAACCCTGCCTGGAAACATGTTCTGTTTATGGAGATGGGCATTATACCACCTTTGATGGCAAACGCTTTGATTTCGAAGGAGACTGTGAATATGTTCTGGTCCAGGTAACAAAGTCCTTCCCAGATTTTTGTATTAAGTACCTTGCATTTTACTTATGACCATGTGGCATAATTAACATGGAATATCATTCCCGTGTTTCAGAACTACTGTGGTCAACAAGCTATGAATCAGGGAACCTTCAGAGTCATCACTGAGAACATTCCATGTGGCACTACAGGAACCACCTGCTCCAAGTCTATTAAAGTTTTCCTGGGGGTAAGTATCTTCTTTAAGTTGTGCTGGAAGGCTAGAACAAGCTGTCTGAGACAGACTGCATTGAAGAATTATCCACCCAGATAGTGAAAATGTTACTAGATAACTGCTCGCTGCTACTGATTCTGCTTTCTGCTAGAGAAAGCAAAGGAGGGAGCTCTAAAGAGAAATTTCATAATGTGAAGCTGAATAGAATCCCTTTGGTGATAATAGAGTTATTATTTCAATTAAGTTACTGGCAATGTATAAAACTGTACCAGAATAGGTGATTTTTTTTTTTTTTTTTTTTTTTTTTTAAACTGGCCTCTAATTTTTTCTTTTCCTATTTCAGAACTATGAGCTGGTACTCAGTGACGGACACTCTGATGTCATCCAGAGGACACCTGGAGGAAAAATGCCATTCCAGATCCGTTCCATGGGCATCTACCTGGTGGTTGACACTACTGCTGGTCTGATACTCATGTGGGACAAGAAAACCAGTATATTCATCAAACTTAGTCCTAGCTTTCAGGTACACTTTAAAATTGGAAACCTGAATAAAATGAATTCTGAAACATATTCATATTATCTGTCAAAGAAAAAGGGTGGAAATTTAGGCTGTAACTGAAAGACTGCAAGAGCAGTGATTGCATATTATCCTTGCTGTGTTAACTTAGTGTATTATGCATTTTTCTTAAACTACATTATACAGCAATGGCATAACAGCAACTATATCAGTAGATTTCCTCATCAAAAGACATCACTGAAGGGATATGTTCAGTATCCCTAACCAAATAGCTCAGTACTATGAAAAAACCCATTAGTCTACTCTGCTTCCTATTCACATGTTTATCCTTCCTAACAAGTTAGAGACATTTCATCATGAAAGGCATTTTATGATACTGTCCAACATTGTTACTTAAGAGGCACAGATAATCTTATTTAAGATTCATCCTGAGGTCTGTTACTCACAGATACTGAGAAACTAATTTACTGATCTTTGTGATTTTTGTGTGTTTATCCTGATGCAGGGACATGTCTGTGGACTCTGTGGAAACTACGATGGCAATGGAAATAATGACTTCACTACTCGCAGTCAGTCTGTGGTAGGAAGTGTGCTGGAGTTTGCCAATAGCTGGAAAGTGTCTTCCAGTTGCCCCAATGCCAATCGTACGAAGGATCCATGCACTGCAAACCCATACAGGAAAGCCTGGGCACAGAAGCAATGCAGCATCATTACCAGCGAAGTGTTTGCAAAGTGTCACTCCCAGGTATGACAAAAACTTCAGTCTTAAATTCTTTTGAGACATAGATTACATCAATTCTTATGTAATACAGCAAAAAAATAAATTAAAAATAAATGCACACACGAAAAAAACCCAAAAGAACAAACACAAAAAAAAAAACCCCACCACCCTAAAATAGATTTTGTCATGCTTGACAAAGTGGAGTCAGACCAAGTTCCACGGAGACTGCGTAGAAAGTATTTTCACAAAAGTATTTTCACTTTTGCTTTCTCAGCTTTTGCCTTGAACAAGTACACTACAGAAACTGACGGTTTTGTTAGTTGTTTTTGTTTGTTCCTGCTATTAAAACCAAATAATCATAGACAAATCTCAGGATGTTTATTTTCAACTAAGATAAATCTCAACCAATGTGTACGACTGTGTATTAGCTTGTAGTAATTAACAATATTCAGCAACTGTATCTTCAGCACCACACAGTTCTTAGTATTACAGCTGGATAGCAATAGCTTTATTCTAAATTTTCCTCTTGACTTTTCAAAGCTTTCTCATGGTTTCTTCCTTTCTTAGCTTTCTCACATGCAGAGCTGTCAGTTTCAGATAATTTATTCAGTTGTTTTAGGACAGTACAAAGAGTACAAGGGCATGAAAACTGTTTTCTCCATCAGGTTGAACCAAATGAATATTATCAAGCATGTGTGGATGATGCCTGTGCCTGTGACACTGGAGGAGACTGTGAATGTTTCTGTACAGCTGTAGCCGCCTATGCTCAAGCATGCAATGAGCTGGACATCTGCATTTCATGGAGAACACCATCCATTTGTCGTATGTTTCATCTCACTACTTTTGTGAGGGGTCCAGAGGGAAAGAAAAGAGAATTAAAAAAGGAAACAAACTAGAAAAAGAAAAGATAAAATTGTATTTGTAAGAGACACTTGTTGAATTCTTAAAAAAAAAAAAAAAAATCAACTCAAAAACCACCAACAAAGCAAGCTAGGTAAATCACTGGAAGACAATCTATCTTACTAAAATGAAACCACAAATATTAACTTTGCAAGTGGTGTGATTAATGTCTGATGAACTTGTCGATCATGATAAACAACTAGTGAACTATAATATTATGTTACACTCCCACCTTTCTACATCAGGCTCCATGTAAATAGAGACTAGTGCATGCTAGCTAAAATCAGTGTTTCAATCAACTGATTTTTCATGCTTAATATGTAATTCTGTTCTATGCTTTACAAATTTATTGCTGTTAAAAAGTGGTAGAAATTTAAGAAGTGCATTAAATTAAAAATAAGACAATATACTGTTTACCACCTATGTGATTATGCTGATCCCCATGGGATTTTTACCTAGTAAAACTGAAAGACTACAGAGCCAAAACACCAAAAATATTTTGCTGACATTTCTCCTTCTTCTAGCTCTGTTCTGTGACTACTACAATCCACAAGGGGAATGTGAGTGGCACTACAAGCCATGTGGAGCCCCTTGTATGAAGACCTGCAATAATCCAAGTGGGAATTGCCTTCATGAGATGAGAGGTTTGGAAGGTAAAAAAATAATGCCTATCTCATTCTGCTAATAAAAGCTTAAAATGCAGTATGATTAACAGAATTTGTATTACTCAGTGTATGACATGTTTGGGTTAGAAATTATAAAAAGATATTTTTTAACTAGTATCTTACTGCCTGATGGATCATATACTTGCTTGGAGTCAAGATGAGGACAAAATGCTCCAAAGCTTAATGTAAAATCAAAGGAATAACAGGAGGGTCAGAAATTCCACTTGGCACATGGGACAATTTGGGGAAAGCAGATATAAGTGCAGAGTTACTTCTGCTTGTGAAAGGCCTAGTATCAACCTAACTCTCCTTTTATTGCAGGCTGCTATCCACACTGTCCAAAGAATAAGCCATATTTTGATGAAGAAACCATGACATGTGTTTCCAATTGTGGTTGTTATGAAAATGGAAAAAATTACAAACCAGGGATGGAGATGCCTCCAACGCAGAACTGTGAATCATGGTAGGATTAGTAGAGATTTTTTTTGAGTTTAATTGAGTTCAAAGTTGTGGAACATAGTTCATCACACATTGAATTTGTTGTTTGTCAACAGGAACTAAGCCAGTCAGAGTCTGATGAATAATGTCTAATTTGCTTCCTTGCCCAGGAATTTAAGTGATAACATGGTGAAACATTTTACCATTGAGAGATTAATTTACTACTTATTCTGAATATTTATTAAAGAGCTTTTAAACTACTATGATTATTATTAAATCAAGAAAAAATAAACTACAGTAATAATAGTTAGGGAGTAGCCTCTGAATTTGTATTAAGATATCCCTAAACTCATCATGTGAATCTTTTTAGAAGTTAGAAGTCAACTCATCTACATGGTTTTGAGTCAGTTTCTGCTATTGCACTGGTACCTGCATAGTTGCAACTGTCAGCAAGTACTCTCACACATTACTGATTGACAGGCTGGGACAAGTGCTGCTAAGCCTCCTATAAAAGAGTGCAAAGTTAGCAGAACCACTTGCTAAGCAGTTTAACACTTGTCTTAAGGCACTTGTAAAGTAGTTATGCCTGAATACAGTAAGCAGTGCAATGAAAATGGCAAAAAAGCTGACCACAAAGCAAAGGCCATTTGAACTAACCCAGCTTTCTTGGCAGGTTTTGCAACTCATAGACAGCTTTGCCTACATTGCCTAGGCCATTAACAGCACTAAACCTAAACCAAGAAATACATACTTATATTTATGTAAGTTTATTCAGTGTATAGTTTCCTTGAGTCACTGTAAATAAGTATAGCAAGATTCAGTTAATAGATAAATTCAATTTTAAACCAGAATGCATTCTTGCATATTTTTGAAGTCTGATTATCTCAACATCCATGATACAGCGATCCTCTATATATATATATCCTTATAAATGTAAATTATACATTTACTGCACTTTCTCTTCCAAGAAATAAGTAGACCTATCAGGGAAATTAGACTGTTTCAGATCACCCTTTTTCACATCTTTGTCCAGCTCCCAAAACCACTGATAAAGATGCTGCCTGTTTCATATGCTGGCCTTGTAGAGTTATGTTTGTTGCTGGAGAACTGTGTGAAGATACATAACCAGAATTTGCATAGCAGAACTCAGTATCTAACTCAGAGAAGATGGTAGGGTCATTCTGCATTTACACGCACAATTAATAGTGAAGGATTGATAGAAAAAAGAGTTGAGAAAAATACTGATGTCATGAACTAATATATTCACATTCATAATCTCATTTTTTCTCTTTTCCAGTGAATGCACGATTCATGGCAAAAAATGCAGATATGACAAATCTGGTATGTTGACAAAGTTGTTCTTACATGAATAGCATGCATTTAAGGTACTCTGCTCTGTTTCAGATAGCAAAGAATAACATCCTACTTTGATTTACAGAGTGTGTCTGCTTCTATGAGGGACAGAAGTATAACTATAAAGATGTGGTCTACAACACTACAGATGGCACAGGAGGGTGTATTGTTGCAGTCTGTGGTGCCAATGGAACACTTGAAAGGGTTATCTATGAATGTTCAACCTTAACATCACCCACAACAGCAACAACTTTTCATTTCAGCACTACGCCACCTATTACTACTTCGACAGGTAAATCCTTTAGAGCCCGTAAGAGTGTATTCTGTTTATTAGTGAGTAAAATTTAGCTACAAAGCCATGCCCCCACTCACAACAACTCACGACCTCAAAGGACCGCAGTGTCACTTATTTTTAGCATTTTGGTTTCAGTCAGTATTTGGTAAACAGATTAAGACAAGAAAATAAACAGAGAAAACAAATCCACTTCTGAAACACTATATTAAATTACATCATATTAAATAATATTAAATTAATAAAAATATTAAATTAAAAGTATACTAAACTGATGCCTAAAGGATCACAATGCAAGAAAAACAATGTTAGGAAAATTGTCAAAATGTTTAAAAAAAAACCCCAGAGATAATATCTACAGGAATTTTAAGTTTGATGGTCTCTTCATTTTCTCCTTTGCAGTGTCACCAACTACATCGGTATGTGTTCATGAAGTCTGTGAGTGGTCAGAATGGTATGATGGGAGCCTGCAGACCCCTGGCTATGATGGGGGAGATTTTGAAACATTTGATGATTTAAGAGCTAAAGGTTATGAAGTCTGTAAAGCTCCAAAAGATGTACAATGCAGAGCAGAAAAGTTCCCTGATATACCACTGGAAGACCTTGGCCAAAAAGTACAATGCAGTACAACAGATGGACTTATATGTTACAACAAAGACCAAATTACAACAATGTGCAACAATTATGAGATCAGAGTCCTATGCTGTGTTTTTGTACCATGCTCGTCTACAACATACCCAGCTTCTACAGCTTCTGAAAGTACAACATGGATACATACAACATCTGAAGAAACAAGAACAACAACCATAATGACAACACCTGTCACCACTTCGACATCAACACCTTCTCTTTGCTTTAAAGAAGAATGTTACTGGTCAAGATGGTATGATGTGAGTTACCCAGGGTCTGGTTATAATGATGGAGACTTTGATACCATTGAGAATATTAAAAAAAAGGGATACAAAGTCTGTGCTAATAGAAAGGATGTTGAATGCAGAGCAGTGAGGTTTCCTAATACACCCTATCCTCTCCTGGAGCAACACATAACGTGTAATACAGACGAAGGCTTGAAATGTTACAATAAGGACCAACTGCCACCCATTTGCTATAATTATGAACTCAGATTTAAATGCTGTGTAAATATAATAGTACCATGCCAATCCACAACTACTACAACAACACCAGAACCAACATTTTCTTCAACAATTCTCAGTACATCATACACAGAAATATCAACAACTCCATACTTACAAACAAAACACATAACAACAGAAGAAACAACACAACCAAAAACAGATAATATTCACACCAAAATCACGACACCAATGAAACAAACTCAGAAAACAACAACTTCCGTCCATACAACAACTTCCAGCACAACAACGCCAAAACCTATCTCCACCATAACATCAACTACCGAAGCCACCACCCCCTGCGAACCCGAAGTGTGCACCTGGAGCGAATGGTTCGACGTCGACTTCCCCTCCTCAGGACCCAGCCAGGGAGACTTTGAAACCTACCAGCACATCCGGGCCGCCGGGAAGCGCGTCTGCCAGCAGCCAAAGGAGATCGAGTGCCGGGCGGAGGACTACCCCGATGTTGCCATCCAACAAGTGGGGCAGGTCGTGCAGTGCGACGTCCACTTTGGACTGGTGTGCAAGAACGAGGACCAGACTGGCAAATTTAAGATGTGCCTCAACTACAAGATCCGTGTCCTCTGCTGCACCCCGAACTACAACTGCATAAGCACCACCCCGTCCACCACCACCAGCCCCACCACCACCACCACCACGCCCACGTCAACCAGCACCCCGCCAACCTCCACCACAGTCACCACCTCCACCTCCACCTTCTACTCTCCCACCACGCTGCCCACCTCCTCAGAAACCACCCTGCCCACTTCCACTTCCACCAC